>JBAKGM010000081.1:20970159-20993969 GCA_037177215.1 Asparagus racemosus | reverse complement strand
TGAAACTGACCCCCCTCCCCCCCCCCCCCCCCCCCCCCACCAAAAAAAAAAAAAAAAAGAATAACAATTTTTTAAAAAAATCTCACTAAACACCCAAAAATGTTGAGACTTTGAGAAACCCACTAATAAATGTTGGTATTTGTCAGTTAGGCCTCCATAACAGCAGTGTAAGTTTAAGTTCCGAAATAAAGAATATCACATAAACATCAACCTAAATGAACAAAGAAAAAACGTTATTGGGGTTTTCTTGAAATTCCAAAGGTTATTGAAGATTCGTAGAGAGTTTCATAATTGTTAGGGTTAAGCGCAAAACAGCCGAACTTATTAGGTGCAGTGAAATTCACCCATGTTTTTTTTTCTTAATTATTTTTTTTATGTGTGTGTGTGTCTTTTTGGGTCAAGAAAGCTTTATAGTTTACATGGGATTTTCTTGGTTAAGCCTTGTTTTATTGCATGATGAGGTTTGACATCAATCCATGCCAAGCTTTCACAAATGAAAAGTACTTCTCTTTTATTAATCTGCTAAAAGACAACAAGTACCCTGTTGGCTCTCACGTGCGTGTTAGATCGCTCTCTTTAATCATTGTGTTTTCCAACTGCTGTTCTGAAAGTAATGGTTAAAATACATTTTTGCTTTTTTTAATTTATGTTTGATGTTCTTACTTTTCCCGTTTCCAAAAGTAAAAATTGGTCTCCGGGCCTTAAAAAAAAAAAAGAATTCTCATGTTCAGCACCCTAATCACCTTTGGCTTAAACAGACCGTCTCCTAAAGTCACATCGAAGTTAACATTTACCAGTTAAAGTTAATAACTAACAATTTAACTTAATATTTAAAGTTAACACCTACCAGTTAAACTTAACACTAACGTTTTAAAGTTAACGTGTACGCTTTAAAGTTAACATGCAATGTGTAAATAACAATTAAACCTTCAGTATTAAGTTAACCATTAGATGTTAAAGCCAGCTGTTAAGCGTTAAGTTTGACGGTTAGCTGTTAAGTTTAGCTGTTAAGTGTTAACTTTGACTTAAGTTTAGAAGAGGAAAAGAGGAGGGAGGAGGGAGGTCAAGTGAAGAGGAAAGGAGGGAGGAGGGAGGTGGGAGGAGGGAGGAGGCGGAATGAAAAAAAATTTTAACATGAGGAGAAAAGTTGGAGAAGAGGAAGAAGAAGAGGGTATTTTAGGGGTAAGAAAGAAATAAAGAGAGTGGAAGGAAGAAAAGTTGAAAAAGGAGACTTAGACACATTTAACTTTGGCCAATGAGCTTGATCACATACTGGTTCTTAATTTGAGGCCTAGACACAAATTTTCTTTTCGAGAATGTGTTTTCAATACTACATCTTTTATTTTAATTACATATGTTTGAGATAAGCAATGATTAACAAAGAACACACATATTTTTTTCTCCCAAACTAGTCGTCTAACTCAAACTCTTCATACATATCCCTAGCTCTAGCTAGTGACCAATTCCTCAATTTAACCTCGACTTGAGTATGCTGTAAACCCTCAATTCATCCCGGTTTGAGTATGCCGTAAAAGTAAATTTAAACTAAAAGATAATTAACAATTAAGGGCAATAAAGATAGATCTTACCGCCCCTTTTTATTGAGAACGCTCTCTAAAAGATTGAAGCGTAGATCTGAAAGAATGATGATGATAATAAAGTCTAAGGGCAGCACTCCTCGAATTGTAGATGAACAGATGATGAAGAGCGACATCGAGGATGCTTTCTAAGAAGTCTGAGCAAGATCCTTTCTTCAAATTGAAACCTTAGCACGCGCTCCCTCCCCCCATTTCCTTTTCTCTCTCAATTCGGTCAAGAACTTCTTTGAAAATCATGAAGAAAGAGCCTATATACCCCCGACAATGAACGACTAAGATTGAGTCCAAAACAGATCAAAAATTGTAAATCGGGTGATCAACCATCAATGGTCAAACTTAACCATCGATGTTTAAGTCGTCATCATCGATGGTTAAGTTGTAACCATCAATTATTTGAACCTTTTTGCATATTTTTCATCACCTATAGTTGATAAGATGATTGTTGGTCTATGAATCAGATTGAGAGCTTTCCGAAAAGCTATTATAATAGCGATTCTGCTAACTGAGTCAAAAGTTATGATACGTGCAAGCTTTAGCCTTGATGTATGTTTTCATCATGCTGCTGACTGTTTCAATATTGTTTAACTAAAATATTCATATCTCGACTTATACATCTCCGAATTGTGTGCCGCTTGTTCTTCCTATGGATTCGTAACAACTAGATGGACACTCCCACACGCTCAAAAATAAGTTTTACTCTTGATATTTTTTCAGAATTAGCTGTGGTTAACTTGTTGTCTTATCGTATGCACTTTTGAACTTGATTCTAACTTGTTATAACATATATAAAATATCTCAAATATATATTAGACCAATATGAGGGTTTGTTATTCATCATACTAAGTCGATTATATAGATTTGGACCTAACACCTTTACGCCATGCAACTAAGCCACATGTTATCAAAATCTTTAAGGGGTGTTTGTTTACTTGAAAGTGAAATATGAAAGTTTTTACCACTTCAAGCGTTTGTTTTATTGAAAGTGCATACGAAAGTGAAATACACAAAATATGCCACGTCTGATTTAATGCAACTTCAAATTCCCCTAAAAAATTGCTAAAATCACGTGTAAATGGAAAAAAATAATGAAGACTACTCTTAATTAAATTAATTATTTTAATATTGAATCATCTTTTTCCCCCTCTTCAATTGGGCGGCAATAGCGGCTTTCTTCTCTGGTCCCTGTCCTTCCACGCTTTTTTCCCCACCTTGTACTTTATTCCCTCCTGGCATTGATGAGATCAATCCATCTATGTTGATTATACTCTATATCGTTTGTTGGAGCAAAGCTATTGGAGTAGAGCTAGTGGACTTAGAGTATTTAGACCCACTAATTGTATTATTAATTCCAATACTTGCTGACTATTTTTTTTTTTTTTTCTATATAGGATGTAATCTGTTATAGTGACATCACTAATTGTATTATTAATTGTATTATTAATTCCAATACTTGCTCAGCCAGACTTCTTGCACCTAAATTGACATTTCAGAAGGAGTTACTTAAATGTAAAAGCATATTAAAACATTACTCTCAAGATTATTATGACGTTTTACATATTTGTTCTCAATACCAAGAAGGGGGAAAAAAACCTTCTAGAAATAAACGTTTGCATACGTTCACATTTCTCTACATCTTGTAATGGCCCAAATGTACTTTTTTTCCGCAATGGGCAATCCAAACATACTTCTACACTCAAGGATCCTACAAGTTGATCTCTCTTAGGAGAGACTATCCAGTAAACCAGATCCATTGGACAAATATTTGTCCAGGGTAAGGAAAATTTTGGATCATTGCCAAACAAGAAAATTTTGGATCATTGAAAAGCTTCTCACCGTAACTATTTCATTTATCATCCGTGTATCATCAGAACACCCATCAAATTGACAATCTGGAAAAACAAGGTGAATAGCAGCAAATTAAATATCTAAGGGGAAAAAAGGTGAATAGCAGCAAATTAAATATCTAAGAGAATTTACATTCCTACGATACCAGTCGAAAGCAAAACGACAGTAAAAGTTTTTTATCAAAACTTTCGAGTTTAAAGGTATATTAATCTGTTTAATAAAACAAATCTTGCAACCCAAAAACTCAGGTTCGGTGGAATTCAAGAGTCTAACAGGAACCACTGCCCCCCAGTACTTGAATACCAGTCATGAACTGATGACACACACTTTTTTAAGCAAAATACCTAAAATCAATAAACCTTACGGATCTCTATACCAAATAGAACTAGAGTGCAGTTTGTTTTCATAACTGATTTTTTTTTAATTACAAATTTAACAATATAATATAGATCATAACTATAGAAAAATTATTTATTGACATCTTTCACCGGACAGGAGATCAAAGAACATATAGATAACAGATGAAATGTAGTGGAAGTTGGATACTATTATTCGCATCCTTGGCCGACCATTGTGGTAGAGTGTTCATCGCGCGAATTGCATATCCATATCTGCAGTGGCTGTTGATGTGCTCCCATGAGCTGAGATTCTACTAAAGCTGATGTAAAGGCCAAAAGAAATGAGGACTTACAGTTAGAAATAGAATAACTATGATCAAATGCCAACTGTTCAGAAGTAAGCTTTTTAAAATCTTGAAATATTCATTCCGTACCTTCACGTTTGGTTTTGAAGTAGAAAAATGAAAATTAAATTCCATTTCCCACAACTCCAGTCAAATAGTATTTCTTTATCGACTCTCCTGGGGAAAGACCTCTCATCTCCCGTGCACCGTTCGAAGTTTGCCAATTACGGAAAATGCTATTCGATGGTTCTAAAAGAACACCGAGCTGCAAAAGTGGATGATGATGAAGAGGGAACATATTAAACATGTACCGAGCCAAGTAAGAGAGTATGTATACAGAAATGTCGCTATCGCTGCTTAAGCAACACAAACTCGCTATTGCAGGAGATGGGATTTCTGGTTCAGCCATAAATTCATCTTTGAGCTTAGAAGGCGTGTAAACAATAGATATTTTAGGGGTCTAAATACAGTGGAAAAACATGAGTGAGTGGGTTATCGTGGTCAATATCACCTGAGCTTTCCACCTACAGATTATGGCATACAAAGAAGTATAAGGAAAGATTTGATGGATTTTTCACAATAGGCTGTAAACCCAACTTGACAAGTATAATAATATAGGACACATAACAAACAAACTCATGAAGAAGTGAGATCTTCATGAGTGAAAATGTGGTTACAGATGAATTATGAATTTATCCACAAAGAAACAACCATATCCCCCAATCCGGAAGGCTGATTCTAACATGTTATATATGAAAATCGTCTATCTTGACGAGACGAAACCATCTAGACTGACAGATTTCCGAATTCATATCAGTATCACTGATTTTCGACAAAAATCTGAAAATAATCAGCTTTTATTTATTTTTAGTAATAAAGTTGGTGTCAATTTAGATTAGGAAATAAATTCAATTTTGATTCATGATTTATTTCCTCTATTATAAAGAGTCTTTTTAGGGTAGGATTTAATATTTTCTATTTCTTTGTAATTCTAGTTTCATTAGGAGTCTACTTTATTTTTTTATTTAAGAAGAGACATATAACCCCAAAATTATTAGATAACTTTTCATCAATAAAATTTCTCTTTATTATATTCTCTTCGTGGATTCGAAGATTGTTCTTTGTGGATTCAAAGATCGCCCATTGGAGGATTCTGAGATTTTTTACTTTCGCGCATTAATTGGTATGAGAGCCTTGTTTCCGAATCGAATGCAGGTGACGAAGCTCGTATTACCCAAACTCAAAATAAGACTCATTTAGACCGACTTGCGTTGGGAATGGAGCGTCTGAATCTGGAACGAGTTTGAAATCATGTTAATGGTAGCCAAAGACGTGCTAGGACTCTGCAAGAAGAATTCAACAACAACATCAATGCAAATGACGTTCCTCGCCGAAATCATGATTGTCTAGACTACTCAAGATGGGATATATATGATACTGAAAATATGAGGGTTGTTTTACCTACTTTCAATGGAAAACTCAGTGTAGACGATTTTCTTGATTGAATTGATAAGGTGGGGAAATTTTTTGGATACTTGAGAATTTCAGAAGATCAGAATGTTAAACGAGTAGCCTATTGACTTAAGGGTAAAACATCTTTTTAGTGGCAATCATTATGCGAGGATCGAGCCCATCAGTAGAAGCGAGAAATCTGATCATGGGCGAAGATGAAGGAATTGATGAAAGCTCATTTTCTTCCAACATATTTTTATGTGCTCAATCAATACCGAGTTCACACTCTAACTTTAATCATGGAGAGATTAAGCAACCCCAATCTATACCTAAGCAAGACCCTAGAGTTGTGAAGAGCAATAAAGAAGAAATAAAAAAAAGGAGAACCATCTAAATATCAAAATATCTTCCGCACGAGATGCACCATGATACAGAAGATTTGTAATATTATCATTAAGAGCTGCAGTAGCGAGAATCTTGTCTCTCAACGTATGGTGGAGAAGTTGGGTTTGAAAACAAAGAAACACCTAACTCCCTCCAAGATCGACTGGATTCGAAAGGGCAATGATGTGCAGATTGATGAGGTGTGTCAGATGTCTTTTTCTATCGGTCCCAATTATGTTGATGAGGTGCAGTGTAATGTAGTCGAGATGGATACTTGTCATATGCTTTTAGGTAGGCCGTGACAGTTCAATGTTGGTGCCACCCACAGGAGCAAAGACAATATTTATATCCTCAAGAAGAATGGACGTCGACTTGTACTCGTGCCTCTTGTAGCAAAGGAGTCATCTAAGATAGAGACTATTGAGAACAAGAAACTTTTGGTGGTAGACGACGAGACTTTTACAAAAGACTTGAAGCAACATGAAGAAGGTAACGCCTCGGTTATAACTGGAAAAGAAGAATGTCACTATTGAGATTCCCCATAAGGTGCAAGCCCCTATTGTATTTGAGATTCTTGATTTTGATGGTGATATGTCACTGAATATGGATGCTATGCACGAAATTTTCGAAGGTATTGTGAATGATGTAACACCAGCTGATGCTATTTTGATAGAGGAGAGGGGTAAAGTAGAGGAGGAGATTAATCATATGTGTAAGTTGCTTAGTGAAGGGCCTAGAAAAAAGGAGTGTGAGAGAAATATTTATTTTGAAATAAAGAGTGTCAATGATTTCGACAAGATTGAGATGAAACTTCAGGCATAAGAATATGAAAAACAACAAGGAAAAGATTTGTAGGAATTTTTCAAGTCATGTAGATTCACATACCGTTAGTCACATAAACATGATGTGAGAAAGATTCATACACAAGTTTGATTCAGAAGAAGCCCTTGTCGAGGAGACAAAAGAACAATCAGAAAAGATTAATGCTAAATATAAGACAGTGCTAATCGATGCAGGAGAAGAAAAATGTTTATCTAGGCAGCTACTATTCAAGAAAATATAAACTCAGGGTCGAGCTTCTTTCAACAAGAGGAGACTGATATAGGACACTCAACGAGCAAATTCATGAAGTAGAATCTTCATGAGTCAAATGTGGATACAGATGGATTATTAACTTGTCCGCAAAGAAACGACTATATCTCCTAATCCGGAAAATAGATTCTAATATATTATTTATGAAAATTGCCTATCTTGACGAGACGAAGCCATCGAGATTGACAGATTTCTGAATTCACATCACTATCACCGGTTTTGGCAGAAATCCAAAAATAATCAGCTCTTATTTATTTATAGTAATAAAATTGGAATCAATTTAGATTAGGAAACAAATTCAATGTTGAAATCAATTTAGCTTAGGAAACAAATTCAATTTTGATTCATGACTTTTTCCTCTATTATAAAGAGTTTTTTAGGATAGGATTTGATACTTTCTATCTCTTTGTAATTCTAGTTTTATTAGGAGTCTACTTTATTTTTCTATTTAAGAAGAGACATGTAACCCCAAAATTATTAGATAATTTTTCATCAATAAAATTCATCTTTATTATATTCTCTTCATGGATTTGAAGTTCTTCGTGGATTCGAAGATTCTTTTTAGTGGATTCAAAGAGCACCCCTTCGTGGATCCCGCTGTGTTATATAAATCAGTGTGAAAGGCTTATGGGAATCATTAAGTATACTAGCAACTTGTTCACCAGTTGGCTTTGATAATAGTTCTTTAACCTCATGAAACCAAGGAAACCCTCCAGATTCTACTAAATAATGGCCCCTAGATTAAGAGGAATGATGATGTTGATCTCTAAAGAGGGTCATTCTAAACATGCTACCGAAATAGAGTTATTATATTATTTTTCTCCTAAATAATTAACGAAAACTTCAGCCGATAGGCATTTTTCCTCTCTTTTTCGCCTTTGTCATTTTCTTTTCCCTTGAGATATTGGCAGCAATCTATATGATCAAGTAGAGAAGTGAGAACGAAATACCTTGTATGCATCATTTTCCGCCTCCACAGCCTTGCAGAGTTGCAAGCTTGGCAAGTCCACATATAGCATCAAAGTTCCTTTGTTTCATCATTTCTTTCTCAAATATGGCATCAGATAATACCACTGCTGCCGCCCCTCCCTCAATGTATCTCCTCATTGAATCTGTAAACAACCAAGACAGTGTGTCACATGGTATGTAAATCAACTAAACTAACTCTTCGTTCATTGTTGCCGCAAAAGCTCGATGATAATTGGTTAAATAGCAGAAACTTTTATGTACTGAAAAGATTCTATAGCAAAAATCCTTAAATTATATTAAATAGATAATCCCCTGTTTTTACAATACTTCGCGTTAACTCGTCTTTGATTACAGATTCAATAAGGAGACACATTGAGGGAGGGGTGACCTCGGATCATCTTAACATCAGATCATGATTTGTAAGTGGTGCCCAATGTCTTAGCGTTGCTCCTGGAGTTCTCTAGTCAAGGTATAATTGCAAGGGAGAGAATTGAATTGTAATGAATCTAATGATAGAAATGAGCTGATGATGCAGATAAATTAATCAAGAAAATTTTTTGACTTGACAAGTAGACATTAGGGAAATCAGAGAAAGAATGTCTGCTTGATGGAAGAAAGGGTAAAAACTAGGTGTCCCTCTCTTCCTCCCTCTTGCTAAGTATGAATAAGAGGCATATATTCGAGTACTCCAGTGGTTGCCAATCAGAATTCAAGCCCACGCAAGAATTTGGTTTCCACAAGTGAAAGCCTGATTATCAGCATTTTCTCATAAAATCTATGCAATTTATTGCGTTATATAGCTAGTGAAGAATGGATTCAATATTGCTAATTGTTTTGTTTCGTTTTCCATATACAGTAGCTTTATGTAAGCAACATTTTCTGAGAACATATATTGGCAGTTATATATTAACCTTTACATTAGCATTCATTTGTATTAGTCAGCACAATTACACAATGCATATAGGTCTCACTCAGACGCACAACCAACCAGAACCCTTTAATAAAAATAAAAAAAACTTTTGTCCAATATTTTTAGGTTAGTCATCCACGTGAATCCTTTTCTTCCATTCAGCTCTCTCTCAAGGGACATGTCCTTGGTCCTACTGGTTTTAGATTGTTAATGGGAAACCTATAAGTAGGTATATACAAACAAAATGAAAAGGGTAAAAAGTAAAATAATAGTGGCAGGTTGATGCGTGCAATCATAAGAAAGTAAAATAGATACAGGCATTAGAAGAAAGTATACCTATTGTAATGCCTTGGGAAGCAACCATTGGAACATGAGAAAAGGGTTTCTTGAGCGCTGATATATATTTTTCACCACCAAGAGCTGAGACTGGATAAACCTAATAAAAGAAACTAGCTCACTCTGTGACACATTAAAATTGTTTACATGTGTGAGTGTGCATGTGTGCAGGCATTGTGTACCTCTATACATACGTACGTACATGTGTGTGTGCGCACGCACATGTGTGTAAATGATATTATGAGTTGGTGAGCTAAGATCTTATCATGAGCTAGTATAATCTGCCATTTAAATCACTGATCGATGCCGTTCATCTCGTTCAAAATATCAACAGGCCTATATGCAGATAAATTTAGATAGTTTTGAATCTTCTAAATTATTATCAAACTAGTTTGATGTGTTAATTTTACAAACAGCATTGAGCTTTTCATTTTGCAAATAGTTGCAAATAGTTGATATATTGATTAGAAATATCTAAACTATGTTTTCCTATACAGATCACGTTAGATGCAAATCAAGATGAACGGTACTGAACTTGAGTACTTAACTTACGATAAGAATCTCATGTTACCATATATATGTGTGTGTATGCACATATGTATATACGTACAGTGCATACATACTGGATATATACATTTCATAGAACAGAATATGTTTTTCGCAGGAATTTACAATATCTTTCAGAAAGAAGCAGGAAGTGAAATCTGTGGTTTAGGACATTTTAATAAAATCCTCAACATGCAATGCTAAAATAGAGGCAGCAAACAAAACTTGCAGACCAAGCCTTCTAGAAAAACAGTTGAGACTATGAGCTCTCCAATGATTACTTATGGAGATACTTTGAGAGTTCCATCATAGAAAGTAGTGAAGTTGCTTACATTTAAGTGCATGTGTCTCCAGACGTAATTCCTTACATATAGGCAGGAGACAGGACCACATATATAGCATGTAGTACATGACACATCCAATAAAGTATGGAAAATTGGGAATACTTATTATAATGTGTCTGATAAAACTTTTGCCATATTTTAAGAATTATTATGCATCTGAGAGTAGAAGCTAAATTGATATTCTTGAATCCTAGAGTTGATGTTCTCATCTCTTGTTAATGAAGCTATACAAAATTCCTTCTTTCCTGAATAAATGGTTAACGGGATTATCTGGGTGTATTAACTTATTAACTTGAATTATCTTATCAACATCCTACTTATTTATTTCGATTTAAATCAGTTTTGTACATGTCCAAGTGACCCTACCATTTTGTATCCTATTCTTTTCCAACATGTAGCTTTTCTTTGTGCCCATGGTCACAAAATTGAAATTCATAAAAGAATGTTGAGTGTCACAAGTTAGGCATTAGGAAAGCTTACAGGAAATTCAGAAGGTAAATGCAGATAGCTTGCAATAAAAAGTGACTATATGTATACAGCAGATAATTCATTTATTATACAAATAAAAATTATACAGGGTTTGAATCCATGAATTTACTCTCTTAATTGAAAAAAATATTGAAAAAAAGCCAACTAACTTTTAATGAATGATTTGTAAATTTTGTTGGTAATTTGGGAATAATACTTTGAATTAGTTAGTGTAAACATGTTTATTGATATACTGTGACATGTCTTCAAATGAGTATTCATTAACAAATTATACACAAATTCTCAACAAAGTTCATGAACATTTTTTTAATGAGATATGATTTTTTTTATGGCCACATTGTATTATATCCGCAATCTGAACTCATGCATGACAAATCACTAACACCATGATATCGAATTTTATAGCGGAATAGTTCTCTTCACCAGTCTGTGAGTACAGGTTTATATCCCAGGAACTATTTTGATGGGCCTTGCTTATAATCTAGACTGACAATGAGGCCGGGGCTAGGCTTCTATTTGTAGGGTTCTGGTCCTATTGGTTTATCTTCTTTAGCAGAACTTGATCTAGTCAAGCTCAGATCACCCAAAAGTAAAAGCTGAAAAGGAGAGAACAAAATTGGCATACCTTAACAATTCTTGCTCCAGCATTAGTCGCACATAATATCTGTAAAATTAAAGATAATCCGTGTCAACAACTCTGAAGATTGATAAAATAATTCCATATAAACATAAAAAGGTTTTCAAAGGGATGAGGAGAGTTAGGTTTAAGCATAAATGCGATACATGAATAAAACAGTTTTCATAAAATAGAGACAAAAATATAAATGAAAATAAGAAAAAAATTCATATATCAGACCACATATTTAATTTCATGGTTTCAAATTTCGAGCACATGAGCAGGTGATACTCCTAAATGTATAGCTGCTATAGCATTTCATATGGACTGGACTGGGACCATGACAATGGTCAGAATTAAATATTCCATTCTAGTAGGTTATGTCTTCTCAATTGGTATAGACATGACAGATGACAAGGATATGATAAGCATACGGTGATCCAACAGATTTTGAAAAAATACGGTACAGGGATGGTATGGATATGACAAAAATATATTGTTTAATATAAGTTTAATATAATTACATAAATAAACATAACATGCACCAAAGTGAGTCAAACAACTCTCTTACAGAAATAAAAGGAATCTTAGAAAGTTTAGAATATCAATACAGCATGGATATAGCAATAAAGTTGTCCCGTGAACGTTAATCAGTTATGTGAATCATTTTCCCAGTTAAATAACAGGAACATATATGCAATGTGTCTATAAAATGAATGGAATTGTGCGGTCATCATTCATATATTCAAATTTTAAATTTTTAGTCTCAGATACATCAATGATATATTGTTGCATCTAAGAATCACTGCAAATCTTAGGATATGTCAAAAGAGTAGCTGTCACTTATCAAGTGTCTATTATCAAATATGCATATGGTATGCTTGTATATGGTCCTCTTCAATTATCGGTGCCACATACCTGCTCACTATTCCTCCCTCAAGAGACATAACGAGACAAAACCAAAATATAAGTTCATCTAAACTAGGAACTTTTAAGCTTTGATGATAATAGCTGTGATAATCATCACTAAGAATACTTCCTTGTATTATATTCTTCTTTCAGAGTTTCTAGTATATTCCAACAAGACATCATAGGAATGATTCAATTTTCTTAGACATTATGCAAACTCTATAGTCTCCCATATCAGTGTCCGAACATACTTTTTTCCGCACACCAAACAAGACAAATGCTTACTTCTGTAGGTGTCATTACTCCAGGAATATAAAGAACATCACCATCTTGAACATCACGAAGTATTTCCTGCAGCAAGAACCATTAGCATTAACAGTCAGTTGTGATGCTTTACTTCACACAAAAGAAACAATTCAAAGGATTGGTTATAAAGTATGCTATTGTTAGCAGAGAATCTTTTTGCAGTTTTCACAATTAGTCACTGGAAAGCATTGTGAGGCAGCCACCTCTCAACACATATACTGAGTAATATGATGAAGATCTAAGTTGGGACAGAAAGCATGCACTGCAGCAAAAATATTGATTCAAATATCGCCATATATGACAGAAAACAAGGTAGATAATTGACTTCATTGCATGACAAACTACTTCATGCGCAAGTGCACAACATAAACTGTGTTAGTAGAAATACTAAGCAATGCAGACAGGATTAGATGATATTACCAATTCCTAGATCTACTTACATAAATGTTTTCCCTGATTCATTTCCTCCTACTATACTTTCCATGATTTTCCTTAAGCATTTCATAAGCATGAGTCATACGACCAATCTGTACTTTTGAATGTTTGTTCAAGCAATTACTTTGTACATAGTTATTTTGATAAATGACCCTTTAATCACAAACAAGTTGAGCCCTATCATTCAATAGGTTAGATATTTTAAGTTGATTAGCTGATAAGGGGTCATCCAAACATGATACATAGGACATCTCTTCACATTGGCATGTCCATTTTCATCCGAGTCTGAAGCATTAGCGTTTGACACTAGTTTGGTCAGAAATTAAGGTTTCATAGTTTAGTTAATAATCATATAACAAAGTAATAATGCCTTCCTTTGACAAGATTACATGTATTGACTGCTTTTTCCAATAATCGTTCTTTAAACTTCTGTGCATCCATGCATGCAGACCATTATATACCCAACAAACACATATTACATGAATACACAAAACAAATACAAGCATGCATACACTCATACAGACACAGAAACATGGATTTTTTAGAGAACTTATTCTACATAAGAAGAGATAGAGCATGAATTGACAAGTAAGTAGTAACAAATAAAAATAAGAAAGAATTCTGAAAAAAAAATAGATAAAAGAGGGACCACTTATGTCAAAGACTTACAAGAGGGACCGGTATAACAGAAAATGCTGATCAACACTAAATCAATTGATTCTTTATGGTGTTTATTTCTAGTAGATATAGTATGTTTACAGGCCTGTTTGTGCAATTAAATAGGACTGATATGATGATAGTAAGGAAAAAACCATTTTAATTAAGCCACCACAAGCATTCCATAACAAGTGTGAGACCATCTTTCCTCTTTTCTTTTTAGCAATATCATCATATTATCATGTAAAAGAGGAGAAAAAGACAGTATAACTTCAAACTTCAAAGGTCTATTTTCGACCTTTTTCATCTCAAGGAAGCCTCAGTTCTTGTATATAGTTTCCTGTTCCCAAGTCTATCATCTCCACAAGTATTCAGAATAGATGCTACTCAAGCCTAAATGGAATCCGAGGAACAGAACAGCATTGGCTTTTTGCCAGGCAAAGTAGGACGTTATCAGTTGTTTGGCTTTGGCCAGGCCAAAGAGGCTTAGTTAATTTTACTCCCAGATCCACCATCTACACCTGCATGCATGGTGCTGCACGCACATAGGCAGGTCCCTGAGCATGCACAGGCGTGCCCAGAACCACATAACATCATAATTTATGAAAGGAAGAAACTAAAATCATGCAATAACATCTAGGTAGCACGGACACGTGTGCAGACACGGACACGGGACATGGCAAGCTCATAAATGTAGGGGACACACACACAGAGTGCAGCTAATCTAGTATTAATAGTAACAAGACTCTTCTACTATAGCTTTTTAAACCGTCGGATCCACGTCAAGATTAGTGCCACACACATTAATTTTATCAGATTGAAATCAACGAGATTTACTTAAGCAAAAGATAATTAAGAAAATCTTTAATTAATGGTTAAATATATACAAAAGACTTATTGGGGGATAGATGAGCTTATCCATGAGGGTTGCAGATTGGTTTTGAACCCGATTACCAAATAAACTAGTTTAGGGTATAAGTAATGGAGAAATCGGGTTTTGCTTTGAACCACATATGTCCATGGCGTGTCTGCGGAGAATCCGTGTCCGACACATGTCAGACACGGACCGCGTCCGAGTAACCTAGAAAAACATAAATTCTCAGTGCAGTAAATAACAAAAAATAATACATGCCAGGGCATATCAAAGGATTCACATACTGATCAAGCATATCACTAGAGCATTCAAACAGAGATAGGATCAAATCAAATCCAGTTGATAATTATATATATTTTTTGATAGGAAGCAGTCAACAGCGAGACAAGGATATGTAAACCAAGAAGATTTTTTTTCCAAATTCGTGAAACGATAAATCAAATTAACAAGTTTTGCCTCTGATTGCACTTTTATCATAACCTGGGACAAAACTGTTTCTGGCCAAAAGAAACTATTCAACAAGAGCAGGATTTATTTACTTTAAAGCTAAAACAGTTGTTGCTGATTATCAGTTTAACTTTGATACCCAGAAAACAAGTTAAGAAAGAAATAATTCTAAAACTGTAATAAGATGTAATATCATATCCATGAAAGAAGTTTATAAGATGTGAAGTTCTTTATGCCTACCATGACTGTACAAGGACTCATGAGAAATTTGGCTCCAGCATGAACTGCCTTTCTTGCATCTCCAGCATCCAGGACAGTCCCAACCTGCAAATCATGTGGTGAGAAATACCTTGAAGTCAGTTTTCTAAATATGTCTGAAAGTAAATAGTCAAAGGAAAAATTAACCATGAATTTGTCCATCAACGCAAACCATTTAACTACTTAAATTATTAATTAAGATTTTTCAAATTCAAGATAATTCTGAGATGAAGTTTAATAAGTCATGGAAGAAGCTCTTTTTGAGGGAGAGGAAGGTACATTCAGGGGTATAGAATAATAAATGTGATCTTAGTTAATATCATAAGGTTAATCAGGCAGATGATATATGTGTTCAGTTCAGCTAGGTTAATCAGTGATCATCTCTGTAAATATACTCA
Source organism: Asparagus racemosus (assembly GCA_037177215.1). NCBI lineage: Eukaryota > Viridiplantae > Streptophyta > Magnoliopsida > Asparagales > Asparagaceae > Asparagus > Asparagus racemosus. The sequence goes on along the minus strand of JBAKGM010000081.1, from coordinate 20,978,422 downwards.
GTTTTATATATGCCTAAGAGTTCAAATGACTCAATTTAGTAGTCTATAACCTCTCCTCATTTATACTCTTTAATCTTTATTTATCCTGGAGGATTTATGTAGGCTGTCTAAAAATCACTACAGATAGTCGATCCTCATCAAGTGCAAACAATGAAGGTCAGGACGTAACGACTTTCAAGAGACCACAATTTAAGAATTTTCGACAGCAATTAACGAAGGATACAATCCAATCATATTCGTGCTAACCAAGGGAAATCACAGTATCAACGGTCTTCACAAGCACCAACAAGAGTCACAATCAATGACCCCCACACTTCAAGAAAATGTGGCAAAGATTATAAGATAATGATCCTTGAAAATAGATTACAAATTGATGGTCTATTTGATTAAAAAAACGTAGGGCTCACCCCCCGCGTTTTCAAACTAAAACCCAAGGCTCACCCCCCGCGCTTTCAAACTAAAACGCAGGGCTCACCCTCGGCGTTTTCAAGCTCAAATGCGTGGCTCATCACCGCATCTAAGCTCAAAACAAGGAGCTCGTTTCCGCACTCAAAGCTCAAACGCGTGGTTCATAGCCGCGTTTAAGATCAAAACGCGAAGCTCGTTACCGCACTCAAAGTTCAAAACACGTGGTTCATGGCCCCGTTCAAAGTTCAAAACGAGGGGCTCATCCTCGCGTCGGTAGTCAAGAACGCGAAGGACACCCTCGCGCTCAAACCCAAAACGCGAGAGTCACAACCCCGCATTCTAGTTTTGAATTGAAGACATGAGGGTCACTCCAGGACGCGAAATTCGCATTTGACTCGTTCAAACACGATCTAAACGGTCCCAAAACCGTTTTACATGATCTGAGGGCAACTAACCCTCGTTTAGGAGAGATTTAAGGGGTCACTTGCACCCTTAAACCCCTATAAATAGCTGAAACATCAGCTGAAGAAGGGAGGATTGGCTTATTGGCTTTTGGCTTTGGCTTCTTCTTTGAGAATTTCTACTTGAAAAAGAAGAGAAGAGGCGTCTTCAGCTCCTGCTAGGTCCGAGACCTCCACGAAGAAGAAAGACAAGTTCTTTTCAACATTGTTCCACGAGCCAAAACGGTCGGATCGTCAACGGGATACAAGACTCAAGCTTCCATCGCTACCGTGAAGAACCCGGCTTTAAACAAAAGGGAGGATCTTAGCTAATCCTTCCTTCTTTTGTAAATCGGTATAACCGATAAGAGAGAATTTCCGAGGAGAGAGAGAGATTGTAATTCTTTCTTCAATATAATTAATTTTTCCTCCATTTTCCCTTTTAACTTTTCCAACAAACAATTTAAATGCATGAGGATTTAATCTTTACAGGGTCACTCCTTGGTTGTGCAAGTTTTAATTGCATGAAGGAGAAATATTTTACAAACCGACTACTTGTAGCCTACGGACCCTTAAGAATTCTATTGCTTGAAGAAAGCGTCTCCTGTATTTCCTTAACTTTCTATCTGGCAACAATATAAGAAGGTTGAAGTCATGTCAACAACCTGCGATAGAAGTTCTCGGATCTTTCATGGATCCTTCTGCTCCAAGTTGATCACATTTTGACTTGCTCAGTCTAAGGTATCTCTAGATAGAACCTCCACCGACTTTCACCACCTAATCATGCAAAGCGATCCGCAACTTTCCAACTAGGCTTTGATATTGACATTATCCCTTGCAACTGAAGTTTTTAGATGAAGGTGAAGAATTTTACCTAGAATGGAAGCGCAAATGAAAAATTGCTCTCTAGATCCTAGTCTCTCATCCACCAGCAAACACCATCAAACAACTATCAAAAATTTTTGGTTCTTCAATAATTCCATAAATGTCTACACTGGCTTCAGATGTAAAGGCAAAACCACTAACATTCATTGAGAAGACTTTCGTATTAACCGTCAATCTCCACATCCTTGCTGTAGGATTATTCATGTGATGGAAGAAGGGGATTCCTTCCAAAGACATTTTCGAGGATGGTAATATGTGTTATAAAAAAGTTTAATTAGGAATGCCTTGACATGCTGACATGAATACATGCCATGTGAAATATTGACATCAAAGATGACCAAGTTATATTACGTAGTAAATTCTATCCTTAGGCCCAAGAGATCCATGCTACGTTTTGGAATGCTTGAATACACTTAATTCACATATGCACGGAGTTTAATAATCAAACTGCTAAAAAAGGCAAGTTTGTGAAAACAGAGATCTTACGAGATTCTCGGTAACAAGATTTGGACAAAAACTCTAGCCATGATGACTCGACAATCAAGCTATTCTATATAACTGGCCCGATATACTCGCAATGTAAGAGCTATCATCCAAACGAGCGCAGACAGACGAGGTGCAAATGAAACCAGAGGTAATTAGTTAGCCTACCCCTATTGTCGACGAAGGATACTCTCGAACGAGTCCCTTTACAACCTGCAAAGAAACCAAATTCAGAAGCTCCCTATGAGATGGGTAATTGCAGAAGCTCAGAAATATGACACGCGCCGAACAACCTCCAATACGCCTGGAGTGGACATCACAACCTCCAACTACACGTTAAAAGAAGCATCTTAGAGACGCAGAGCAAGCTGTAAACGAACTTTACCATCTCATAAAAATAAAAAATAATAATAAACGGATTGTATGTGAAAAAAAAACTCACAACAGAGACGCCACCTCTGAGAGCAGCTCGAGCAGCTTCCATTGCCAGCAAGCCACTGCAAGCAATTAATCACAAAATGCACTATACTTTTCGAGTAAATTGATGCGTTTGGCTCTTCTAGTGAATTCACAAAAATATTTTTTTTAAATGAAGGCATTAAAAGGACAATTTCGAAAATACTTCTTTTTTTTTTTGGAAAATTACATAACCTTCCTCGTTGGAAACAAATGACATTGTGAAACCCTAATTCTAACTAAAACCAAAAAGAATGCGAATTCTTCTTACTCTTCAGCTCGAAGGCAGGAGATGACGCGAGATTTCTCGATCTCGACAAGGGCCTTAGGAACAGTCGACGGCGGCGTCGAGTTGCTAGCCTGCGCCACTCTGAGCGCAGGGGATGCTAACGTGCGCGGGGAACGGGGGGGAGGAGATGGGAGCGGAAGGGCGGAGACGGCGGCCATGGGAGGAGGATAAGGGTTCCGGTGAAACGCCCGTAAACCCTTCTGTGGGGCCCAAAATATCTTTCATTTTGGGATAATGTGTTATTTAAATCCCCCATCCTTTACATTTTGCTATTGGCCCCCAGAATCTTCTATCTTGTGAAATTAGTCCCCAAAACTTTTAAGTGGTCCTAAATTAATCCTTGCTTGAAATTGCGCGAATGTTTTTTCATTTTTAGCATTTGGTAGATTTGGGTGTTCATTTATAAAGTTTCTATAGCTTCTTATATGTTGAAGCATGAAGTAAGAGGGAGAGGGAAACAAAAGTTGGCGGAGAGATTTATTTGACGAGGATAATTTGGTGACTATCTATGGCTGGTTAACTACTAATCAAACCATTCAATAATTAGAATGGCAAATATAACAGAGGGATTAATTTCAAAGCACTTAAAATGTTTAGAGGACTAATTTCAAAATACGACGGCATTAGTTAATAACTCCCAATAACTTTTAGAGTTTTGCACTAAACCCCAATAACTATTGAAAGTGCAAAAAAAAAACCCAGTTTGTTCTCACGTTTTGCAGATAACTCCGGTGTTAGGCCACATTTAAGATCTACTAACAACATCATAAATACTCTCTGCAAAATGCGAAAACTAAGTGGCTTTTTGCAATTCAAATTGTTAATTACAGTTCAGTGTGATTTTAGAAGTTATTGGGGGTTTACTGAAAATTCATTTGCGATTTGAGTACTTCTTTTATTTTCTGGTTGAAAGGGGAAAAAAGATGAACTGGATCAAGTTCCGAGAACTTTAACGTCCTCTGTTATATTCCTCTCTCAAGTTATCATTGCCGACATTCCTTTTGTTCATTAAAAAGAAAATCGACCTCTTTTTTTAAAAAAGAGTCTTTTTAAAAAATAATTAGTAAAAATAAACTTTTTACTAAATAATTAGCAAAATCGACATCTTTTTTGCCAGCTCACTATGGCTGGTCAAAAAGAGGTCAATTTTGAAAATTTTAGTGTTGAAAACACACGGGACTGCTAGTATCGTGCATTAGCATTCGCTAATCAGCATAATTAGAAAACATACAGGACTAATAGTCCCGTGAATTTTCACCTCCATTTCTCCACAGTATCAGCAATCGTTGGGCTTCCACCTCCATTTCATATAATCCATTTCTTCAATCCCATTCTCTCGGCAAGTGAAGAAAAGTAGAGATTGTTAACCTCGGGAGCTTGCAATCGTTGGGTTTCCACCTCCATTTCATAAAATCCCCATCTCCCCTCTCATTCTCTTGGCAAGTGAAGGCATCATCCACATAAGGACACGATCCGGGCGCATGAAGAGGACACCTCCCCTCTTCATCCTTCACCCACTTCCCTTCATACAAATTACACCCGTCCTTCCCATTTCCCCTCCTCAAAACTCCCTCCTCGGGTATCGGGCTGATGAGATTGTCGATTCTGCTCGAAACTCCCTCCTCAGTCCCCAATAACAATGGAGGAGGAGAGAGATTGAGGATCGAGCTGAGATTGTCGATTTTCCTCGAAGCTCCATTGCATGGCTCTTCAACCGTCGGATCGATGTTTGAGGGAGATTCCGAGGGCTGAGATGGTCGGTTGTTGTCGGGGCCGTCGATCTCTGTGGATTGGGGCTGGATCTTGGTGGAGAATGATTGAGGGAGGAGGGTGAGGGGAAGGGATCTTTGATAGAAGAAGAGGAGAGAAGAGAAGAGGAGAAGAAGGGGCAAGTAGGATACTGTGATGTGCTGTTCTTTTTAAAGCTGGATGAGTTGGGAGAGAGTGAGAGGGATGAGAGCGGCGTTGGGCATCGAGAGAAACACTGAGGATGTGATTAGCGACGCTAAACACACGAGACACACAAGACTACTAGTCCCGTGTGTTTTCAACACAAAATTTAGCAAAATCGACCTCTTTTTAGCTAGCTTTGATGTTGATTTTACTAATTATTTAGCAAAAATGTTGTTTTTGCTAATTATTTTTTAAAAAAGTCTGTTTTTAAAAAATTCTCCTTTAGCTGAAGATAAACACAATAAAATATTATAGGACTTCTTGATTTACTTTGAAGATGAAACTTATATCAGAGATTAATAAATCATAAGCAAATTTTGTTAACCTGTCATTTTCTCCACGATCAACCATATGATGACAACGTCATACATGTGTATATGTAAATCCTAGAATGAAGACTTTTACCCATAATCCATATAGACCTTTTCAAGATTGTCATTAAATGTAAATTGTAAATATTGGTGGAGTGTGACATAATGCGGCTCAAACCTGACCACCTCCCTTTGAACTCTTTCAGCTCAACCTTGTAAATGCCGGTTCCCTGATCTACAATTAGAATTCACGTAATAGATTAAGCTAATGTGTAAAAGGACAATGATAATAGTTTTTCCAAAGATAATAAACAATATAAGTATGGAGGTTTCAATGAATAAACCCTGCATAAAGACATCATCAGGCCGGCCAAAGTTGCGATAACAGGTCAAGATTCAGTCCCATGTTACCTATGAACGGAGAGATGAGCAATTAATTCTGTAGTACAGCTACTTTGCGAAAAAGAACGAAAGGAAGTGTCTAAGACTAAATGCATTCTAACAAATACAAAATAATCTAACAAGGGATAGATTGTCACTAACTTCATTAAGCATCGCAAACAAGCTAGAATTCAAAGAAATCCTCATCATGTTTTTTGTTTTCCATATAGGACGATGATACTGTTAATAGCAAGAACAAATTGTTAGAACTGTGTTTAGTTTGATGTACAATTACCAGCTCATAATCCAACAGTTCAAACTTTTTGGATAAATTGGTTTCTGACACGGTATTAAAACCCATATTTTAAGAGATCATGTCTTTAGACGTTGCCATTGTTAAATTTTACAGCGTATTTATTTGTTCTAGTAAATAGACTACATAATCCAATAGTTCAAATTTTCGCGTAAAGTAGTTCCAAAATAAGGTCCACAAAGATAATGTCATAACGTAATGCCACAGATGAAAACCTTACAAAAAACATTACGCTAAACTATTTTTCTTTTCTTGATTTAAGGAAATACATAGGAGATGGGGTCCCCACGACATTACAAATTTCATCATTGTTTTCGCTGAAACGCATGAAAAAACCTAGGAAAGCAACTGATACCATTATGTTTACATAGACACATCTTTTGTGCTCTTGCTTTTCGTCTAACTTGCCTCTGACTCTACTCCAAAGGTCGAACTCCTTAAAACTAAAATCAGAAGAACGATGAAAATTCTTTAGTGCTCAATGTGTTTCACGCTGATTTGAGCAGCACACAGAAACATAGCTTTAGAATCAGTAAACTATAACTATTTGATAATTACATCTTTAAGACAGGGACACGCTTATCTTTTAGTTATTAAGGTTCTTCTCATAGAGCCGTAGTGTATGTTACAAAAGATACGGATTAAAAATATTAAAAACTCAAACATAGTTTTCTCAAAAAGGAATAAGAATCTTGAACATAGAGCAAGTCAGGAAAATGTATGTGGGAAACTAGCCAACTTGAATATGATAGTGAAAAGGTACTCGAGTAAACAAGATATACTCATGCAGTTAATATATAATGTTCAATACTAAAGTCAAAACTATCCTCAACCATCAAAGATGACGATGATGATCAAGACTAGAATAATAGCCTCGGAAAGCTCCCCTATTGAATAACCCCTAAATCTAAATGTAGAGGAAAAAAGACAATAAAAATAGTGTAGAAAACAGAAGTTGAAGATTTCAAAGTGTGCACTCGTAGTTCAATCAAACAAAGTAGTGTTAGCAGTTATCACTTATCAGGCCGCTAGCATGACCTTAAACTCATCCTATAGGAACAATTATAGATTAATTTTGTATTTGTGAATCTGCTTGTTAAGTGAGAGATGAAGGAACCTCAGATAACATTCAAAAGGGCAACTGAAGATGGCCAAGAGGGAATAGAAAACTAAAAAGAGGCCTGCTCATTAATCTACAATCAAGATAACTAAACAAATAAGCTAAAGTATAGTACTTTATCAAACTATTTCCCAGACCTGATACAAAGATGCAAGCTGGAACAAAAAAATAAAAAAATAAAAAAAAATAAAATAAAGAGAGGTTCAGAAAGAATATGAACAAAACCAAAAGGAGAAAGTCTAGTTGTCAGGTTCAACAGCTCACAGTACTGATTTAGCAAAGTTTTGGTGTACTCAATAATTGTGTTAAGTATTAGCAAAGGGGATTTACTTTTTTAGGGTTTCATTGTCGGCAGAGGTATACGAGGTTTGTGATTTGGGAGACGTGGGCTCTCTTCGTCCGTTCACCTAATGGTCAAAGGCTGGGCCTTTTCTCCTTTATACTTTGTGTATCTTGTGCTTCAATTTTTTTATGTTCAATAATAGCATGTCCCCATGATTATAGCCCCCTTTCATCTTTTGCCACTACACAAAATACAGGTTTGGTCAAGCAAATAAGAACATGTAGAAAAAAAGTTGAGCGACTGCCACTTCTTATTTTTCTCACAATGCTACACTACTATATATGGCAAGCTGCAGCTCTAGCACAATTGTGTACAATCTGTGATAACTAAAGCATATTCAAAGCAAGTCGCCCTAAAGGTTTCACATTGCATGCAGGGTTAATAGTATACCATTAATACTCTAATCCAGAAAAAAAAAAGTGTAGCAATATCATATACTGCACATTGCTTCCTGGTTTGATTCTCACCCTAAACTAAGATTACTCACAATGCCTGAGAGAGACAAGCACATTTATAATCCTCATTTCCATGAATATTAACAAGACAAGTGGGAACCTATTCAGATGCATAACATTTCGCTTCGTTCTTGCTTATCTTTGTAGAACCTAGTAGTTAATCTTAGTATCCTTATCACTTTAATACTTTTATCCTGTTTGAGTTTGCACCATAGTGTGCTTGGATCTCAACTTTTCAATCTACGGAGACATAACCTTCATCTGAAAATTAAAAAACGAGACATACCCGGGTCTGCAATGATGAGTCAGCTATCACTCTCCGGATTTCTTTACCACTATCTTAGCAACACTTTCCCTCCCCTTTCTTCTTTTCGTTTACTCTATATTTAGAGGGGGGGGGGGGGGGGGGGGGGGGGGGGGGGGGGG
>JBAKGM010000081.1:20918245-20961350 GCA_037177215.1 Asparagus racemosus | reverse complement strand
GCTGATGAAGATAGCTACAACATTTATGTTTTGAGCTTCCTCATATTCAGACCGTATCATGACCAAAATGTGTGAGACATTATTGGTATCGTGCAGGTGTGAAATAGCCTGGACCCTCTCGGTTGTTTCAGCGTCGCTATCGCGTTGTCAGCTGTTTCTCGGTCGCGTCGGTCGATGATTCGTCGGTTACAAACCAACCTTCACGAGTCAGGCTCGGGGACTGATAAGCGATTTTTTCAACGCCTACACTAGCGACTGTCACGTCCTCCAGCGAAACATTGAAGACCTCATCCAAAGAGGATTTACTTGCATCCTTAAATATTTTTAATAATTTTAAGAAGAAAAAATCACCCATGAAATCTACTTGCAAAAATAAAACTACATCGCGTCTATTCCGAATTAGCTAATACTATAGACAGTCTATTTGCAATTAACCCTAACAAGTATTATATTCAGTTTGTTCGCCCCTACATAGCGACAATCTCGCCCATCTATTGAATTGTACTAAACTAAATAAAAGTAGTTATAAAAAAAAGAATAACAGCAATTATATCATTATATGAAGTATTAATTTTTACACGCATAATTACGGTTTTAAAGAGGAAACGAATGAAGAGAGATCACGCGACTTGGTCCCAGTCAAAATGTAATTAAAAAGTTTGCACGATCCCATGCAAAAAATCCTCCAAAGAGCCCAAAATACTCGCCCCATTTCCCGCTCAGTCCCCCCCACGGGCCCCACCCCTCTGCCCTCCTCGCACACAAAACAACAGCACCGGATCCGCCGGGGACGAGCTTGTGAGCTTTAACTTTACTTTTATGAGTCGAAAGAGACCGGATTGCACTGTACCCACTTCCGCACCCACTCCTAAAATATCATGGCAGCAGACAAAGACTACTTGTGGGCCCACCAAGGGTCCTTTGTACGAGACTCTGTCAGCTATGTTGCAGAAAAGTACTTCATATTTCATAATTTATATGTACTTCATTTGCCCAGCTTCTGTTTGGTTGCAAAATAAATCAGGCCTTACTAAAACTACATAGTTTGGTTTCAAGTTAGAAAGTTGGTAAATATAAAATCATTCTGTTTTGGAGCAATTTAATGGGAAAGCTGACAATTGTGTCGGTCAAAACCAAAACAAGTTACAAAGCTAATGATAAGCCCTTATGGTTAACTTTCATTATTCTAAGCTATCTCTTAAGTACCATTAAATTTGAAAATCCAAGGAACAAAAATATCATCTAAATCTGTATATTTTGATAAATCACGCATTACTATAAAATTCATGTTAATATAAAGTGATGCAAACACTTCCTACGGGATAAGCTTTTCTTGTTTGTTTTATTTATATTTACATATTAATTTTAATAGAGAAGCTTAGGAGAAATAGAAGCACTGAGGAATGTAAAGATAAAAGATTATATTTTTAGCTTGAAAAACCAAAATATTACATGGCTGTGCTTACTAATTTCTTGCTTTAATATTAGTTGGTTATGTTCTTAATTTCTTACTTTATATGCTAGTTGTCAGACAAATAGTGTTTATTAGAATTTTCTTTTGTGTTTAATAGAGGTAATCTTACCCTTGGTAAAATTAACCTTTTGGATGACGTCCACATTGCTATTAATTTATAGGATCCTCTGATACTATACAAACAAAATAAAACCACAATTTTAGGATTCATAATGAAATCCAAAACAAACAATGTAAACACTCAATTGAAAAGCTATGAGGTGGACGAACACTTTCCATTAGGTGTCATAAATAGCCAACATTCATGTAAGCAACCAAACAGCCCCAAAATTGCTTGGGTCTGTCTGATATTTCATAATTATTTTGACGTAGTCCCAAACATCGTGGAAACGATTATTTAGCCCTTCATATCCGAGTAGTTATCTAAAAGTAAAATCTCTGATAATTATTCTGTCTAAATTACTGATTCAGATTAACCCCTTTTTTTGACGGACATCGCCTATTAAAGGTAGTTTGATTTGCGCATCATGATAATTTACGAGTACCTGCATGCAAAACTCTTCAACAGGGGACCCACTCCCAGCGCGGATCTCAAAGCAAACAGTACTCCCCAACATATTCCCGCGGCCACGTGTCGCCAAACCTCTGCAAACCTCTTCTCCTTCTTCAACCTCGCCCCCAAAATATCTCAAAATCCCCTCTCCCACATCCCCGACGAAAAAAAAAACCCTAACCCTAGCTCCTCCGGCCATGGCGACCTCCTCCTCCTCCTCCGGCGGCGTCAGCGAGGGCGTCGTCAAGAAGGTCCTCCTCTCCTACTCCTACGTGGGCATCTGGATCGCCCTCTCCTTCGCCGTCATCGTCTACAACAAGTACATCCTCGACCCCAAGATGTACAACTTCCCCTTCCCCATCTCCCTCACCCTCGTCCACATGTCCTTCTGCTCCTCCCTCGCCTTTCTCTTGATCCGCGTGCTCCGCGTCGTCGAGCCCCCGACCTCTCCGGCGATGTCACGTGACCTCTACGTCTCCTCCGTCGTCCCCATCGGCGCGCTCTACTCCCTCTCCCTGTGGTTCTCGAACTCCGCCTACATCTACCTCTCCGTCTCCTTCATCCAGATGCTGAAGGCCCTGATGCCGGTCGCCGTCTACTCCATCGGGATCCTCTTCAAGAAGGAGTCATTCAAGAACGCCACCATGGCGAACATGCTCTCCATCTCCCTCGGCGTCGCCATCGCCGCCTACGGCGAGGCCCGCTTCGACTCCCGGGGCGTCGTCCTCCAGCTCGCCGCCGTCGCATTCGAGGCCACCAGGCTGGTCTTGATCCAGATCCTGCTCACCTCCAAAGGGATCTCCTTGAACCCCATCACTTCTCTGTACTACGTCTCCCCCTGCTGCCTCGTGTTCCTGCTCGTCCCTTGGATCGTCGTCGAGCTGCCTGTCCTCAAGAACGCCTCTTCGTTCGAGGTCGATTTCTTTGTTTTCGGGACGAATTCTTTGTGCGCGTTCGCGCTGAACCTGGCGGTTTTCTTGCTGGTCGGGAAGACGTCGGCCTTGACGATGAACGTGGCTGGGGTGGTCAAGGATTGGTTGCTGATCGCGTTCTCGTGGTCGGTTATTAGGGATACGGTGACGGCGGTGAATTTGGTTGGGTATGGGATTGCGTTCTTGGGGGTGGCGTATTATAATCATGTGAAGCTGCAGGCGTTGAAGGCCAAGGAGACGCAGAAGAAGGCTGCGGCTGAAGGGGATGAGGAGTCGGGGAGGTTGATGGAGGAGAGGGATGGGGAGCATCACTCGAGGAAGAGCGATTCGCAGGAGTAGGAGGAGGAGGAGGAGAAGGAGATTGCATTTCATTTTGGTAGATTTCGATCCTTTTCTATTTTGCTTAATTTCTGTCTTTTTCTTTATAAAATTTTTATGTTGGGAGATGGGGTTTAGATTGTAGGTGGTCTCTCATGTTGGTACTGGCACTCTTTATTTGTTTTTGGTTTAATTTATTATTTTTTATGGTTCAATGACCTGCTTGATCTCTTGAGTTTTTTTTTATGTGGGCTAGTCTAGGTTTTGTTTTCCTTACATGACGTCTTTGTTATTTGTAGTGTTATGTTTCAGTCTTCTTTAGTTTTGTTCGAGATCTGATCCTTCTTTTAATATCTCTTGTAATGTTTTTTAAAATTGCAAAGTTCTTTATCTTTATTTGTTGCTTGTTAATGAGTCTGGTTTTTATCAATGAATGTGTACTGATTTTGTGTTAGCTTGTGATCAATATTGAGTACAAATTGAACTGTTATTGTTTCTAGGCTCGGTACTTCAATATGGGTAATGTAGATGAGACTGTGATAATCTTTTCTGTTGGCAACTTGCACCACTTCAATTTATATCTGAATGGCGAATGAAAATTTCTTGCTTGTAACAAGCTTCTCTATGCTACTACTTGATATACTGAATATATCTGATGAAACAAGTAGGGCTGTCCAAATGGGTCGGGTCGGGCAAAAATGCCCTGCCTGGACCCTGGGCCCTGATCTTTGGGGCCAGCCTAGATCTACCAGGAAGGTCCAAATATTTTACTTTCAGATTTTTATTCTTTTGGCTAAAAAATTATGTACAAAAAATAAAAAAAAAAGATTTTTTGTAAAAAAAGTTGTAATTGCAGAAGTATAGAATATGAAGTTGTTTCGTATACTTTCCAGCATTGCAAAATATAGTATACCTGATTATTTTGACTCATACGTAAACGTGCAGCAAAATATTCTTCGAGTTCAGAAATTTCCCTTATGGATGATCCATCACTTCCACCACTATCAATACAACCAGTTAGTTGGTTTATTAACATCATCCTATCAAATGAACACGATCCCATACTCAGTCTAGAGTTTGTAGCTATAGGAGCCGTAGCTTGAGAATTCCACCATGTCTAGTTGCATACCTTCATATAATTTTTGAAAATAATATTTGATTGTGTTATGATGAGTAGGAGGAGTAATAGACTCACCATCATCATTTTTACCTATTATCGTGTTGCCATATAAAGAATTCAACAACTTTTGGAGCTTGATATCCTTCAAGCATGGATCAATAAAAATGGCCAGACTAAAAATAATGGGAATGAGTCTAAAGTACTTATTAAATTTTGTTTCCATTTGTGTAATCATGTTTAAGAAATAATTATCCATGCGATAAGTATTAAAAAAGTTTTGAATTTTGAAAACTTATAAAGCAGCTTGAGTTATAGTTGGGTAATGACAACTAGATAAAAGGAGAGTAGCTTCATACGAAACTTGTAGCATGTTCTTTACACAAGTTATAGTGTTCCATTCTTTATATGCAGAGGAAGAACTAGAACTAGAACCGGAAGCATAGAAATTAATAAAATCATTTACAATTTATTTATACTCTATTGCTACATTTAACATCAAACAGGTGGAATTCCACCTATGATTAACATCTTGTGGAAATTTTTTAGCACTCATATTTTTTCTACAAAGTTGTTTCCATTTTTAAAGCCTTTTTTTCATAAGCATTGAGAAAATAAGTAATAGACCTAACTTTTTCTATCATTGTTCTAATTTCATTAAATGCTCTTTGCACAATTAAATTTAAAATATGACACATGCATCCAATATGAAAAACAATTGCCTGGACATGTCAATAGTAAAGAGGATTTGAATTATTGCTTGAATTATCCAGTGAAAGAGTAAAAATTCTTTCAGAAATTTTTTGTTTTGAATTATCAAATTTGCAATATTTTCACCGGTGTGTTATTCTTCAAATGAAATAAAAGAAATAACTCTCTTTAAACATTTGCCAACTATCATCAATTCAGTGTGCTGTGATACATAAATAGTCAGTTTGTGCTTTAGATGTCCACATGTCAGAAGATAGAGAAAATCTACAATTTAAGCTTTGAAAATAGGCAATTAAATTTTTTTCCTCGATAATATTTCATAATAGGGTTTTTCAGATATTAGTCCCTTAAATCATATGTATTTTGATATTAGTCCCTCAAATCTTCATATTTTGATATTAGTCCCCCAAATTGCTTTAATGTGTTGATATTGGTCCCTGCAGTTAGTTGTTGTTAAAACTTTAGGGGAATATTCCATTTTCTTTAACCATTATCATTAATGGACAGTTATATCCCTCACTTAACAAATCCAAACCAATAACCAATTAAACCCGAACCTCTTAAGAACCTCCTGACCCATACCCATTTAATAAAACCCAAACCCATTGGGCCACTAACATCCTCTCCTTCTACTGCCTCTCATCCTCCTGCTCCCTCTTCTTCATTATCTTCTTCCTCCCTCCCTTCCTCTCACAGCTGCACACAATTACGCACCTCTCATTCCCTCTCTCCTCCTGCCATGAAACAATAGCCCACAACCAATACAAGCCCAAGAGCTTCTGGCCGTATTCAACTTAATGGGCTTGCTTTTAGCTGACGGCCCATCATAGGCCCAACTCCACCTTCACCCATGCACAGAAAAGCCATGGCCAAGAGCCACCTCTAATAGCTCAACCCATCAAAGAACCCCTTCTCCTCTGCCCCCACAACCTCCACTCCCTCCAGCAACTTCTCCTCTATGACTGCCACCCCCTCTCCCATTGTCGTTGCTTCTCTTCAACCATCCCCATGCCCATCAACTCCGGTGATCATTGAAACGAGGGTTGAGAGAAAGTGAAATGACTTGGTTCAGAAAATTAAACGGGCAGGGATATTTTGGTCATTGACCATTAATAGTTAATCTAAACCTAACCAGAGTTGAGGGTTTTAGATGGAAAAACCAGCGGAGGGACTAATATCAACACACTATGTTAATTTGAGGGACTAATATCAAAATATCAAGATTTGAGGGACTAATATCAATATACTGATGATTTAAAGGACTAATACCTAAAAACCCCTTCATAATATCACGTTGACAAGTTTGAGAAGTTTGACGAGAAATTTTTTGAAAAGCGGGTTGATGACTCTTTAATCGTATCTTCAAAACCATCATCTTCTACAATTTTAAAAGGAATAATTTTAAGAGCAACAAACCTGATGACGTATTTCCTTGCTCCAATTGCGTCGTAGGTCCATGTACCGAGGCCATCCGAGGAAGATGATTCAGAGAGAAGAGATTGGCGGATATCGGGTTGAGATGTTTCTTGCCCTCTGTTGTGGCTCACTAAATGTCGTTTGAGGTGGTTAGTCCCCATCTTGTGATGATCTTTGAAGACTTTGCCGCATGCGCATAGAGAACATTTCGCTTTTTGGTCGACAATACGACCGTGACTATATATGACAATTTCAATCTTCTTGAAGAAAGCCCACGCTTCCGATCTCGGCCTTTTAGAAGATGTTGGTGTTGGATCTTCGGATTCGGGTTCTGGGTCTGTGGTAAGACTCATATTGGGAGTTGCATTCTCATCCTCGAAGACTTCGAAATTGGAGGCCATTGGAATTGAGAGAATTAGAGGATTACGAGAGAGTATTTAAGAGTATAAGAGAGAGTATTAGAGAGTATAAAAGGGTATTAGAGAATATTAAGAGAGAAGAGAATGTTTTTTGGATGAAAAACCAAATGAAAACCCCCTCTATTTAGAGGAAGCCCCATAGTCAAATGACCAAGATACCCTCAAAATTTGACCCTTTTTAAGGATAATTTGATCAAATGACCCAACAATAGCTGTTATGGCTGTTTTCTAGCCGTTGGGCCGGGTTGCACCCTGGCTGGCCCGGTTTTTTGACCCGGACCCGTTCCCAGTGGCTAGTTTTCTAGCCGTTGGGGAGGGCTAGGTCCGGTAGCCCAGACCCAACCCAGGGTACATGACCCCGGCATCTCGGGCCGGGCCGGTTCAAGGCTAGGCACCGACAAAGGTTCCCAGACATGGGCCAAGAACCCAGCTGGGTCCGGTTTTTACAGGCCTGGTCCGGGCCCGGGAAAAAACTGGGCTGGGTCCAGGCCGCGGGCTTTTTGGACAGCCCCATGTACAAATTAAGCAGGAGAACAATAAATTTAATACTGTTAAAAGTTCACTTTTATCTAGTGCTTGCAACTCTAGATTTCTAGAAGAGTTTTTGCAATGAATTTATGAGTAAAAGTTGGACAAAAGCATGTCAGGAAACTTTAACCAGTAGGAATTGGCAATATTCTGTTTGATATTTCTAGTGCTCTAAGCAAAATGATCTATGTTGGATGGTCTTTCTAACTCATTAAACAAAATAGCTGAAGCTAAGTGGTAAACCCACACCTTTGTTTAACATTTCCAGACTAACTCATCTGGCGGCACCAAGACAGTGCTTTTCAATTGTGTAAACCATAAATTACACTCTTGATATGTGTCAAATCACATATTGTTTCTAATGCTTTTGGGTTTCCGTAGATTGTTATGGTCTTGCCTATGTGAATTATCTTCATCCTCCATCTTAAAACTAGAAAAAGGACTTAACAGTATGAGCATATCTGTTACCGCTGGTTGAAGACTTGAAGTAGGTAAAATGTAGATACAGACTGTTCAGGATTCACATGAAACTTTTATCCAGATGAAACAGGATTGAGTCTTCTTATCTGGGGTGCTGGGAGGAACTATATCTGTCACACTAGTACATGAAATCTCTTCACTATTTATGTAGGATTTGTATCTGATTGTGTTTCTACTTGAATCTGGTTGCTATGCAACATTATTGTAAGACGCCTCTATTTTTTAATTGATGTAGTTTGACTACGATTGTTTTCCGAGTGTCTAATATTCAATGTGATTGACATTTATGAGATATGCATGTCTTTAGATGATACTGATGTGAGGACTATGCTGGGTTTGCCTAATAACATTTGTCAAAGAAAGTTTAAACTTGTTTAAGGTGCGATCCACGTGAATAACCCACACGGAGATGAACATGCTACAAATGGTTGCAAGTAGGCTACTCTATATAGTTTGCTTACATTTAAGATTCTGAAATACATTTGTTAGGATCTTACTCTGTTTCTTAGACATTGAACTTGATACATTTATTTTTTCAATTTATTGCATTATTTGCCTTTTTAATATTCATTAAAGGACATTCCCTTATTCCCCCTAGAGTGGATGATGATAAACTATCGTATGAGCCGCTTAGTATTTCATCATTTTTCTTCCTCTTTTTTTCTATCCCTTACATCCATCTCTCCATATCTTTTCTCTCCGCTTCCATGAATCTTATGTCAGGTCTCTCAGTTTTCCAACTTAACCCCATACCTTCTCATTACATAGTATATATCTGAGCTGCCCTTTGCTACTTGAGATTCATGTAGGTCTGAATTTAAACTTGAATTTTCTCGAACCCTTATTCTTAATAATATACAATCTTCAAACCGTTCAGTACCTTGTGTTGCTATGTTAACTCCTTTGTTAATTCAGTTTGCCTTATCATAAGTTCTGATCAGTAAGCTTTTTCGTCTCTCCAGCTCCCTCTACCACCATCCTAAATTCCTAATGTTGGTTAATTATATTGGGGTGACAAATTCCTCTGTCCCTATATTAATCCATGAGCACTGTAAGTCTATAAACCTTATTCTTTTTTATATTCAGTACTGCACTTCATCCGGTTCTTGTGTCAAAATAAGGCTGTCATGAATACTTGGTAAAATGAAGAAAATCAAGTACTGCACTTGATTCTTTTCTTGGTGTTTCTGCACTCAAGCATACAAATAATTTTAGTTAAATTATATAGTGACTTTTTTAATCCCTTGCTTAGAAATTTAGCATTTATCTTTATTTACCGTTGCACGTGTTTATTTAGTCGTTATGCACCCTTGGCAGTTAGGTTTGGAATGGGATGTAGCATGTGATATCTAGTGTTTATGGTTATTATGGAGGTGATATGTGCAGCATTGCGTGGAAGGAGGAGATATATCCTAACCCATTCCGGCTCTAACTAGCGGATACTGCTGGTACTTACTGATGATGACCAAAAATATATGCCTTAGATTGGCTAATAACAACTAACAGATGAGGAGGTAATAAGGTTTGAAATACGAAAAGTTGACTTGTCAATGTTATGATAGGGCAAAAATATAAAACGAATCAATCAGTGTAAACTTGTGGGGGAACTCGACTTGTAGCATGTATCGACAATGTTAATATGAAACTGTGAAAACCGCTGAAACTCCCCTTATCAGTAAGGGAGGACCGAAACCCAAACCAACTTCAAAACTCTCTACTGTAATGTAGCATATGCCCTTGAAAACATCTTCAACGTCAGCAATGTAGTTAGCGGGAGATGGCTTCTCAGGCCATCTTGTGTTTTTGTCTATTGGGTGGAGTCACAATGTTACAGATCTGGAGTTCAAATGGTATCACATATTTTTTTGCTAGTAAGCAGATTTTATTGTTTTATTAGCAAAGTTTTGTAACTGTTGAAAGACCCTTTGATTTCAGAACTTATTACTCGCGTGTATTTCTCACCTTAAACCTGTCGGAGGATTATATAGAGCTGCCTGTATGTACATGATGCAACTATTTTCCTTTTTTAATTTTCATTTTTATTTTCATTTTTTGTGTCTGCTAATTGTTGTTTACAGATTAAAACTTGTGCTACAATCTCAAAAGAATTGTGCTGGGTTTCAGTTTATAATTATAGTCCTTGCAAAAATATGTCAACTTCCCTGAGTAAAGATCGATCTTCCGACAAGAGGTCTATTCAAATTCTCTCTTGTTGCATGGGGAACACCCTTATCTGTATTGCTTATGAACGATGGATACCTCCATTTGCTACCTGTGTGATTCATTTGTACATGGAGTTTGATCTGTGTGCTTGTAATGGGTGCGTTCATATGTATAAGCTGTGTTGATTCGGAGTCAGCATGCGAGTTGTTCATACACCATGAATCGATTTTCTTTGTGAGTTGATTGATGTAGTTTATTGCAGTTTTCTTGAATCGGTGCGACTTATCTTCTTCAATTTGCGGTCGTCACGGCGACTGAATATGGTATAGAGTTACATTGAGTTGCAGTTTGGGTGCTTATTATACGTTTGAGATGGGAAGTATATTTTTATGTTGAAAAAAATTCTGATATGTATTTGCCTCATCGGTTCGTGGTTGCATTTTCATTGACGATAATGTGCATTATGAAACTCAATGTTATTGAACTGTTTAACCATGAATTTAGGTATAATACATGAGATAAACGATGCATTAGCACAAACCAAACCATCATCACCACATTTTGGGAGCTTCCCTGCCCAGCAGATGAAAAAATAACAAATGAAAAAAAAAAGAGAGAAATTGAAAAAAGAAAACGTTAATAATTATTAGCTTGGCGTAAACCCAAGAGTTTCAGTTTTGATTACGTAGCTTGTAACGAGGTATGCAGGTGTTATTCTTTTCTTTTCTTTTTATTCTTGAAGAGATTGCTTACAAACTCATTACCATCAACATTTGAAATAAATATACTCCCCTCCCCTTGTTCCACCTTTCCAGATTTTTTTTCTCATAATTTAAGTTTAAACATAGATAAGATAGTTCTCCACAGAAAATAAAAATGAAAACTTTAAACTCACCGTATTTCTTAGTTCTCCACAGAAAATAAAAATGAAAACTTTAAACTCACCGTATTTCTTAGAACACATGCAAATGTTTTCTCAGTGCCAAATATCTGTAACTAAATTATAAACAATATAGCTTATTTCAAACGAGTCATAACTTGGTTAAACAGTAAAAAAGAGATCCATACTACAAAAAATCAGCAGCAGAAAATACTACGTAGATTTTTACAGCGGCTGCAGTACTACATTTCTCCAAAAATTGACAATCAATTGTCAAATATGAAACTATAGTTAGAAATATAAACAACGGGGGAAGGGTGATATTAAAATCTAACGTCCCTCGAGCTTGATTACAATTCAAAGCACGGATGGGGAAGCAAATATGACACAATAAGATTAAAGGAGTTCATGGATAAAAATATGCTAGAATTCTTCCTTTTTTTAAAATACAAGATCTACAAGAGCTGTTCAACTCAAACCCTCTCCTACCAAGCCAATAACCGTCCCCCAATTCTCGCCACAACTCCAGACTGAAAATTTTTGAACAAAATTGAAAATAATCAAGAATTAGCTGAAAGAACTTAAACTAAAACCATACTCAGCAGTAATATGTTCAATACCTTGGGAGGGTTTCTCAATATAGGGGCCATTCATGATGTTCAAAATGCTACAAGCATCACTGTACTCGAGATCAGGTAATAACTTTGGTGTCAACAAGAAACACCTGCATCAATCAGTATAGAATATCCAGCATAAAAGATCACGTGCTAATGAAATCATATATAAAACATGAGATGGTGATTTCTCACTGTGGTGTATTTTCTTGACTTGCTGCTCTGACAAGTTGTTGGAACATTTTTCTCTCATTTATGGGGTCCATTCCTACATTTTTACGACGAATAAAATTAAGGGTAAATTTTTTATAAAAGCCACATAAATAAGGGCAGTGTTTACCTTGATTTATCTCGTCAACAACACGAAAAGGACAATTTGTCAGATCTTGAAGCGAAACAAGATACAGAATAGTTGAAACAGATCGTTCCCCTCCTGATTGATGGTGGGCACTCAGTACTTGAAGCTGTCCTGATTCCCTGTCAAGTTCATCACACATCTTTTTTTTTTTAAAACAAATAGAACCTAATGAAAAATATGTAAGCAAGGATTCAAAGATTATCCAAGATGTATTGTTTGAATGCGTGTTGGAAACAGACATGGCAAACATAGGATACTCGAAGCTCCAATATATAAGCTTAATACATCTACTGCTTCAGATAAATATTGTAAAGGATTTGTGATGGATATGCAATGTAGCTGATAGCTTCGTAAAGATGCATATCCTAAAAGGGTCTGATACAACTGCCAAAATAATATAGTCGTATCTCTCAATAAATCAAACAACTTAACCCCGTTTATAAAAGCAATTAGATAAAATGATCATGACCATAAAATGTAGGACCAACCCTCATAAAATTGGGCAGGCATGAAAGTCACAAATCTATATTGAGAAGGCTCCACAGAAATTTGACAAAATTCTATACCCCGTTGGTAGCCAGTGGGCAATATGATGAGTTTGTACAAATGTTAGAAGACAACTGTCCAAAATTTCTCATAGGATGTCATTAGGCACATATGAATGCTCACTGCGCAACCTTTAGAGAATCGTGCATCCAAAATCTTGTCTAAACTAGTCTTCATTGTATAATTAAAAAGCAAAAGATAAAAAAGACTTAGTTACGTGAGGTACATTGTAGTCATTGGTCCAAAACTCATCAGATATAGAAACTCCTCTTGGATGACTTGATAGTGACTGAATCCAAAATTTTCTCCCTGAGAATCCAAAACTCTTCTTTGCTTATGCGTGGTTCACTATAGTCAATCCAGCTCTTCTGTGCTTAATTGATAGCCGAGCCAAAACTTTTCTCCGTAAGAAGCCAACGATGATAGGGATACCAAATGCGTCGGAAGAAACATGTGTATAAAGAAGACTATCAGAGAAGACATAACCTCTTCAGAGAATACAGATCATGAAAGTGTTCTTCAGAGAATCCACACAGCTGATCCTGATTCTCGTCCTAGATGGTGACTTAATTTAGGGTCAAATTTGCCTGCCGCTAATTTTAGAAGCATACTTAAGTATAGCATTCATGACAATAAATAATTAAGACGCACAATTGAAGTAGCACCTCAAGATTTAAGGCTGTGATAGCATTCTGGTATCTAGTGACTTGTAAGAGACAATCTAACATTTTTATAAATCAATATCACAGCCCTTTATCCTTCAATATAATTTTCATTCCAATTTACTCATGTCAGAAGTCCTGATAATAATTCTGGACTGTTTAATCATGTCAAACAAATTAACTTCATAAAGAAGTCTCGCCTGAAGAGTTCAAAGATGGTAGACAAACAACAAAAATATGGAGACTGGACAGATTAGTTTGTAAGAATGCAAACAACTCCGTGGTCACTTACTAGAAAATCTCAAATATTTGAATTTCCACCATTCCACCTGCCACTGCCCACTATGAAGGCTGACATTAGGAAGATTGCCAACAGTCCTAACTTCTAAATATGCAAGAAGAAGAAGGGAAAAAGAGAGGAAAAGGGAGGGAATTAACTAAAATAAGAACAAGAAAACACGTGCACACTCACAAAATTGTCACAACTGCATCAAATTTAAACAAAAAAAATAAAAAAAAAAACAAAAAAAGATCATAAATTTGAATTCTTACTACAGAAAAAGGGAAAAAAAATTAAGAGTTTCATAATTTGAAGGGATAATCACTGGTTGAGAAATTGGCATTAATAAAAGATGTCCATCATTGATCCTGATAGTTAGATGATATGTATTTTTCTAAGTCCACTTAAAATTTGAATTTTAGAAGATTTACGCAAGTACAATAGTAAAGAGTATGGATTTCACAAAGATAACAAGAAGTAAAATAAAGTATAACTGAGTATGGATTTCACAAAGATAACAAGAAGTAAAATAAAGTATAAATAATATAACAGAAACTTCCAAAGTTGACTCTAATTTTGTCAAATGTCCAAGCAAATGAGTAACTGTAGGGATGTCCCTCAAATAACATACATCAGGCAATATACAACATGAAGCATTGATAATTGCATTTCATCAATATCACAGATTATACACAACCGTACAAATTCTCAGAGTAATACAAGAAGTAAATACCATATCTATCATCTTTCAGAAATAAGATAGTTCCTTCAGTCTTTTTGGTTAGAAATGTGAACAATGCCAACTAACAAAGGCCTGACACTAACCTGAACTTCACTTTTATTAGTATGCCATATTTATCAAAATCTGTATCATGCTCATCTGTCGACAAAAAACAGGGCATTAGAAAAAGAAAACAATAACTGAACCCATCATTAACATGATAAGTGATGAAAGTACCAAGTGAAACTTCTCCAGCTACAGCCATTTCTTGAAAGTTACGGCTGAAAGTCTCATTAATCCTGACAACAAGGTTTCGTAGTGTTGGGAGCCACAAACCCTACATAACCCCCAATTAATCAAGATAAAAGTTTGGAAGTTAGACAGACAATTCTCTAAGTAGAAAATAAAAAATAGACATGGGCATCAAATATATAAAAGAATCTTATTAAAACCTTTAGGGTGTTTATTTCAGATAAACATCTATCTAGTTCTTGTTGATCTGCTTCAACTTTAGTCTCCATGGACTCTATCTGCTCACAGGTACAAAGTGGTTTCAATATCAACCTCAAAATCATGTGGAGAACACTTAATTAACTACCTTTCCCTGACGGCTCTCATATTCTTGAAGAATATTCTGATTGAGAAACAAGATAGAATTTGCTTCCGAGATATTATCTTGAATAGAAGCTTCTAATTCTTCTATAGTGGCAGGCATCTACAAGCAATCAAGATATCAGAAAACCTTTTTTTTGCAAGAATGTCATCTATAAAGTGACTGTAGTATCAAATGCAACTCCTGAAGAACAGCATAAATAAAAACTCATGTAATCTTTAGAATCTTAACAAGAATAAAAGCAAGGCATGATGCATAAACCGCATAAACTGCATACTCGCAGTCCAAAGAAAAGAGTGCCAAAACAGGGATATAGTCATCAATTCTAAGACTAAGATAATGTACAAAACTACACCAGGTCTCTGACATGAATGATCAAAATGTGGAACATCAATAAATAGTTAGGAATGATCGAGTTTGATTATCATGATTATTGGAAACACCACTGTAAATTTTCATGGCATAATCACAAATAAATAGTCAAAGTACTTTCTTATTGACACTTTTGCTTAATTCTCGTCTGTATGGTCCTTCCACGATACACCTAATCAAATGTTGCATTTGCCTACTGTATCTACTTTACTAGATCTGCAATTTCTAACACTTATCTTCCATATCCAATTTTTCTTAAGTTGCACAACCATCCATTTGCAGTTCTTTGATAACAGATAAGGACTAGATACACGTCAGATGAAAGCAATTCAGATTCGTAGGGAACTCTAACCTTTTCCACTCATCATCTAATCAGATGCCACTAATCATTTGCATTTTGATAAGATGAGGATGCATGTGATTGTCGTGTGAGGTTGATATTTCATGTAACTAAATGAGAAACCTTGAAATCATTTGATCCTCAAACAGCACTAGATAAAGGCATATATAAGTGTGTACTAAAATATACATACAATATTAATTTACCATAAATTTCTAAAAGAGGCATTTCATATGTAAATGAGGTCCAAGATGAACCAAGTCTCATCTTCAATTCTCATTTAATCTATAGACAACATAAATGCCTGCTTCCTAAGGTTGCAGGCAGCAAGAAGATATACATACAACACTACGCAATGTTTCTATGATCTTTGACATCCTGAGCATTTCTACTAAACTGAAGCACAGCTGATTTCACCTTGTCAGCAACATATTCGTTCTTTACTGTTGAGGAAGAACTGAATGATTTTAAGTAAACGATGCCAAGTATATGAGTCTTAGAAAATGGTAACTAGAAAAGTAAATTAGAATTCACTTAAGCCGAGGAGAAAATAAAGGCATCATTAATTTTATTATAAGTTAGATGGCTTATTTGTGCATTTAGCAGAAGTCCATAAAATTTCTAAACTTTTTACTCATTATATTGTCAATTATAAATATAAAGTCATGTTTACGATTTCAGTATATTTCTCATGGTTGTTGAATACCCTGGCATAAGCCGATGATTTTAAACAAGGACGAATGATTTTAAACAAGAAGGACGAAACTCAAGTAAAAAGCTTCTAACCAACCTTATTCAGCCTCCCTATGGAAATTCATTATGGAGCTTTGCTAAAAGTTGGTTGCCATCGTTTTCCCCGTCAATATACACTCATCATTATTAGAATCTTATTCAACCATACCATTCATGCAAAACAGAGATCTCGAAATAAACAAGAGTTAGAAACTACATTACTGGGGTACTTCTATTATGAGGCCGCAACCTTACCCGACACGTACACATACCCAAATTTCATGGACAATCCTTGGATATATGCGTACATTTATTCAGACATGTACTCAATTATATGATATATGTTTTAATTCAAAGTCAAACACGGTTTTAAAGGATATTCTAAATTAAAAGTACAAGGACCTTTATTGCTGAGGGTAAAGTGGTCATAAACAAAAAATTAACGCCCAATATTTAACGGATGTTAAAAAAGGACTTACTTTATAACTAAGTTGTGGTAGGAGGACTAAATTGAGAAAAAATAAAGCACGGGGACTAATTTGAGTATGAGGCCTCAGTACAGGGACCAAATTGGCCTTTTGGCCTAAATTATAATGATCAACGTAATAAAAAAACTTAAAAATGTGATAGGAATTTTAATTTTAATAACACAAGAATTGAAAAACAATAATGATCTCACGTAAATTATTATTTCCAAATAAATATGTAGCTGTGTCCCCATACCCTACATTTTAGTATTTTCATGTGTCTCGTACCTGTACCCGCAATCGTACCTGTACTCGTTTCCATGCAACTTAGGCTAGAGGAGATAGGAGCAAGTATTATGATAAAAAAGAAATAATCAAACCAGTTCATACCTCAAGAAATTCTTTAGCGAGATCTTCTGTGATGATGGCTACTGATTCTGCATGACGTTTAGCATCAAAGAGTTGCTGCCTATAATCTGCAGTATCCTTTTTACCTGTAATAAATATAGCAGAAGTTAGCATGAGCACTAATAACAAATCATTATGTTTGCAACAGATAGTATGGCACTTTCCTGCCTAAGAGTTTATCAAACTTTCAGATAGTCAAGGTCTTAACAATGTGTAGCAGAAAAATCAAAATGATAGTACAGCCTGAATTATTTAAAATCAAGCAAGGAACTATAGCTTTATTAAAGTATTACTAATGAGCCCAAAAAAATAACTTCATTACTAAATATCTGGACTCCAGCCACGAAACTGAATGTTACAGGAATCAAGGAGAAAATTACTCAAATTCATATAGTTACCAACATGTCAACGTTTAAAAATAAAGGAAAGATGTTAATGATGCATAGTTAACTGACACCAGGTTAAGTAGTTATGAACATGATAACAAACTGCCACATTTCAGGAGGCCTTTGCTTCAAACCTCACGTCATAGACACAGAGACTTATTTTTCTACCTCTAAGGCAAAGTTCAATCAGGAGACTTTTCCATGCAGCTCAAAGGACCACACAAGGAGTGTCATGTACTACAATCAGTGCAGGTCAATTTGCTGATACTGGTATTCAATTAAATATAATTGACACATCATGTTGGGCAAAAAATATAGGAGAAATATAATTAAGTCGTACCTTTGGTCACTTCTACAGTGGTTATAAGTGCTAGTAACTAAACATGACTTGGTCCACTAGCATTTACCTTCAAGGAACAGACTGAAAGCAGCTGCACTAAGATGTATGGAACAGATATACCAAAGGACACACAATGACAACTAGCACAATTAGAGTCTTCAAAACAACTCAAATAACAGGTATTTTCTACAACTTCTGAAGTCATGAATAACTTACAGCATATTTCGACAACTTTACTAAATAGTATGGTTTACTGCATTATAAACTTGCAAATTTCTCTTCTCTAGCAACATGTCAGAAACGATTACAATTTACAAGCTTCTTCATAGTTGTCCCTGATAAGTTCCAATTGAACTTTTTTTTTTAATTGATTGTTGCTCATGTTTTAAGACAACTTGAGGGATGTCCTCTTTGGAGAGACCTAGCTTTTGAGAGGAGTGTGTGCCTTCTGGAGGAGCCAGGTACTTGCAAGTCCTTTGTTAGGGTTAGAGTAAAGAAGTTTGATTGGTGGATTAAAGTCAATAGCGGGAGGTTGCTGATGTGGAAAGGCCTAGGATCATCAATTTCATTCATCCATTTAGATGGAGAAGGCAACAATTATGCTGATAGCAATGACACAACGGATGTCAACTGAATCCATGACAACTTCAAAAAAAATTTCATTTCCAGCTTCCTCTTGTATTACTTGTTGAGCTTAAACATGTTTTCTAACAATAAATTGAGATACTAAAATGTTACTATCATGCCACGAGAAAATAAAGCTCCAACTACATGATAGATTTCATAAAGCACAGACATTAAAGCTCCAACTACATGAAAGATTTCATAGAACACGAGCATTAAAGCTCCAAGTACATGATAGATTTTATATAACACAAATATAATTCTAAACACATAAAGTAAAATCTGAAAATTGTTCTGAGGTGAAATATTAACTTACAATTCTCGTAGTGTGTGGCTGCATTAAGAGCAAACTTCTCCTGTTGCTTTAGATCGGCTTCCATTTCCCTGATCTGAAGCATTGAAGCATTGCCAATTCAGAGTAAGTGTATAAAGAGAATAGCAAATCTATAAAGATTAGTGTTTCAGATTTATTGCTGGGTCAAATATATGAGAAATTACCAAGGACAAAGTACAATTTGCATTAACATTCATCTTTTGAGTACAAAAGAAGCATACTGTGTATGAAATGTAAGATTAATGAGACTCTTATATGAAATTTAATTCAGAAGCAAAATTTGAAACTAGTTCAAATCATTGGCAATAAGTATTTGTACAGAACACTGATACAAGATGTGGAAATTACAAATTTTCAGGAAATAATTTCCAATATTACAGAAAGCCAAAGAACAAGGACAAAGCTGAATGGAAAAAAAATGACCCAGTTTAGCAACCACAAGATTGCAGCAAATGCATGTATTTCTTTTGGATAGTAGCAATCATAATGGTGAATATAGTGGTGGTGATAGCACGAGTATTAACACCAGCAGTATGAGTAGCAGTTCTAGCAGCAGAAGCAGAACAAGGCAGCACTAGCAATGATATCAGCAGTACAGTGCCAACAGTTGCAGTAATAATAATTTATACAGTGGTAAAATGCTTTATATGCCACACATGCTGGTGGAATGGCTGTGTTAAACGTAAGGAAAAAACATTAAAGTACACATAATTGGAAATGCAAGAGCATGGAGTAACAAAAGAGATAGGTTCCAACAGGAACATAAAAAAGACGTATTCATAGTTTTCATCAGGTAATAGTTTGAAAGCCCTTACACAAAGAAAAGGGTACTCGGTCACAATGTATAAAAGGAAAAAGTGATAACAGAGTACAGACGGTACAAGTTAAAAAGTTGGTAGTTGGTACAGTCACAAAGTAAAGCAATGGTGATATTTATTCAAAATTGCAGATGCTTTGCCATGAAATATCTGGAATGAAGCTTCCATCTCATATTTACAAGGAAAAGGATTAAACATGTGATCACATTAAAACTATCTTAAATTTTATTACATGTTAGTAAAATCTTTTAAAGTGAATACATGTACCTTTGTGTCAAATTCAATTGACGTCATTTGCTTTTCCGCAAAACTCCACTTTAAAGAAATGGCCTCAATAAGCAAACTCTGGAAAAGAACCGACAAGACATTTACCAGATGCAAAAGATGGGGAAAATTATAATTTGGAACTTATTTCATTACAATAATACTGGGTTAGGAGATGCCAGTGATGTTTACTGAGACTAAGAGCATGGCTTTAAATGTAACCAGACCTTAATCTTCATTGCCAATTGGAATCTTTGCTCATTCAATTGGACAGTTTGATCAATGAGTTTTTGAGTAGATGAGGTAAGATCTTCATCTCCCTTCAGAGCTTCCAGCTTCGTTCTCCTTTGCACTGGAATTAAAGCATATGATACCCACAACATTATCTATGCAACAGTTAAGTGGATAGAGGACCGAGAAAATACATACCCACACGACTTTCCATCTCACGACGTTTTCTTTTCTCATCATTATTTCGTTTATGAATACTCTCCTGATCAGTAATGAGAAGAAAATTGAATGAGGATATTATTCGTTAATGAGGGATCCGTTGATTATCATCCACCTGAGAATAACATACCCGATCTCTCTGTAATTTGGCTGCTTCATCTTCCAACTGCCTTTGTTCAGCATGAAGAACTCTCAAGCTTTCCTCCAACTCTGCAATGGTATTTTCCAGTTCAGTTTTCTTTGATTTGAGGTTCTCTATGCCACTGATATCGACACCTGCAGCAGTAGCAACATTCACACAAAAAAAAAGCAGTGAGTACGCATGAACTTGTGCATGGAATAAGAAACTGAAAAAAGGAATGACGAAACATACTACACATAAAAAGACGAGAAGGATGAACAGGCTCGACAATTGCAGAAACGTGACCGCCATATCTCGAGGAAGACCATCGATAATGACTTTCTGGAGTCCAAAGATCCATAATCCCTAATTTTGATACCTCATCAGCTCTACGGTCAGTTTCATCTGACCCTATATACTAAAGAAAGAAAACCAGGATCAGGTTGATTAAACAATAAAAGGTGGACAAGGTCTGTTAAAGGAAAAGCCCAATTTCTTTTCAGAGCTTAAATGAACAATTGCTTAGGATTGACTTGACATAGTGCACAAGTCAACAATAAGTTACGGCGGATAGATCTGAGAAATGAGAATCCATAGTGTGGACATACTGATTTGTCCAAGTTAGCTTGGCTAATCAAGACATCCTTCACAGCGTTGGGAGCATCAAATACTTGATCAAGCCGAGACTGGATGCCAAGCTCATGCATCTGAGAAAACAAATAACCACCAAATTACAAATCCTATAAGATAGTAACAAGCAAAAATAACTACCACTCAATTACCTCATTGGAAATTCTGAAAGGCATTTGGTTATTGAATCTATCCTCTGCATAATTGAGAATTGGAACATCATAAGACTTCAAATTTCGAACCAAGAAATCTCTATCAGAAGAATCCTGGGTGATGAAGGACTGCAATTACAAACATACAACAATAAATTCCAGATGCAACACCGAGGAAGTAGTAAGGAAAATGTCAACCTTGTGCAGTAAATGTATGCTACTTATTTTTCAAATTTTTTTCTTCAAATGGTTGACAGGTGGGAGCTGGTGTGCTTTGGACTAGTGGGACTGCTGGATAAGTTGACAGAAAAACACCGCATTTGCTTATAGCCTCTGATGACCGTCGGTAGATTTAGGTGTTTCAATTGTTATTCAAGTGTGAAACAACATTAACTGGTAATTTAAACAGTAGCCCTGGGTTAATTGATGACTTCTTCAGAAAAGAAAAAGGAACACATTGAAGTGTGCACATAGTCTTGGTTTATACTTATTCTGCTGTCAAGTAAAATTCAAAGTTGCAAGAGTTTACTAAGTTAACATTCTTAAAGAGTTTCAATTGATGTACAAATTATAAAGAAGCTTTAAAAAAAATCTTTTGTAGTAATATACATTATGCATATATTCTAGATATTTTAAATTTTAGAATCATCATGTTCCCTTAAACTCATCATCAGTAGTTTGGAATTATACTGGAGTGTGATCTTAGGTCATCTAGATGCATGTACTCTAGCAAGTAGTAACCATTGAGTCGAAAGTCTGGACACACCCAAGGGAGAATGGGTTACCTAGAAAATTATGGAATCAGAGCCCAGGAGAGAATTTGACTGTGAAATTCCAGGTTGAACTCGTAGTTTAGCTACCGAATACACATTAGGTTATGTTTGAGAGGGTGGGGGTCCTCAATGAGTATTATTAGCAAACGAAGATAATGGTGAGGAAGTTGAAGTCATTCCACAATTCCATACGGATGCGCCCCCTCAACTGCACAGTACTATAGACATGTTTTCTATCTGTACATTAATGTAACTTGAAGGATTTGCTACTGTACTAGACACATTATATTATGTTTAAGAGAGTGTGAGTCCTCAAGAGTTTTATTAGCAGGGTTCATTACACAATACTATAAGCATTGACTCACGCAAGTACACATTAATAGACACGCTCTATCTGTCTATTAATGCCACCATGTCCCCACATTTGTGCATCTAAACCTTCAGTTAGCTACTAGTCATCTTGCATAGCCAGGAAGAGAATCCAGGACAGGTTAGATGGTCCAAAAGTCAGAAACAAGCAACCTTCCACACTTACATAATATAGGAGTTTATTTAAATTTGTGTACACCATCAAAGACAACTCACACAAATTTAATATATCTAGGCATTAAAAAATTATGTAGTTTCCTAAAAGTGAGTAGGAGTTACTATACCTTCCAAATATAATTAGGAACATGGCTCTCCAAGTATGCCGTGTGGCTCCGATTAGGAACAGTCACCTAGTTATGCAACCAAACAAAAGAAATTGTGGATTTGAAACTTCGAAAGAGAGAAGAAATTGAAATATAAATCAACATGCAAATATCACATACCTCAAGTAGGACCGGACCGTATACTTCTTTCCTTAATTCATTCCGATGTTCTTGTACCCAATTATAGGCCTCAAATATTTTATCTGCACCAGACCTCTGTAATGCCTGAAGAAGCTTGTTATTGCTATTTTCCATCTCCTTCAATCTAACAAAATTAAAATCAGTTGTAAGACATGGAATTACATAAGAGCAGAAGGGAGTGCAGGGAAGAGAGAAAAGTTAATGCAACATGTTACTGAAAACTAGTGCGCGCAGAAGTAGCAATTACCTATCTTTATTTTGCATCAAGGAAAATTTTCTTTGCTGCAGGAGTTGCTCTTTCTCCCTCCCATGCATCCTTATTTGCTTCGCACTCAGTTCTAGCTCCAAAATTTGAGTGCCCAACCTTTCCTATTCACAGAAGGAAAAACACTGTTAACATCATAAACACACCAAATATGTGAACACTTGTACATGCATAAAGACAATGGCTGAAAGAAAAGTTAATGGAACAGATAACATATTTACCATGAGCGGTACACAATGATATTAAGATGTTCCCACTACAACGGTCATCTACTTTCATGTGCAGTTCAAGTTATTTTAGCTGAACAACTCTGTGAAATTTATTGCAGTAGGAATATCCAAAGTAGGAGATATTATCCTAGCATTTATCTTCTAGTTTGGAAATTTTATTAGACAGATAATATTATGCGAAAGTACATATTTAAATACGACAAGATTAAATTCAGAATTCCATGTTAGTTTAAGCCCGCATCAACTTTGTTTCTACCCATCATCAATTAAGCCAGACCTCATGAATTGTGTTTTGAAAAAAGAATCGCTCAATGATCTTATAGAAATGAGAATTGTTGATTTAAGATGAGCCAGAGGTTCGACTTTGACTTTTAGATTAAAATCACTCCAGCAATAATTTCACATTCCCCTCCTCACGTGCTGCTACCATCTTACCTAGTCCAAACCATAAGTTCCCATGTTGCACTTGCTTCTAATTGCTTTGGACACTCCAAATCAAACATAAAATCACCATTCCTTCTCATAGACCCATGCCATCGACCAATTGTTTCCATTCCACTTCCAATACTCCAGATCTGAATCCTCTCCAACAACTTTCGAGAAACTTCCAAAGTTTCAAAAAGGTCCCCGCCGGGGCTTTTCTTTTCTCGTCATCTTTAACTTGTGCTGAAGTACCTTCAATACCAGGGGTGATTTTGCGGTATATTTAGCTACCTCTTATGTGTAAATGCAAAATCCTGCACTATTTCTCCCTACAGGTTGTTCCAACGATGAACAAATTGCCAAAGGAGTAGAGCATTGGACAAAAGACTCAGTGTTGCAAGTGGCTGCCATAGCAGGTGAGCCTCTTCATCTTGATTCCCAAACCACATATCAGCTTGAGGGATAATTAATGTGATCATCAGTCCCACTTGCCGGTTAGCTCAAGAAGCCACATTCTCAAAGAATGATTCACGAAACTCGAGTTTGCTTACTTCAATTAAGAACATGAGCAAGAAATTGACACCACTGCCAAGGGTAAAGATTTAAGCATATTGTTGTCATCTTGCAAACTGTCTTCTACTTCCAGAAAATGGCTATTGATAATGGACCCAAATCGTTGTTGCAACCTTCCCCACAATGTTTCCCAGCCAAAAGTATCAATCCAGATCTCTTTCTGTACCACCGAATAATAATTCATGGGTTTCCTCAAGTATTTCTTTGTCCAGGGCTTTGTTGATAATAGACCAATAAACCTAATTTTCTTTAAGCTAGAACGCACACGTGGTTATCCCATTTGCCGCACCACCTTCAATCTTCACACTCCAAGACCCAACAGCTCTAGGACCCATCTTAGCTTAGCGCAAGGTCCTTAACCCAACCTTTACCCGTCCTTGCATACTCACACCCAACTGCAGTATTCTAAGACAAAATACTAATCCAGACACAAGGACTTGAGTTATCAATTAATTTCTTCATTCGACCGAGTTACAGAAGCACAAGTCAATCATGGAGAAGCACCTTATGCTAAACCACTGAAATCAACCATGATAAACAGCAACCAAAGGTTTAAGTCAACATTTCCTAGATACTAGGCTCCAAATCTGGAGAACATACTTAGTAATAGTTTCTACATGGCAATTGTTCTCCACATGATTGATTCCTTTGTTGCATCTCCAGCAACTCTAGCATGACACTGACTCTCTTTGAGCAATAGGTCACAAGGAGTCGCATACTGTTACCAATTATAGCAATGATAACAACTAAAACTAATTCGACCAGTGGAACATTCAACCATACGAAGAGGAATCAGATGGTTCCTAGAATAGTACTAGCAACCTACCACCAATAATATCCACGAATAATGACTTATTAGTAAATAAAATTACCTGTATAAGTTTAGATGACAAGTAAGCATCCTGAAAACAATTAATGATAGAACTTGTAGATATAGTTACGGAATAAACATACCAGTTCATCTTTTGGCGGTTTATATACTGGAAGCTCTTCAAGTTCTCTTTCAGCGGTAATAAGATCCTCCTTGGCTCTCACAATCCTTTGCAGACGAGATTCCTCTTGCCTTTTAAAATCGTCCATATCTGTATATTTTGCACGCACTTGTATTGCCTAATAAAATATAAAAGATATTCATTGTCCAACTTACAGCAGTGGAGGTTAATGTAATCCCACAAACTGGAGTTGAAGAAAGATGAGGATACCATCTTAGCTTCCATCTCCAAAATTTCAGAGCGTTGTTTTGCATTTAGGTTTATTTGATTGTTTATCTTTTTGCTACTTGATTCGTGCATTGCTTTTGTTTTCCTTTTCTCCCTGAAGGATAAAAATAGCAATTGATTAGTAGGTTAAGTTCTGCTTAGCTAATGACAAATAGTAGGATAAAGAATTATAGCTATGAATTTCAAATGCATCTTGCCTACAAACTTTGTGATAGCTAAGATGAAAAACTGCATGCTAGAATTGCTGACAACAAAGCTCAGGGACAAAGGATATGAAGCACACTAAGATATAGTTAGATGACTATATATCAAATGTAAAATATGAAGATGTTGAAACAAATGTGGAACCTACAGTATGCATGAGCCCGTTTGGTAAATCCAATGACTAGAGAACAAGAAAAAAAAGGAAAAAGGAAACATATAAACAAGAAAACAAAATGAACTTCACAGCAAGCAATTAGCAGCATTAGAATTTCCATGATCAAGGTATAAAATAAAATGAATTTCACAGCATACTAGTAGAATCAGTAGGACTGCCGTAATCAAGAAATACTACAATGGAATTATAAACTGCAGAGAGCTGCGAGCATGGCAGTTACTCTGGTTACACTGAGATCAGTACGTGCAACCAAAGCCCAACCAAATCCAACCAGCTGATATTAGGACGACCTAAACCCAACATGTGTAACCCAATCGATTCATGGTCAGGTCAAGGCCAGTTGGGCGACATGATTGATGCTTTAAGTCATGGAAAATATGTTCAAGTTTCAAATTGAGGTTGTTACAGATATGCAAAAAGTATTATCCACCATAGGAGTTATTATTAAGATAAGTTGTGAATCAAGATAAATGACTAAAGAGGGAATGATTATGGGCTATGCAACGGTATGACTAAAGATACACCACTAAATTGAAGCAAGATAAGTTGTGAATCCACTATAGGAGTTGTTTGTACAGTATGTGGTTCAATCAATGGTTGAGATCGGATTCTTAAAACTCAATTCCCTCCTCCATGTCTCTACAGGGAGACCAATCACTTCATGGCTATAGTACCCCAGTACTTCTACCATGCAGCTGTACCCAACATGTACCCCGCACATATCCGTACTGAAACTTTATGGACACTCCTTAGATATATGCATATATTTATTCAGACATGTACTCAATTATATGATATATGTTTTAATTTAAAACACTTGTCCTACACTTCTTGGATGTATATCCAACATTTCACATCAATTTCTTGAAACTCGTTAGACCTAGGCCGGGTTAGTTTCAGCCTCCGAAGCACAAAACTTTGATTTTAAAGGGTCGTTTGGGTGTCTAGTTAAAAAAGAGTAGTTTTCAATATATAATAATCAACATAATAAAAGAAACTTAAAATGTGATAGGATATATAATTCTAATAACACATGAAATGAAGAACAATAATGATCTCATGTAAATTATTAATTTCAAATTTTCAACACACACAACATGCACAGAGTTGCGTTCCCGTACCCTACATTTTACAAATCTGCCGTAACCTGTACCCGTACCTATACCAGTTTCCATGCAACTTAGCTTCATGACCTTCTTTCCATTGCGACCCCTTGATCCGCTGCACCAAGACCCTCTTTCCACTGTATGTTATCCACTATCGGTCGAAATGCCCCCCCCCCCCCCCCCGCGCCTCGACCATGTCACATCCTACTGTGTTACATTTATTACTATTGCTATTACTATTATTATTATTTGAAACTTTTAGGGAGAATTATCTGCTGTTAGCATACGTAACTTGGTGGACTAATTCCTTCTGTTTTCAATGAATTAATGGTAATAATACAAGCGCCTGTGCACGGGCTCACGCGGACAGACATACAAACACACAAATGCAAATTCATGTGTATAAAAACATAGATAGACAGGTTCCTAAATACATATATGTTTACATGTACATTTATTTATGTTCTGTCTATGTGCGTGTTTGTGCATGTAATGATATAAGAATATGTGAAAAATAAAATTATCCTCATGCAATTGACGGCTTAAGTACATACTCTATAGGTGCTTTGAGGTCACTCAAGATTTTAGCTGCTTCATCAAGTTTTTTCTTGGATTCAGTCTCTCGTTTCTTGGCATCCTGATATTCTGTTTTCTTCAGATCATATTTAAGCCATGGAAGTTTCTTTTTCATTAATTCAGCCTGCAAACAGCAGGGAAAAAGAGGCAATGAGGACACTGAGAAGACAATGAACATAAACTGGGACAAACTACCTTTTTGAGTAGTTGATTTCGCTGACGAACGCGCTTTACATCTTTTTCTTGCTCAGCATTTAGAGCCTTCAGTTGATTCAGAGTCTCTCTATTTTGTTTTACAGTCTACAAGTAAACAACAAAAACTTAAAGAGAGCATGTTAAATATGTTGTAGGTAAAAATAGTGAGATAGTAGCAGTAGAAGCACACCACTTCTAGTCTCTTCAGTGCATGGCTTTTATCAACTAGTGCATGATGTTGAACTGGCAATTCAGGGTCTCCAACAGCTTTTTCGGTCTCTTCTAGAAGTTGAATTGGAGTTAGCTTCGCAAACTCACATACCCGGTCTTGCGGCAAGAACTACACGAATTTGAGTGCATATGAACAATAATCATTCAAAATAACTATTATAAAACCAAATGGCATTACCTGAAAATAAATCATTGGAATATAAAATGAAGAATGAGTGACTACAAAGAAGTATTACTTTGAGGAATAATGAGTTTCAAGAAACAATAAGAGAAAAAGAAAATCTTAAAAGGACGCACACGCATGCACAAACGTGCGCACAATCCCCCTCCCCCCAAGCCCCATGCATGCAACACACACAATTCTTTAAATACCACCTTTACATGGAAATGTCAAAGACTACATAGATCAGACTTGATGAGACAGTCTCTTGTCTAAACTTTTGAAAACCTCACATATGCGAGGATATCAGGGAGAGAGCTGATCTAATGATTACAGCAAAAGGGGTGAAGAAGGTTAGAACAGGCATTCCCATGCTGCATATGATTGCAGAAACTGGCAGCCTGGGGATGGGGTTGTTGAGAGAGAAGAGGCTAGAGAGGTTCCTGGAAAATTAGCTAAGTTCTCCAACAATACACATACAGCAGGAGAGGGTATTCACAGCATTCTAGAGCGATAATACAGCAGAAGGGGTACTCATAGTATTTTTAGGGTTAATTGCATATAGAAATTAGAAACCATAATAAGAGGCAAAGTAGGGAAGCCTTAGATGAATTCTACTAAATATTAATCTAAATTCTTAAATCTCCACTGTGCTCGCCACTGTGCCAAAACATTCATAAGATAATGAAGGAAAAAAGAACAGCAAAAAGAATAACAAGAGTTTAGCTGACCTGGATTTACAGTTATTGAATTGTTACATGGAAATATTATCCCTAGCACTCATGTCGACATAAAAAATACATTCATGGACAAAACATATTATTCCTTTATTAAGACAGTTGACGAAACAATTAATAACACTAGAAGAGGACCAAATAAATAGCAAGGGCTACGATTCCAAGTTTTCAGCTGCACATATTCACGAGGCAATTCACCACTTTTCGCTGCAACCATCTACAGAATGAGATCACACATGGTTGTACAATTAGACAATTAAAACTGATACAAAGATGTAATTCTTGAGTGTGCGTCAGGGGTCATCAAATAGTTTTGGACATATCACTGCTATTATGTACAAGCTACAAGCAGTATATTAGTTAATAGGATTTGACAAGGAGAATGAGTAGGTAGAATACAAATCAGCAGCTCGAGAGCTTGGAGGCATCAGTCAGTTGACAAAGCATTTGAACTGGTGGACGGAATGAATGGCTTATATCTAAATACTGATAGGTAAACCTCAGCTCCACTGTTTTGCATCCTTCAACTAGATTATTATGATTTGCCTCCACAAACATGAAACACCTAATCCCTTAGACAAAAGTAAAGCTCTACTCCAAAGCCAAATGTTGATCTAAATTAGAAGTGAGACCAACATAATTCATCAGTCCCCACAAACTGTAGTAAACTATCCTCAGTAACTAAAGCCCAAAGCATAGTATACTATGCTCTTCTCTGGAACAGAAATTACAATCAGAATGCTCCACATGGTGAAGAAATCTTCTACACGCTAGATAAACATAGAGGTAGTGAAATGACCATCATGTTGCCCAGCATAGTAACCTGATACCCTCAACTCAAGCCAAGGTAAATAGGTAGATTGCCAAAGGACCTGAATAGGTAAGTCACAGTCTTCTGGATAATGAGGACTAGGAAGATCCCCTTTTTTTCCATTGTAATTTAAGTAAGGATAATAGATAGCTGTCAGTGATGTGAAAAAAAGAGTTTCTCCTGTAAGTTGTGCAAAACATGAAACATTGTTACATCTCTAGATCTCATCACTTAAAGCTCTTCGATTTCTGTAACAATAAAGGATATAGAATTCTGTTAGCTAACAAACACTATGTTCTCAAGAATCTATGAATTTTCCTCTCTAAGTTTGGAGTCCCAGCACACAAGTGCCAGTAGCTTTTCGTATCAAATCAACTGAAACATGTATTTTTCCTCCAAACACGCTCCAATTTCTGTAACAATATAGGATATATAACTTTGTTAGCTAACAAACAATGAGTTCTCAAGAATCTCTGAATTTTCCTTCTCTAAGTTTAGAGTGCCAACATACAAGTATTAGTAGCTTGTTTAGATGCATAACCTGAAACTTATGTTTCTCTCCAAGCAGGAATATGACATTTATATACTCTACTATTATGCATAAAAAGCATTTAAAGATGCTTTCTGACTACATGATTCATCTATCAAATGAGGTTATGGCGATTCAATACTAGTTGCTTCTAAGAACGAAGAAGTAGATTAAAAGTTGAAAGCTGTTTAGATGTTTCTTAATATAACAATTACACAAGACTTAAGAGAATTCAAGGCTCCACATCAATACCAAAGAAGACACTATCTATGAACTTTGAACACTCCAAACATCAAAAGACAAGCTGTCCATTGTTGATGAATGTTACGGTTACTGGAAATGGTTCTAGCAGATATCTGGAAAATTCTCCACTTACTCATGGTTATCAGGAAATCGTTTTTGTTTCAAACTTTTTTTAGATATAGCTTAAACAGTGCATAGGTGACCTTTGCAACTCATGTATCTACCTAGCCAGCTCTGAAACCAGTTCTGCCAGATTCTCAGTCAATCTGAAAATATCATACAAGAACGCTAGAGAATTGAAATCAGCTCTTGAAGTTTCATGGAGGGTATGACAAGTTTTTATGTTCACTATTCAAGAATAGATACTACAACATAGACTAAGAAATGCTATCAGAATTTGGCCTTCCTTAGTAATCTGGTAATAGCTTCTAATGTTGTTCCCTCCCGCATAAACATAAGCCCCTTAAATGAAAAAACTGGGGATTCATTCAAATATACCAATGTATGAATCATACAACATTCAACTCTTCCTGTGATGTTCCATCTCCAACCTAGAAGTAAAAATTAAACAGCCAGTTTGCACCTATCGGGAGCAATTTCACTAATAGGTAATGTGGCATTCTTTGGACTAGAGATGCTCAAGTTTTAAGATTGTAAATTGACTTCAATCTTATTGAAACTACGGAATCTAACAATTGACCTGTAGCATTGAAATACCTTAACTAGATAGGCCTTTCTTTACATACAACAAGTGCCACATCAAACAACAAGACACAGCATTGAGATGCATCAATCCTTAACCATGCCTTCCATATGTTTGCAAGACCTCGTGCATCAAATCACCAAAACCATAAATGTCCTACTTTGAGCATATATGAACATGCTTCAATCAAACCATAGTTAAAGATAAGTGCAGGTTAAAGAAAGAGTTAATGTCTCACTTGGGTCAAATTGTTGACTTGGATATTGAACTTTTGAATAATTTCAACAACGTCTCGCTTTGGTGCTGCTACACCTGCAAAGGACAATCAAAAAACAATCAAAAGTACAATAATCAACTTAGCAAATGGGGTAGTCATTATTTCCATCAGTCAATATCCGAAGTAATCAAGGAAATCGGTAAAAACGGCATCATGCACAATGTGCCAGCTAGCAAAAACCCATACTATTAAAAATATCAAGTTGATATCAAAAAATAAAAATTTAAAGGGGGTAATAACAGACATGTCGATGCCGGACAATTCAAACATAGCTGTCCCACACCCTGTTACCTAGAGTCTATTGAAGCAACAACTTGCATCAAAGAAAAAGGAACTTGTTTACTTAATTACTTAACCAGAAAGGAGAAAACTGCCATCATATTAATTTGGAGATATACTTCTCATAGTAATTGAACTCTTCGGAGACAAATATAACAGACAAGTCATCATGACGAATTTGAATTATATGGGGCATATGCTTCTAAATTAAAGACAATATAAAGGCAGCATTTTCTATAAACATAAAGATCAAAAGCATACTAAATGCTTTAATGAGGGAGAGTATGAGTATTGCTCTTCATTATAGCAAGACCTCCTTTGTGATATCTTGACAAAGAAAGAAAACATATGCATGTTCATCGCTCAATAGTTGACATGCAACAAACCAAAATGTGACATTACAAACATATGAGGAACCCGCCTCAAACACCACCTGCTATTCAAAATCAGTCAAAGCATCAACCAACAATAGCTAAAAGAAGCTACTGAGAAAAGTTGAGCTTCAGAGTAGGGTACAGTTTGATGAGCTCAAACAGAAAAAAAGAAAAAGAAATTGATTTGACAATATTCAAACGTAATCTTCAAATGAGGACTAAACTCAACAATTCATAACTCCATATGCCATGGCCTTAAAACAATTAATTACAGCAAAAAAGACTATGGACTCATTTACAGAATAGAAGCTAAATAGATATACAAAAGAACAAACTTTGTACAGGAACAGCTCTTTTACCATTAAGCATCCACTCTGATTTGTTATGAGTATCAATCTTCCTAGCAATCGTAACCTTCTCCTCCGCTGTGAACCCTCGCAGCGATATCTTTACATAACCTCTCTCTTCCCCTCTCTTGACAAATGCCCCGATACTTGCCGCCCTTCCAAGAATCTACACTCAAGAAAAAATCTAAAATTTAGTAAATGATACAGGTTCCTTCAACTACATAAAAATTGCAAGTTCTGTTGAGGGTTGAGATTTATAAATTGGTTATATGATATGCTCCTCACAGCTTGAGGAGCCCTATTCATGGGCCAAAACCTGAACTCACGCACTGCTATCTGTTTTTAAATTTTGCTTTAAATTCGCAGCCATTGGAATTTGAACCTGGTTGCTATGGTACCATATCAAATGTTTGTTCCACTACACCAAAACTCTAAAGTGCTAAGGGTTGTAATTTTATATTCTGACATTCCTTCGCAGTTTTAGCACCCTATTCATGCGCTAAAACCCGGACAATTTTTTTTAATCTGCTTTAAGTTTGTGACCAATGAGATTTTCCCTGTTGTTCTAATACTATGTTAAAGTTTCCCTTCGACAACACCAAAGTTTTGAACTTATGATGAGGGTTGAGGGTTAACTACATCCACAAAATTACCCTCCAAATCTGGCTATTTATTAATTTCCCCCTAATTCTACCACATAGAGTTAAAAAAACCCCAAACCTAATGTAGATAATTTCTGAATGGGGAAAGGGGAAATTTCAGCCAAACAACTAGCAGAAAAATTAGGAATATCCTGGAAATATTCCTTAACATAACTTTTTGGGCCATTTTAACTCACCGGGGCAGATTTGAAGGCAACTTAGCAAATATTTACATTTGTAGGGAAATTTTGCAAATGTGGTTGGTTTGGAGGGTATATATGGTAAAAAAAAACCTTTTTTTGGAATTTAAACCTAGGGTTTTGAGGGTTACAATTATATACTCTGGCATAAAAAAACACAACAATCCAAAGAAAGGAGGAAGTTAGGGTTCGACCTGTGGCTCTCCGCCGAGGCCGAGGGCAATGGCGCAGACAAGAGAACTCTTGCCGGAGCCATTAGGACCAATGACGAGGTTGAGACGAGATGCAGGACGGCAGATTAAGTGATCGTAGGTCATGAAGTTGTGGATCTCGATCTCCACGATGTTGCCGGGCAAATAGTCGTCTTCTCCCCTTCGATCGGCGGCCGAGGGGTCCGAAGGTCGGATCTTGCGGCGTTTGGCCGATCGATTCGCCATTGGCGGAGCGTGGAGGGGCCTTTTGCTGTTGGATTGGGGTCTAGGGTTTGGGTTTTTGGGTTGTGAGGAAGAGGGAAGAGAAAAGGCGCGAAAATGAGATTAGGGTTCAGTCGATTTTTCTTTTTTGCAGCTATGACAGATTGAGGGCATGTTGTGTGGGGAGTTGTGCCAGCTGCTTTCAGATGTGGGACTCGTGTTGGGCCCACAGTGGGGCCCACTATCTGCTCTTGTCTAGATGCTGCCATATACTGTTAATTCAGTGTTTTTACTGGTTTTTAACTGTGAGAAAAAATATCCTAAGTTATCATCTTACAATTTAAGTGGATTAGATTATTCCTAGAGACGATCGGCTACATTTATTATGATCTAAATATTTCAAAATATCTATAAAATAAAAATCATTATGTTTAAATACTTCTAACACATATTTTTCATTATCTCTTTAGTTATATTGTTGTGAAAACGTTAATTTTATAATTACTTGATATATGAATAACTATAATCCAATGTGTTTATTTTTTTTGTTTATAGAACATCCAAAACACGCGGATCAAAATAAATGGAGTGGATTCATATAACATGGTTTTCTTTTAAACTATCTATGTCAGTTTACGTGCTGTTTTGTAAAGATTTAAATTTGATAATGAGACATTTGTTGCATTTCATTGCTTTCCCTAACATAGTCGAAATTAAGCTTAGAGGTCAAATAATAATCAGATGCATATTTTTAAATTAAACTGCTACAGTAATTAGATAAAGTTTAGAGATTTGACTCGATTAAGTTGATTGACTTAGCTTGATCTCATTAAAACATGAGATATTTTTTCTGAATAAAGAAATTTCTTAAAAAAAAATATAATAGCATTACCACTCTTAAGAAAAACTATCATGGAGTTGATTTACTTCTACTTCATAATCTATCTTCTCAGTGCATGTTCTTACCTACGATGGTGTATCAAGTGTACATTTTCTCACTATATAAAAATGAGGATTAATTACGTTCGGGTACGCTTGAGGTATGATATTGATATGACTACATAGTGACCATGAAACATGCATATCAATACAGATGACCCTAAGATTACTCGTATTAGATGGGTAACCCTAGAGCCTGCGTGACAAGGTACTGCCAGGGTTACCCGTCCAATCATAATTAGTAATCTCAAGATCATCTGTGCATACTCACAAATTCTAGGATCACGTGTATTTAATTACATCATACCTCAGAATACCGGAATATAATCCTAAAATGAAAAGTTGTACAAACTGCCAATGGAAGAAATTGTAGAGAAACTAACTGATCAGCAAAGGAATACAACTCAATTAAGCTTGTTTGAAAATTCCATCAGTTTCAGGCTCTTTATACAAAGAAACTGAATTTTGGTAAGCTTGCTAAAAGATGCGTCACTGTCCTGTGCTTTTGTTTGGGGGTAACAAAGTACTGGATCCGATAAACAACTGCATAAACTGTGCACATCATACAAACTTGTTCACATACGTTGCACATATCATACAAACTGTACATATATAAGCCAAACTACGTATATAAAGCTTGCGGAGTAATATCACGCGTATGTGGTTCCCTTTAAATGGAGCAACTGAAACAAAAACACATCATACTGAAAAGGACAAACATTCGGCACTCACTTGAGACATAGATCATTAAGCTTGTACTGCCTCGACTGACAACCGCATTAACTAAATTCAAAAGAACTTAGATTTAATCATTCAAATAAGCTGTTGGTATATGAAACTACAAATCTCACATACATCTTTGAGATGAAAGTGACCTCACTTGCACATTAAACAATAATAATTAGATGAACAAAACTGATGAGATGTCGG
This sequence comes from Asparagus racemosus, assembly GCA_037177215.1. Taxonomy (NCBI): domain Eukaryota; kingdom Viridiplantae; phylum Streptophyta; class Magnoliopsida; order Asparagales; family Asparagaceae; genus Asparagus; species Asparagus racemosus. Next base: position 20,925,740 of record JBAKGM010000081.1, on the reverse strand, counting down.
ATCACTAGAATACATGATGAGTAACATCAACTTTTCCTCAGCAAAATAACTTACTCAGCAGGTCAAGAGTTATCTGTTGGTTATAAGAAAAATCTCCTGCGACTTGTATCCATATCGCCCTAAAATTCCAATAAGAGAGGAACTTAGACAAAGGTCAAAAGAAAGGTGCACTGGATTATTAATAACAAGAAAATATACAATTTAGGGCTTGGAGACGAAATACCTTGTGGACCCATTCATACTCTCCACCCTTTGTATCAAATGTACCATGCTGCAAACTTCTCAGTTTTAGTGTGAAACGAGGACCACATTCCTGAATGTTAAAACAAAATGGTAAATCTTCAAATTGACCCATATGTCACTCTTAGGGGACATTATGTACAATATTAAAATTATCAAAGAATGCTACTCTTGTTTTATTATCAATTGGTAAAACTAAATTCTGCGACAAATAACCAAATACCTGAAGACGAGCAATTACTCGCTCTTGAGATGGTTTCTTTCCCTTGTCATCCTTAGCTGCTTTACTCTTTGAGCCATCTTTTGCCTCTTTACTTTCAAATATGTATCTGTTTCCACAGATGAACAAACGTTAGTAATAACAAACTTGAATCTAATATAAAATTCCACGAGATGTGGACCCACAAAAAATCACCAAATTAGGATGAAAGACAAGAGACAAATAATATAGGAGCCTATAGCTAGAAAAGTAAATATATTTCACCAGGGCATCACCAGATTTGGATGACAGATAAGATCAATAAATAAAAAATGAAACTGAAAGCAAACAATTCTTAGCGAGTGAAAAAAGTAAAATTACAGACAAGAAGATCAAACAGTTATCAAAGTAAAATTCCGCTATAAATTCTAAATGTTGTGGTTAATTGGCTTGAATGGAAAAAAAAAGAAACATTATGGAGGACTAAATATTTTTTTTAAAAGGGTGCAAACTGTGCAGCATTTCACAAAAGAAACAATATAATAAAAGAGAAGGAGAAGGCAAAATGGAAAGAGATACCAATAAGCTTTGTTATCACAAATCCATCCTGTCAGAAAATTTCTCTGCTAGGCACGTTAAAAACATATAACCATGACTAAATATCTCTCATTTAATCCCCTTGCCAACATTGTTTCACTAAATGGTGGTTTAGGGTTAGGTTATTACAAATAGCCCAATAAATCTCTAACAATGTGGGGGCATATCAGAGATTATTGGAAACCAATATTATGATTAGCTTGAAGAACATAGTAAATAGTTTTCAAAATTCTACTTTTCTTAGTGATCCTTACTTGCCAAGTTCTACCAAGGATAATAAGATCTTTGATGATAGTGTATGGCTCAGGGGTCAGGAGCATTTGCGATGATTGATTATCTATAACAAACTAATCAACGAAAAGAAAGAGCAAAGAAACAAAAAGAAACGAAAAGGAAAAGTCTTACGATGTTTTGACAGCACCAAGAAAACTTATGACTATCTTGGGTTTTCAACTCAAATGTACACAATATTATTTTAATAAACTGCAGAAAAAATGAGTAGAATGATAGATGGGCCATATTACATGAAAGCTTGTGCAATTACAGACTAGGGGTCCTGCCAGTTACGGACCCAAAATACGTAGATTCAGTCACAAAAGCTCACAAGAAAAATAATATGGTGAATAATATATACATGCAAATTACCTATGATGCCGAAAAAATATGAAATCTCTTTGGTTATGGAAGGTTACAACCCGACGACCACGGAAGTTTGGATCTTGAGGGAACAAGGACTGTATCATCCTAGAAATCATAGAAGACTCAGCAGTCATTAACACATACCATAGTGACAAAAAATTGATTTGCATTGTAATACCATCTTTATTAGTAAACAAAGAACATAGAAATCACCTTCCAACACGATGGCCAAGACGAGTAGTGAAATTGTTCAAGACTAACTCAGGCTTATGACCCGTAGGATTTCCATGGCCCTGTACATTTGGCATATGATAACAAATGTTCATGAGTCCTGATAGCCAAAAGTAGCTTTAAACTTTAAAACAATTTCTGTTGTTATAATAAAGAGCCAGAGCTACGAGTCCTCAACAAACAAGTACATAATGCAGCCTTTGAGTCCGCACTTGAAATTCAATTGTGAATAGTGATAAATTCAATAATCACTAGACAGTTTAAAGGAAAGTTTTCTGTCCAGCAACATAATACATAAAACATATCTAGCTGTAGATTTAGCCAGAAAAATAGGTTAATACTCCAATAAGTTTCACTATTCAGAACTTATCCAAACCTAACATACTATTATATAGCTGGAATGCAGATTGGTTTACTCAAGATAACATTTGTTAGAAACAGAGAATTAGCCGAAGAATTCATGAACCTCATCAGACTAGATTACCGAAGAAACATGACTTAAACAGGTAGCAGAGAGCTACCATTCAAGAGCCCTCGAAGGGATAATAAATTAATACTTTATTATATGTGGGAATGAAGATTAATCTATCAAAGTGAAACTTATTAGAACAAAGAAATTTGCTGAAGAATTCATGGAGTCATCAATCATCATCCTGGACTATCCAGCACACGACTTAAAAAGGTAGCACAGGACTACGCTCAAAAGCTCCCAAGTGGCTAATGTACTTCACAATGAATAAAAATACAAACAAAAGGACGTCATCATCTCACGAAGATCCTCAGTTGAACTGGATATTCTGATTGAATTGTTCTGATGAATACAAGAATACATGACTTGATGCTATCCCTCATTTGTCTGTCATTTGTAATTCCAAAACTTAAATTGCCAAAAATATACCTTTGAAATACAATTTAATATATGCTGGGTGCAATTTTAGGCTATCATTCATTTACCTATCAATTGAAATCTCTTAACTTAAATTGCCCAGATGTATACCTTTTGCAATAAACAGAATGTGGAGCATATATCTGGGTCTCCAATAAATAAAAACTAAAGGTATCATTTAGAAGAGTTAATATAATTTAACTTGTCAGTGGCCCCATGCTAGTACTACAATTCTTCTTTCTTGTAGAACTTCATGGTGACTCTTACAGTTTTCTTTTTTTTCAACCATCTTTAATTAACATTCTCCAGATTCCACAAAAAAGTCACCCTTCAGGTTAGCATATCTTACTTGCTACCTTAGCTCAAACTCTTTTACAACCATCCAAATTCCAACTATTTAAGTTTCATTATCCATGGTGTGTAAGACACTGAACATTTGAGCACAGTATTGATGAGAATTAACATAATAAGATAAACAGGTGAAATCATCTAGGCATCCTTGCTCTAGGGGTTCAATTAAATGATCAGTAAGAAAACAATTAACTACAATGTTGGAAATAATGTGAAAATTTCTCAACTGGAAGAGTTCAAGTTTAAGAAAAATACTAGACAAAATCATCATTATACCTTGATATCCTTGCGTAAGATAAGATTAGAGAGCTTGAAGTGTGCTGTTGGTCCCTCAGGTAAATTAATAATCACAAGGGCATCTAAAAAAACAAAGTAAGAATCATCAAATAAATGTCACTAAGCTTTTATGTTAGCAGAAGGAGCAGACAGAATTCTTGAAGCTTGTCAAACACACCAAACTAAGGTAATAATGAAGCTTTCTCTTGGAAAAAAATCTAGAAGGTAGTAATTGCAAAAAAGAAACCAAAAGGATAGGACACTATTCTTGTGAAAACAGAAGTGAAAAATGCAAAACCTGGCTCTCTGCGATTAGTATGGATAACTGCAATTGATGTGAATTCTCTCTTCTTTGCATACTCCACAATCTGCATGCAAAATAAGGTCTCAATGAAGACCAATGAAAGCCAACAAAAGATGTTAATGAGTTTGAAACAGTATATGCACCTTTTTCAGCTCGTAGGTTCCTCTTTTAAAGTAGTGAGCATTAGGGATCACAGACAACAGCTCTTTAATAAAGGCAGGCCCTCTCTGTAGACACATAAAATTCAAAACAATTGATGATTGCTAGCAATTCAGAAAGCTTTTGCAAGACACAATTTAATTTTGTCAAAGTTAAATTTGAAGACTGCACCAAGAAATGATGAAATGTCGAGAACTTAAACTTAAAACTTACTGAAGAATTGAAACGGCATGTAGTGATCAATATTTTTGGAGCTGCCTCTTGTTTTAGGATCGTGCTAAACTCATCTGCGTCATTTCCTGCAAACAACTGTATTCAAAAAGGTTAACTAACTCAGAAGTTCAAATGGAAGAAGCAAGCCAAAAACAATACACAGAAAAACCAATATTCACTACTTTTACGATTATTATTTTCTAAAGAACAATTAACTGGAGCTCTTTGTTTGCATCAATTATGTCAGAAACAAATGTAGCTATTTTATATTGAGGAATGGATTTTCTCTTTTAAGGAAATTGCTTGCTGCTTATTAATCAGCACATGTGTTATCAAGTCTATTTCATCACTTATTCCTGCACAGGTGCAAACAAGTTAACACTTTGTCAAAATCAAACATTTAGGATTATTATTTTCTAAAATAATAATTGATCGGAATTCTGTGTTTGTATCAATTCTGTCAGAAAAAAATTGTAGCTGTTTTACATTGAGGAATGGAAAATTCCTTTTAAGGAAATCAATTGTTGCTTATTAATCAGTACATGTGTTATCCAATCGTTTCGTCTCTTATTGTAGCTGTTTTAAGGAAATCACTTGTTGCTTATTAATCAGTACATGTGTTACCCAATCATTTCATCACTTATTCCTTCGCAGGTGCAAACAAGCTAACACTTTGTCAAAGTCAAGAGTTTGAAGTACAGATGAATTCGAGAACTAATTGCAGGTGATAAACAAGTTACAGAATCTTACTAAGCACGGAAATGGTTAGAAGTAGAATGGTATATAACTTATATAGGTAACTTCTGAAAGCATATCAACAGTATTCCACGATGCACATAAGGCCTAATAGTCATGCCCAACTACCATTTTTAAAAGTACTCCCTTTCTTTGCAGTTAATTAAATAATAAACAGAAAATTCAGTAACTCCCTCAACTAATACAAGATAAACAAACATTATGTATCCTATATCACAGAGATAAACCTTCCAAATCACTTCATATTCCAAATCCTTCTATCAAAAAGTATAATTTCATGTTTGCAAGAAAAAGGGTAAGCTTTAAGTCTTAAGGTTCTGTCAGACACCCAAAAAAATTAATAATCTATACCAACAATAATTCTTCAAAAAATTACATCATAATTCATAACACCACCACCCAGATAGAAACGTAAGTTGTATAGAGGTCAGAATATAAAAATATCAAATATTATTGTTTTCATGAAACAAAACCAGAAAACTACAACTTAGAGAGACTGACAAAAATCTCATAATCACCACATACTCTAAATTCATCTTCTCTAAAACCAGTATAATAACAAAAACCCATTGCCTAAAGGGATTTTAAAACATTCAAATTAGAGTCTAGCTTACACGGTTTTCTTAACAGTACACTAATGACAAAAGAAAACTTTATCCGAAACCTATGAAGCTTTTACATTAATCATTTTCTCCATTGAGCTCCATTAAAGGCCATCTATATTGTCAAATTTTAAACTATCACATCCATTCTACTGCTTTGGTAAACAAACTAACATGTTACAAATACCTATTATATTCCAAAAACCACCATGCATCATAAGTCAGTCTAATTCACAAAAAAAAAAAAACTCCGTTAGTCCTCTTCACTATCCCCATATTATATGTCATTTTAACTCTGTTAGTCCTCATCACTATTTGCATTTTATAAGCAATATCAACAAAATTAAAAACTTTAAATGCATACATCAATTACCACACTCAAAACCCAAACTGTCAATTTGAAATCGATTCAATGCATAACAACTACAGCGAAGATTGTCCCAAATATTTGGGTCAGCTACATGAATCTTTCTTTCATTCAGTTCCCCTTGAAGTTAACTATTATCCTATACTTCTTAACTGCTTCTAATCATGTTCTTTTAGGTCTAACTTAGTCCTCTTTGCCCCCAGTAATTATCATATTAGTAATTCTCCTAACTGATACACTTAGTGACCTCCACGACATGGCCCTAACCATCTCAACCGATTCTAGCCTATTTAATCATCAAAGTACCAACCTTGAATATCTTACAAATGCACTCATTTCATATCCTACCTTTCAGTGTATATATTTACAACACCATCATAACCCTCAATACATATGAAATTCAAAATTTAGGGTTAAGATCTAAAATTAAAGCAGATTTTGAAGACAAAATATAAAAATAAAAAAAAAGCACATACCTCCTCATCATCTGGCTGACAAACAGTCTCATCAGGCTCCCTCGCATTCTCAATCGTCCTCGGAGTCTGCTTCACAGGAGGCTGCAACATTCACAAGAACAAAAAAGGTTCAAAAACTACCCCTATAAAAACCCTAAATTTATGAGATCTTCCACCTCCTCGCCGAGCTCGAGAGCTCTCTTGTGAGCGGCATCGCGGGCCTTGGCCTGCTTTCGCTTCTCGATCTTCTTCTCCTTCTTGAGCTTGGCGTGGACCTGGCTCCTCTTGTCCTTGTTCTTTATCAGCGAAGGGAGCACCTTTGGCTTCTTCTCTTTGTTCGATTCCTCTCTTGATGGCTCTTCGTCGAGGTCGAGAGACTGGGATCTCTTTCGCTTGTCCTTCGCCATTGCTCTGGCTCTCGAGCGTATTCTTCTCTTTGGCGAGAGGAGGGAAGAGAAGGGACAGATAGTTTGCTAGGGTTTGGGGGTTTATGAGGTTTCGGGTAGTGATTTAAACATTTGGAACTCCAAAATCCGACCCGGATGAGCGGGTAACGGGTTTCTTCTTTTCTAAACTAATAAGGTCCGACCCGAATAGCAAAGGGTTCCTTCTCTTTTTCGTGTATATACCCTTTAAATCATGTGTATTTGCAAAACTACTTCCGAATTAACAAATTATCAGATTTGATAGGCTAATTTGTAACTACAATGTAAAACTATGAACAAAATAGTTAAATTTTAACTTACCATATCCAACAAAGTACGTGATTTGTTGATTTGTTAGTATTTGTCCAAGTTGATGACCTGTTGGGTACTATTTCAAATACTAAGATTTGAAGGTTAGTTTTTCAAGTATAAAGATTTAGGGGGGTATACATATACGAGAAGACCCTATCTAATAATAAGATCTGATTTTGGTATAAAGTGCCTCAAAAATTGCATTAAAATATAGATTACCCCTAAGTAGTTACAGTAAGAAACAACACATACTTCTATTGAGGAAATTTCGAAGAAGTGATTTTGATTAAAAAAAAAAATGAGAATCATAATAAGAAAAACAAATTCATTTTTTCCTTTGTGGAAGAGTAGGTTCACAACTGCAACTGCAGCTAGAGCATATACTACAAAAATCCAAATACACTGTTTAATATAGGAGTCTCCATAGACCTTAACCACTTGAAAAATAATGTATTCCTCTTAACAATTTTCTAATTATATATA
>JBAKGM010000081.1:20898308-20918145 GCA_037177215.1 Asparagus racemosus | reverse complement strand
TATATGTATGTGTTTCCTTTCTATATTTCGCACTTTTATTCACTAAAATTGTCCTCTAAATGCTTGTTTAATTTGAATAGAGTCTGATTTCTATATTTCAAAAGGTAACTAAGATTAATGGCTTATTCCGTCAGGAAACTTGAACAATTCAATTAGTTTAAACTAATACTTATAGGGAAAATGACACAGGATTACTTTTTAAAACGCTCCAGGTACACGATTTCTTCTTTTCTTTGTTGAATGCAGTGTCAGTATATTGCATGTTAGGAGGCTAAACAAAATGGGTATCATGCTAATAAACGACATGGAAATAGCCGTAAACGACACTGCCCCTGTATCTGAAATCAGATACTGCACAAGGAAATTGCTTTTGCTGATTACAAGAAACTGAAATGAGATACTGCACAAGGAAATTGCTTTTGCTGCTTCGAGTATTTCATGGAAATAGTTATGCACCTATCTGATGCATGAAGGTAACTTCTGTCCAGCTCACGCACTGATCTTTGGATGTCCCCATCTGTTTATTCTCGAAGCATGAACTTTGCGTAACAGGAAGCCCTGTAAAATAAAAAGTAAGAAATAAATATCATTTCCTCTCTAAGAAAAAAAACTATATCATATTAAGAAACTTGATATTCTTTTCTTACAGCTTTACGTCTGCTTTGCTGAAACCCTTCCGGTTTCTTTCAAGTGCTCTTTGCCCAAATTTCTCCTGAAAACTTTGCTTCCTATATAAGGCGCAAACCCCGTGAACAGAAAGCAATGAGTATTTTCCTGGCAACTATATCTGAATCTATGAACTAAGAGAACTGTTGGCATATGTTTAGGATAACAGAGTATCTGAATGAAGATAAACACTCATAGATCCCCGAAAATCTACTTCGACTGTCTGATATCCAATGGCATAGCTCTCATTCGGTTAATAAAGGTTTCGTAGATATTTTCACCTTGAGTGAATGTGCCTTGCTTGTGATTATGACATGCAATGACAACCTCCGAAAATATTTTTTGACTTGCTCCATATAATCCTTATTATAACATGTTTTCGGAAAGCTCAGGAGGTTTTCTACACATAAAACTGATTTGCGATCTCAGATCAGTTTGGGGTTCAAAAGAAATGCATATTCAGTCTCAATTGCGCATAAAAATCCTGGTTTCTTTAGTTTCAAGTTTTTATGGAAAGTCCCTTTATCTTTAGAATTCTCTTTATTTTAAAAGTCTCTTTACTTTAGGAAGTCTCTTTATTTTATACCCTACATAAGGAGGATGAAATTACTTAAAAGTTAATTATTATATGAGAAGGTTTTTTTTTTCTTTTTTCCCCCTAGTAACAATTTTCTTTGATTAGGCTTCCGCTACATCAGATTAACTGTCAACAATGTACATAGCTGCTGGTTTCAAGCAACAGAAAACCTGGCACAATATGGCTAAGAAAAATGGGGCAGAGCTTCCGATGGAGCTCCTCGGATTGATACTCCAGAAATTGACCTTGCAAGTGGTGCCCGCAAATCATGGAACCTAGCCGTTAAGGAAAAAGCTTGGCCCCCGAAGCCCGATTCCCCACGGCTCATGCTACCTGGCAAAGAACATATGAGTGCTAAATTCTTGAGCTTCTCCAAAAACCGAACCTACAACATCCCTCTCCCTCTTCCAGAGATAGGAAGATGCGTATGCATCGAATCTTCTAATGGTTGGCTCATAACAAATCCAACTCCCCTCGATCACCACTCTACCCTACTACGTCTGTAAATTCGTAGAGACCGAACGTCACTATTTTCTTCACAAGGAAATTCTATCCTCACCCGCTTCTGCCGAAGGTAGTGGTGACTTCACAGTTATTCTTCTCCACAATCCTGTCAAACTGGATGAAGATGATTTCAGTAACATGGCGATAACGAGAGTGGAGATAATAGCCGGATTCCGTTGCCATGAGCGTGTCATGACAATATCACCGATATCATATGCCATAAAGGCGAATTGTATGGTTTTGATGTAAGCGAGGTACTACACATATGGGACCACCATTACCTTTCTTCTGGCCCCAAATCCAACTCTAAAAATACGATATTTTTGCAGTATGCGCAAATGTTGGTGGAGTCCCTGAAGCAATTTTGATCTATGAGGCTGACGACAATTGTCACGAACACTATTTGTACTTACAAGTAGCCTCGGCACTTGCTACAGCACTGCAACATGTCCTAATCAGCACATCCAAAATGCAGACATTAAAACCAAAAAAAATTTAACTATTATCATAATCTGAACAATTCTCACGAAATAACGTAGCTATAAACACTAAACAAAATGATGAACAACAAACCAGATTATAACAATTTAAAAGAATGAACAAACAAATTTTATTACAAAAAAGTGGCAATATTACCGTTACAATTAAGAACTCAAGAGTCACTGAAACTTTCAGTCAGCTCATCCAAATAAGCGACAGTACCAACATCAATGTCCAAATCTTCCCATGTCCAGCCATCCTGCGATGTTGGCGGAAGAATGTTGATCAATGAGGATGATGCTTCACAAGACAAAGCGGAAGCGCAGACCCATGATGACGACGATAAGTATGGAGATGATGACGAGGGCCAAGAAGATGCTTCAGTGTTAACTGTGGAACTGTTCTCAGTATAAAAGAAAAGTTGCTGACAGAAGTAGGAGCACCAGATTCTGCAGCTGCCTCAGAATGATTTGTCATCGCTTCGTGTTCCCTCAAGCAACATCTCTATCTCCTGCCTTCCATCCACTTCTTCCTCTTGATCGAAAGAAGCATGCCGCTTTTCATCCAGTGTTGAAATCAACTGATTGAAGGCTTCAGCTTCTTTGCAGGGAACAAATGCAGGCAGTGATGATACGTAGACAGTAATGATGATGAAGCCTCCGCCCGCTTCTGAGTGGGAGATCTCACCTTTGAGTGCCTCGTACTGAAGAAATCAGGGTTATTTGAGTAGGGGGAAAAAAATAAGAAACAAAGTATGATATACTCAAGCGATCTTTCTTTTAGAGAGATTAAATATAATCGTCTTTATTGATCCAAAAATATCTTAATTATTGGAAAATCTGTTTTTAACTAAACCGGCAAGTATCTAAGATCCCTTAAATAAACTCGAAATCTTAGAAGACAGTTTTTTTTTTTTCTTTGACACAGTTTTATTGAGATGTACAGGTAAGATTTGATTGGATTATAAAAGAAAGAATATAGATGGAGATGAACAGATGATCGTTGACATGTCAAAAAATTTGTGAAGAAGAAAAAAAAAATCTAATGCGGCACGTTGTGAAGAGTCTAAAATATACACCTCAATATAAGATACATGTGCACTGGCTACAATATAACAAGCATGATATCTCACACCGCCAGCATCCAGTTAGGGCCTGTTTGGTTGCGTTGTTTTTGCTTGAAAGTTACTGTAACTGTCAGGCTACAGTAACTTTCACGCGTTTACATTGTTTGGATGTGCAAGTGGAGTACTGACGTGGCACTAAAAAATCCCACGTGGCAGCTTCTGACCAATTCCTCCCAAAAAGAAGCGTTTTTGGTGAAAGTTACTGTAACTGTCAGGTCTAAGTTTCCAACTCATTTCCTAGCTACAGTATCTTTCACGTGAAAAACATAAAAAGAGCCAAACGGGCCCTTAGAACATGATATATCCAACAATTACCCGTACTATCCACAAGTCAGATGCTGACGTTCGAACGCCACATTCCCAAATTAACTACACCCTTGCGGGTACCCACGATTAAATTAACACATAAATAAACAAACACGAACCGAAGCCAGGGCGCATGCACCAACTATTTCAAGAAGCTAGTCAAAATTTTCGTCTTCGAGGAAGAGTAAACACGATGATTGAAACGTTGATTCACCTTTAAATTTAGAAATTTGAAGTTTCTGTTTTCTATTATTCAAGGCAAAGACCATAATTTTCCAGTCTAACAAACTCCATCACATTACAGTCTAATTATTACTTCAAAAGAAAAAAAAAACTCCAACCTGCATTCATCACGTTGACAGCCCAGAGATGCAAAAAGAGAACACAGATTATATACAGAAACCTAACTTCACAGTTACAAAACCTAACAAAAGCTATCATGGTGATTATATCGTTACATCACAGAGAACAACTAAACCCCGTTGTTTCTCGGCACATCAGGTCTCCAGCCCACCATCCCGTTCTGCATGGACATGGGCACTCCATAAAACTGCCCGTTATTGCCGCCACTTGGCTGACCGTCGAAATTTACATGACACGGCTGCATTTGAGGTGGAGGGGCCCACATTGGAGCCCCCTGTTGCCACCCGGGATTTATGTTCATATTAGGGTTCATGTTTGGTTGCACTTGCATAAAATTCATCTGAGGCATCGAAAGGGTAACTGGCATTGGCATTAGCTGTTGAGGTTGCATCATATTCTGGTTCACAAAAAAGGGCTGTTGCTGTTGTTGATGTATTGTTGGTTGCTGGTAATTAGTATGAGGTTGAGGTAAAGGAGGCAATTGTGGTGGTGGAGGTAACTGCTGAGGTTGTTGAGGTTGAGGTATCGGTTGGTTATTGTGGTCAGGTTTCCACTCTGGAATATCATCGTCGTCGTCGTTCCAAGATTGAATTCCTGTCGGGGTTTTTTTTGCACCATCGCCTTTACCATACTTAAAAATGAGCTCTCTCATTTGCTGTACTGGACGAGATGGTGGAGGTGGAAGAGCTGGAGTGCTCTTTCGTGAATTGCTACGAGAAAAATCAAATTCAGGGAGGTCATCTTCATCTCTCGCACTACCAGGGCCAAAGCCAGGAGGTACATCATCAATAGGCTCATCGGGCTGAGTTTCTGAGTAGGTAGACGATTTAGGGTTTGAAACATTTTGATGTTGTCTTCTTGAGCTAGAATGTTTCTTTGTGCTTGTGCTGTGTTTATGGTGTGAGGATAACCTAGGTGATATAGTAGTTACATGAGCCCTTCGCCATACAACAACACCAATAAGGCCATTAACGACTGAGGAAAGAGGCTCGGTTTGATCCTTGGGGAGATGCCTTTCGAGCATTTCGGTGGTTTTGGGGTGAGGAGGGCAAAAATACAGTTCCACTCCTGGGGTTGGCTCGGCAAAGCCTAGTCTTTGATCTGCAATGTATGAGTTTGCTGTCTGCAATAGAAAAGGCCGTGTTAGAATGTGAACTGGTGCGATTGGAATGAGAGCAGTAGAGAATGTGGAGAAAATATAACCTCGCAGACATTCAACCGGCCGCTTTCATGAGTGCCCTCCTTCCAACAGAACTGGACAATCTGCATTAAATCAACTTTTAGTTTCAACTGAGGCTAGTCATTTGAAAATGAAAGCACGTGCATATGAAAAATCTAAGTAATGGAATTCATCATTAACTTTGTGAGTTGGATACATAGGTGTATACATAGGTGTAGTGTTATGTGAAGGACAAAAGGAGAACATAAGGTGCTTTTTTTCATTCTGACTTAAACGGGGAAGCAGTTCTCTTCACCTTCTTCGTTCTTAGGAACTAGCACGACTTAATTACTAGGAAGAAAATAAAATTTTCCGAAAGTAAGTTTCCCTCTCACTCCTTTTCTTCACTTGTTTGTCTTTCAATTCCTTTGCTTTCCTATATATGCACTACGACCAGACCGTGTTTGGCAACTTCTCCATAACCAGGTTAATTTAATAACCACTAACTTGGGAAAAAAACTGGGCCAATTCTGGCCCAGCTTTTTTAGCTCATTTTTCTTCCCATAGCCAGGTTAAGATTGGACCACCTCCCCCTTGGACCAATACTAACATGGTTAAGGACTTAACAAGGTTAAGGGGGATTTGCCAAACACACTTAAAACAAGTCAATCCAGAGTGTTATATGTTACATTACAATGTCAGAAACAATCATAGCAATGCAGCAAAAATCGTCAGAGTTGAAAATTCTAGCTTCTCCGATCATGGGAGTAAGAACATGATGAATACACATTTTCCAGTTACATCAGCTGTGCTTACTACTCTTTTCCAGCAACTGTTACAGATCAGCAAGAGACAGAACATTCTTAATGCATGATAATAGTAGGAATTCATATAATGTTCCGTGATGACCTCACATCTAGGAAGGCGGCATATCACATCAAGAGTACTACACTACTGCTGACGGTGATAAATTGATAATAATAAAAACAACAGAGATAACAGCAACAACAGCTAAATTTGAAGAAACTGACTAGAAAGCATGTGCAAGTGAAATGATATCTTGAAAATAGGACCAGCACAGTGCTAATCAAAATCTTGAGCATGAAATATAATAAACACGAATTGATCTATACTATCTATCTATACTAATATATCCCCCATTTGCTGCAAAATTGAACACCTTGGAACAAAATAAGGTATGTGACTCTTCATCTTCTCTACTATTAACATTTCTTTTCCTTTTCCCTATGTGTTCTTTCTTCTTTTTTATATTTTCTCCATCTAAAAGTTAACATGAAACCTTCTAAAATTTCTCACATCAATCATTCAAACAACAAGATTTAAATATTTACATTCTTGTATCACACGGTAAAAACTAGTTCTTTATTTAAAAGAAATAACAAGAGCTAAAATGAGAGGAAAAAAGAACCAGGTGTAATTACCATTATTGCACGGCTTCGAGAGAGAGGAAGGTCATGCAGAAACTTCTCAAAAGGGTCTAGTCTAACTCTTCCCTTGATCTCAATAACTGAAGGCCATTCTTGTGTAGATGTCTTCTCGCCACTGTAAAGAAGAAAAGCAGTTAGCATTTCACAGAATAGTGAAGACTCAAGAAGTTAATCTCCACAGCAAAAACTACAGAAATGTCAGAACTAGCACAAGGTGCCCACCGGAGTTCAAATTGTATGATTGTGCAAAACCTCAAAAGAGAACAAGGACTCATCTGGATGCACCTAATTCCCACAAGGTACTGAGGCAAAAACTAAGATCATCTTGCTGCTTCCGGATTAAAATTTTAAGCGTATATAAATATCTGATTGGAAATTAAAAGAATGAGCCTGAAAAGGCTTAGGTATTTGAAAGGAGGTAGCAAACTGAATAAATTGAACAGGACTCCTGTCTGTAGACTGTATAATGCAATTCCCATTGATCAGGGTACACCACAAAGAACAAGTCTGAGCATTTGGCACAATGCAATTTCCTATTGCTATGAATAGTTCAGATAAATGTAGCACAGATTACAACTGTACATGGACCAAACCAACAAAAGGCTAAAAGATGACTTCTGATGCCTGTCTATAGATGTGTTAATTTGTGAACTCGTTGCCTTCAAACCAATTGGGAGCTGCGACATGCCTTCCAAGCTCCCGGGATGAGATAAATCATAGTGTTTTGGAAGGAGAAATGCACGATAAATTCTTTATGCAATTAACTCCGGCATAAATATAGAAATAAAAAATATGGCACGCCTGTTATAACAGGCAGAGGCGGGTGACGCAAGCGTGGGCATTGTCTGAATGCCCATGCTGGATTCAGACATTTCCCTCTCTGGATATTTGTTTGTCCTACAAATTTGGAAGTATCTGATTTAGTGTGGGCATTATCTGAATGCCCATGCTGGATTCAGACATTTCCCTCTCTGGATATTGTTTGTCCTACAAATTTGGAAGTATCTGATTTACTTAAAGGTTGCCCTATCTTGTTGCCTATACATTAAATGTAGCCCTCTCATCTAGTTTCCTCATACGTTACATTCTAAATAATAGCTTTAGCTGTAATGTGATTTCCTTGAATGTGTCAAAACCTTTATTGATACAAAGATAGTTTTGGTTCTGATTTATTACGCTTTATTAAACGTATTTAGATTTCTGTTTACTGTGTTTTATCCTCTAATGCAGTCAATAACCATCTTAAGCTTGTAATTTTCTCTTTAACAATGCTGGGCAACCAAATACATGCATCATTTGGGGGGGGGGGGGGGGGAACCCCTCAGAAGTTAAAAACATTCTTGAATTTCCTCTTCGTTTCTTCGCAGTATTTCATTTCATTTTCTACTTATAGAAAAGTCAAGAAGAAGATGTAAATAAAGACACTGACTTCACAAGATCTTGTTTCACGACCGCTAGCTCAACAATTTGAAGCTGAAAATATTCATTTCACCAATTTGTAATCCTATGACCAATAATTTTCTCATAAATTAGTTTATCAATGAATACTATTGTATTTTTTCTTTCCAACTTTTACTTTATTATTATACAGGACATGAAAAATGCAGCCCTCTATTATGAATTAAAGTTTAGAAAATCGTTCAAATGACTTTTAACTTCCAAACTACAGTATTAGTTGTGAATTATTTTCTATAAATCTTAACATTGAATCTTCTTTCTAGTTAATTAATGATAATATAATAATCAACGTCAAATCATTTTGCTTTCTTCTATTTATTATCATTTATTATTAATATAGATGTTAGAAGACAATAGCAACTCTATCCTCTTTTAGCATAATTTGTATTGATTCAGTTAGCTAGATGTCATTAGATCAGTTGATTAGCTGCAAGAGTTTAAAAAAAGTATCACGTTGAATTGTTTTTCCCCCTTTTCTCATAATAGGAAAGCCTTAGCCATCACTTGTGAATTATTTACTACCGCCTAGTCTCATTGTGATTTGACCCACTAGCAAACATTTCTACCTGTACACACTACCAATCACCATCCAAGACTTCTTCCTTCAAGGAGCCTAAATATCCATAAAACCCAACCATTACTGGACTCATGTGATAGCAACACAATAGTAGTTAGAAGCAGTTTAGGTTTAACTAGCTAAAGAAAAGGCTAAGAAGAGGCCTGCCACAATGCATTGGCAAGCCAAGAATATCGACAGAAGGGAGGCCAGTATTTTTATTTTTATTTTCTCTTTTGTAGAACGAAGGGAAGAGACAGGTATTTCAAGTTGTTACCTCCCTTGTGACTTCATGGGGGTGTTGGGAAATCAAAAAGGTGAAGATAAAAGAGTGAAAGTAGAGCCATTACAAATAAACAACATGAAAATTTTTCTCACAGACCATTGATTATGGCCCACACTATTATGATGCTTTTATGATATATACAGGTGATGACATGTTTATTCATATACCCCACAACATTCATTTGATCAATTTAATTCCTTCAAAAGGATTTAATTTGCTAGGGTAGACAATATAGAGATTCAGTAAACTATGAGGCAACCACCTCCGAATTTACATCAATATCAGAAGAGACAGCTTCATAAAAACTAAAGTTATTTTATATTTATTCTTTTACTTTTCCTCTCATTTTCCTTTTTAGTGGTGGAACTAAATATCCATGCCTATATTTACCAAGATATAATTATAAGCAGTTGAAAATAATCAAATGCAAACCTGAAGTTATCAGCTCAAGCAATCAGACTCATATAGTCCTCAAAATCAATAAACATCATGCTGTCATAGCAGCAAGTCAATCTAAAAATATTTTGTAACCTCACAAGTCATATTAGTTGGTTCGACAGCCTTGAAAGCAGTTCTAAGAAATACTGGTTACTCTGTAGAAACTTCCAGTAATGGAATGGCACGAACATCAGGATCAATCCATATAATGCACCACCAATGATCATGTTATGCTCTACTGGAACCATTAGGAGTAAATATCTAAATGGTAATTCAGTTACTCATCGCAGGAGAAGCTGTTAATACCCAATTAGAATTGGAGAAAGCTCACTCCAATTAAGTCGTTAGCAGTGCTTAAAACACTTGGAAGAAAATAAGGCATAGGGGACCATTGTTGCTATTCTATCAAGAAAACCATTGCCAGAGCAACCTTGGCAGCGGAGATGCACAAGGAGTCAGTTTAGCAGAGACAGAGGGAATGTACACAGCAAGCTGTACGGCAAATAACATTGCGGTGGGGGGGGGGGAGGGGAAAAGAAAGATGGAGGGAAAAGAACATTTCAGTCCCCCCCCCCCCCCCCCGGGCAAATATGTGCCTATTTCCATTTTTTGTACGGTGCACATCCGCATCTCTAAAACTTAAACCTAACAACCTCTAGCTTTACACATCAAGGCAAACAAATATTTCATTCAGATTTATGATAATATATCAGAACCATTGGTTGCAGTTTATGATGCAATTTACGGCAAAATAGCATTAAACAAACAAGACCAGAAGATCAAGCAAAATTCCAACAATCTCGGACAAGTCTCAACCTCCAGCAATCTTAAACTAAACAATGTACACCCTCTTTGCCAAATTTAAGAAGGAAATTTACATGTTCCATGAGAATTTCAACCTAGCCTATTTTTTGAGTTGCACTGCTGTTATAATCGGAACTCCAGAAAAAAAACCATGGACCTTTTGGTTGAAAATCCGTGTCCCAAAATAAATCAAACAGATAAAAGCTTTTAAACGTTACTCAGCAAACTCTGCAACCACACATGCTATGTCCGGATATCCATGTCAATCAACTAAAATAACAGACACACGGTATGTCCAGAAGAACTGACAGAAACTGCACATGAAATGGAAACCACCTAATACTCAAAGGAGCGCTCATATTAATATAACTGTAAAGTTGTGAAGTTAAACAAGAGAAACAAGTTTATGACATTACATCCATAGTAGTTACATTAATTTGAAAAAGGCATTTCACAATAAATCAAAGAAACTAGAAAAAGTGCATACTGCATAATATATAAAAATATCAAAGAAAAGTGAAGCAGTATAGAAAGTGTTAAAAAATTAAATAAAATATGAAAGTCAAATAGCACTAACCTTCTAAACGAGCCAACTACCGTAGCCACTGTAGAAATATTCAACTGAAGTAAGCCTTCCCAAATATTGTCGCTCCTTGATCTACTATCAGGAATGCATGTATCTGGTTCGACATGAACAGAAATAGATTTCACATCACCATCTGGTCTAGAAATGGCATCCACTTTTCCAATGTTACTCGTGGCAATCTCTTTAGGATCTTTTGAATCAGTGTCGGATTGAGGTGCCTTAATACCAGATACATCTTCTGATGAATCCAACATGGATGTTGATTTTTCTGGTGTCGGATCTAACTTGGGTTCCACGCTGTTTGACTCAGGATCCATCTCAGTCTCCGAATTATCTGAGTTCTTTTCAGATAAGTCTGTGGCCACTGATAAATTGTCGAAGGGAGGTTCAGTATCAAGAGCCTGCATAAACTCATCTAGAGAAACTATGGGAGGAAGAAACTCAGTATCTTTCAATTCATCCACCATCAAATCTTGCATAAAATCTGCTTTTTCATTCAAAATTGTGTCCAAGTTTCTTGAGTCATTTTGGTCACCTGAATCATCCTTTGCCAGGAGGGACGAGGCTTCAGATGCCTTTGTTTCATGGGGCTTAGCGCCGACCTTATTCTCTTCAGATTTTGGTTGAGTTTGAACATCATTAGCTTTTGCTGGAATACGAGAACGTACACTTTCCCCAACTGCAACCTCCATTGAAATACTATCATCCTGTTCAAGTTCTACTACCTGAAACTCCCCTTTATGAGTTTTTTTGACCAGTCTTCTCATATCTACTTCTGTATCCGGTAAAACCACCATCTGTGCAAGCTCTTCAGCTTTGGCTAATCGCCACTCTGAAAGTTCTTTTGAAGCAAGTTCCTCGGCAGTCATAGAACAGAGACGATCTGGGGCAATATCACCAGATAATACCCTTTCCCTCAACTCTGGATTGTTACGATCTTTAAGATTGAATAAAAGAGATCTTGCCTTTTCTTTGTATTTTTTGTTAACCCCTCCGAATAATTTAAAGAGTTCTGCTTCAATTTTAATTGCTAAACTTTCTGCATTTTTAAGTAATGTCTCTTTTGAATCACCAGTTACTTCCTCATCTGATGATTTAGTTGTTTCAGTTACTTCGTCATCTACTACTTTAGGTCTTTCAGTTACTTGCTCAAGCTCATGTGATATTTTAGGTCTTTTAACGTCTTGCTCGATAATAGTTTCAGAATTTCCAGCATCAACTTCAGATGCCCAGCAGAGACCATGCCCTAGCAAAAGCTCATCCCTAACAATAGGATCGGAGCAAAAAGGTGTTTCATTTTCTAAGCTAGTCTGAGTTGTTTGATCTTCCTTCACATCAGGTTTCCCTGTTTCCATTGGCTCACTTGTAATTCCATTATGATCCACCTCCCTAGGTGCATCTTGGCTTCCATTACACTTCTGTTCATTGGAGACCAAAATCTGACGAGAATTTTCAGAAGCAGAAGCATTTGAAGCTAATTCAACAGATCCAGTACCGGCTTCTGCCTGTGATGTTGTAATCACTGCCTCTTTAGGTGAGCCCTTTTCCGTAATTTGTGGTTTGTTCTGCTGGTCAGGACCTATGGCCAATGAGGCTGCCAGTGATTCCCTAAGTTTAGACCTCACAGATTCAAATGACTCCGTTTGGGCCTTCAATGTTTGCACCATCTGTGTTGTGCGCTTGTTCGTTGAAGACAACTGCTGAGGTCCCTGATTAACAGCTACCGAATTTTGTCCCTTGGCTGATGCCTGCCTCTGTGCTGGCCTTTTCTTAGAAGTTGAGACTTGTGATCCAGAATTAACAGTCGTAGGCATGCTCCTGATCAGCGAAGGCAAGCCACTTGCTGATGAAAACTGGGGCAGGTATGATCCCATATAACCCGATGTTGGAGTTTGAACATTCGACAGAAGACCCATCTGTGTCACCTGTTCACTGGAGAAGGCTGACTGATATGGATATGGAGCAACACTAACAGGGATAGGGGAGTAAAATCTCGGCAGCAAATCCATCTGAGCCGACTGTCTGCTTGCCGATGAGAGCATATGTGTTGCCATGTTTACTGGCACGGAGGTGGATGCTTTGCTGTTATCTGATGAATCCATTTGCGTAAGATTGAATGTCGTAACTGGCATATGCAGTATATACCAGGCGGCCAACTCAAAGATTTTGCAAAAGCACTCAAAGATTCAATATTTCATAATCTCCTGTAAATGCAAGAGATAATATGATGTTCTCAACGCATAACAATCCAACAAGATCAAAATGAAGAAGAAACTAATAATGCCCACAAATCAATCCCCAAATCCCCTCTTTCTGTTCACTACCCATTCTATAATTTGAATCAAACAGAATGATTTCAAGGATTGACAACCCAACAATTCACAGCTGCAAAATTTCTAGCCAAAAAAAAAAAAAAAACCTTAAGCTAAAAAGAGCAAGGCCAATAATAGCCCCCAACTAATTTGTGCGTATACAGCAATTGAATCTTTTTGATTAATCAACCTTTGTATAATCTGATTCCAGAACGGATTCAGGAAACAAAAATCCAATAATTCACAGTGAGATAACATCAATCAGAAGAAAGACCTCTCACTACTCCCAATCCAAGCGTCTAATAGAAATGAAAATGCTAAGAGGATAAAATTTTAAAAATAAAACAAAACCCTAACCCTAATCCAAACCATGAGATTAAAAAAAAATTACCTCAGGAGATTGATCCTTCAGCGGCGGCGGCGATGTGATGGGTGGAAAATCGAGGGATTGGGGCTTTAGGGTTTCGAATTCGAGAGGATCCAACAGAGAGCGAGAGAGAGAGGGGGGGAGGGAGAGTTTAGGTTAATTAAGAGAGAGAAAATTCTTTAAACTGAGAATTTTGATGATAAACAGTTCTCGTTGTTATATACACGTAATTAGTTGGGGGAAAAAAATAAGGGCTATGGGAAAGTTGGAAACCCTATCTAGGTTGCTACGTGGCACTACTCTAGCCGTCTATTACTGAAGGATAGATCTAGACGTCGATTCCTGACAAGGCGAGCACTGTCACCGCCGGTTGTTCATTATCCAACAATTTTCCACCACTAAGTTATAGCTAAAATCATGTATAATTTATTTTCAATTATTGTAGTTAAATGTAGATAATAAAAAAGAACATAATGTGTATATAAAGCAATTATGGGTAATAAAATAAAAATATGAGAATAGATGAAAAATATTATATGTTACTGGGGTAAATTTCACAAAACCCTCCAACAAGTGCTCCCCACAAAAGGCCATGAAATTTATTTTATTGCACTAAACCCCCTCAAACTTTGGGATGTCTCACAAAACCTTTGGCCTCGTTTGGCAAAAGGTTAAGGAAGAGGGATTAAGGAGAAGGATTAACGTAGTTAGCACATCCCATAACCCAAAGGACTAAATTATTAACCCATTAAATAATTTTTACTTTAGCCCTTGCGATCACGTTTAGTGTTTGGGAATAATGAGGATTTTGATTATTTTTTTATAAATAGAGGAGTAACTCTTAATCCTTTTAAATAGGAGTATTAGTGAAGCCTTCATTTTAAGGGGTTAACTAATTTTAAACTCTCTAAAAGGGTTAGCTTAACTCTTCTATATTTTTTACGTTTGGTAAACTAGCGAGAGTTAACTGACTTTAACCCTTGTCTAGATTTTTTATATTTGGCGGGTTAAGAAGGGGTTAGGTCTCCTTAACCCCTCCTTAATCTTCCACACATAAGAAATCTATGCAAGGATTAAAGTCAATTAACCATCTATAATTTGGCAAGCCTAAAAAATGCACAAGGTTTAAGATAACCCCCTTCTAAACGGATTGAAATGAGTTACCCCTTCCAAGTGAGTGGTTTACTAATGGATTTGGATCCTCTCCGCTTTTTAAAAAGTAGTTGAGAAGCCAGTGCATTAATTAGAGCCATTGATTTACATATTGTGTGGTTATAGTTCATTCCGTATCTAACACTCACCACACCTCCATGAATTGCACTATTTTCCTAAATTACACTCTAAGGTAAATCGTGACCATCTACTAAAATAAATTAATGATTGTGATATTGAAGTGGCCTCTCCACTGCTTTTTTAATAATGGAGAGGATCTGAATCCTTTACTAATACTTCTATTTAGGAAGATTAAGAGATAACCTTTCAATTTTAAAATAAAATAGTCAAAATCTTCATTATTCTTAAACACTAAAAATAATCACAAGGGTTAAACTAAGTCTTACTTAATGGGTTAACAATTTAATCCTTCGGGTTATCAAATGGGCTAACTATGTTATTGTTAACCCTTCTTCATAGTTTCTTGTTCTTAAAACTTTGCCGAACGGGGCCTCAATGAATCCCCCATTGGTAGGTGGTGCATATTGTTCAGATATGGCTCAGATGGTATTTTCATATCTATATCCACTTGCTAATCATGGATAGGGATAAGGATACACCTCAGTATGATAAATTCATGTCTATATCCATTAAAATTAGATATTCATACGGATATGCATGCCAATACGTAAGGAGATATACATGCATATACAAAACAGATATGAAAATGACTAGATAATATTGAAAAAAAAATTATAGTTCGTACAATAGAAGAGAGTTGATTAATATGTTTGTTATATTTAAAAAAGGCAAATACTAGATCTCTTGATCATCAAATTTAACCTCAAATCCATTAATTTAAGGGCTTGTTTCGTAAATGGGGTTAAACTTTATCCTCGTAAAGTTGTTCTAACTTTAACCATGTTTCTTATCATGTTAAAATTTCCACCAAGGTTAAAAGTTTAACCATATATGAGGATAAACTTTAACCGAGCGAAGGGGTATGATAAAAAGGGGGGAAATTTACACTTAGTTCATTTAACCATGTGCAATTATAAATACCCCAAATAAGTTTCAAAACATTCCAAAATGCCCCATAAAATAAAAAATTTACTAATGTCCCCTTATGAAATAGAAAATTACAAGCAACCCGCCAACAATTTGAAAACTATAAGAAAACCCTCAAAATTTTTTAAAAAATTGTAAAACCACTCTAAAAATTCAAAACATACAAATAACACTGAAAATTTCAAACCTTACAAGAAGCCCCCTTAAAAACTTTTGAATTTATAGAAGACCATGAAATTTTGAAAATTACAAAACACCCTCAAAAACTAAATTAAAAAAAAACAAACAAAAAATTTTAAATCTAAAACATTAAATGAAAATCAAGGAAACATAAACAGCCCCAAAAGTTTTAGAATTTGTAGAAAACACCCTAAAACTTTAAAAACTTGCAAAAAACACTGTACAATTATAAATTTACAAAAAAATTCAAACATAAAACAATAAACTGAAAATCTAAGAATTACAAGTAGCCCCCTAAAAAGTTTTAAATTTGTAGAAAACATTTGAAATTTTTTAGATTTGGTAAAAAAACACCCTCATAAAAATAAAACTTATAGAAAAAGCTTGAAATTTTCAAACCTAAAACAAAACGTTGAAAGTCTATGAATTATAAACAACCCCATAAAATTTTGGTATTTAAAGAAAACACTCTAAACTTTGAAAGTTGAAAACAACACCCTTAAAAATTCAAAATTTACAATAAACTCCGTGAATATTTCAACCTTACAAATAGTACAATGAAAATCTTAGAATTACAAATATTTCCTAAACATTTTTGGACCTTTCATAAAGCACCCTAAAACTTTAAAAACTTATAGAAAACACCCTAAAAATACAAAATTTTCAAAAAGAGCTTGAAAACAACGTGAAATGGTATTAACTGTTACGTTAAAATGTTTCTCTATGGAATTTAGGATTTTTAAAAGTTTATGGGTGTTTTCTACAAATCCCAAAAATTTTAGGTTGCTATTTATAAGGTTTTACATTTTAGTGTTATTTGTATATTATGAATTTGGAGAGTGTTTTTGTAAGCTTTTTTTAATATTTTGGGTTGAGAATGGAAGAGATCCGTCCGAAGTTAAGTTTTATCCTTGTTGAAAGGTTATACCAAACATAGTAATGTTTCCCCTACTAATTTTTCTAGAATAATAATTACCATATTAAAGTTTGACCCTGAATTTTTTAACCTCATACCAAATGAGCCCCAAATATTAAAATTATTATAACTATATAACCAACATATTTTCAGATATTTTAGATACAAAATTTTCCTCAAAAATGGATATTGTTGTGCACCCCTACTTATTGGTTTTAATTATTTTTAAAAGACAAAAATACCCTCTAATACGTACAAACTAGTTATTCAACTTAATTAAATTAATCATTAATTAAATTCCATTTCCTTCCAAAAAATCATTAAATAAATTTCTAAATCTAAGCCATGATTTCACCTCAACTGAGAATTAGACATAGATATAGGAGAGGAAAGACTGATTAGGGTTAGGTGTGGGCTGGGTCGGTTCCAACCCGTGAACCGGCATAGACTGAGTTATGATCAGGTCGGATTGGGCCAGTTCAACCTCTCTAACCCCGGGTCTGGGGCTGGATCAAGCTTGGCCCACGAGAGGTCAGGTCCCGGGTAAGGCCTCTGGCTTTTTTGGGGAAATTTTTTAGTCAATATCACACTTGGATTTATATTTATAAAAATATATTTAATTTATTTTTACTATTGAAACTCTTTTTTCAAAATGAAAAGTCTATCTGTTGCACAAAGATGAACTTTTGACAGAAAACATCAAACGCAGAAATATGTCGTTCGGGTTGGATAATTTTTCTATTATATAAATTTATCAATGTTTGGGTTGACTAGTTGGGCTTTCTTTATTTTTTCAAATAACTTGGGCTCAGCTAAAACTAAATAAAGAAATAAAGCATAATAACCCATACCAGATCGACTTGGGTCCTGCCCGGCTAGTTGTGAGCAAGCCAACTACTTTGATTTTGGATTAGAGCGGGACCCAACTCGGCCCATGAGCTAGTCAAATAATGGGTCTGTTGGGCCGAGTCTGATTAGACCTAGCGAGGCATGGGCTATGCCAGGTTTTAAGACGGCATGGTCTATGGTTCGAATGAGCCCATGCCACCCCTGTCACAGATGGCGATAGGAGGATGATTGAAGAAGATATAGAAATTTGACAAAAGGATTTTTTTTTAATTATGATTAATGATAATTGGAATAATATAGAATATAGAAAATAAAGATTCAAAAATAAGTACTAAAAAATTACAACTCTCTACTGAAATAAGAGAAAAAGCATAACACATTAATATTTAAATAAATAAAGAAAGAAGTATTTAATTATATGAAAGTTACATTTGTGCCAAAGTCTATCTACATCCATCGATTTAACAAAATCATTGTATTATTATTATTTTTAATTATGCCGCTCAATATCAATTATATTTATAACATATTTTATGTTTTAATTTTCTTCAATTACATTGTTCCGGTTTTCTATCTTATTCACATGCACTATGCACGTGCAATTTAGTTACTAGGAATACTGGATTTTGTGAGAATGCATGTGCAGTGGAATTTGCATTGCAACTAATAAAATACATTTGATCATCCAAAAAAATTTGTAAAAGATGTCGCATGTAGTTTGTTCTTTGAAGAGCTCAAGCACAATGAACTACATACAGACCTGTGTTAAAATAAAAAGCACGATGGCATGTGGTGAAGATCGAACACAATGATCTTTGTTCGTTTTAAAGAATTTCCAATGCCCAATGTTTAATTTTTCCCACTAGCCGTTAGCGGTGGTCACTAAACACCCTAAACATTTTGAATTTCCTAGATAAGACCCTTGATCTTATCCCTAAAAGAACCTACCTTAGAAATATAATATTTATACGTAAACCAATTTTAAAATTCAATTTACGCGTAATAATTTTTTAAGTAAGTTTGTGTTGCAATCAACCATCACTCAGACATATATCCACTTTGAAGATGATTTTTGTATAAATTGTAATCTAAAGATGGTTTTCATATAATCATTCTGTTTTTAAGGTGGTATGTAGGGGAAAAAAATCCTAAATTACATAGAGAAACATTTTAACGTAACAGCTAATACCATTTCACGTTGTTTTGGAAAGGATATATTTAGCCCAGTTTTAGAATATTCAGGCTGCTGAATAGAAAATATTTTTTTTATTATTAATAAAATAGGAAAATTTTTCAATTTGAAGTAAATGGGTGTTTTAATAAATTGAATTTGAGCGCTATAAGCATAAAACTTTATATTTAAACTAAGTCAAATATGAAATGCTAATTAAGAGTCAATTGAGCTAAGATTAAAAAAAAAGAGCCAACTAAATAACTACCAAAATTTTAAAAAAAGCGCCAATTAAATATACGGCCGAGGCCCAGCTTACTGAGCAGGCTATAATTTAGCCCAGGTTCGCCCCACACAAACGCACAAGGAAAATGGTCTTAATTGTAAAGAGGGGGACTTGATATTATCTCGAAATATTTAGGAAAGTCGCGTAAATCATATTTTAGGAAACTTTGGTTCGGGTAGAAAATTAGACTAGGTATCCAAACCCGATACATCCACCGTCCAAGGATCGGGTAGATAATTAGACTAGGTATCCAAACCCGATGTATCCACCGTCCATTGGCTTTGGCGGGAATTCCCCCCATAAATACTCTCTTCTTCACTCGCTTCTCATCCGCCTGCAACTTCGCCAGGCTGGCCTGAAGGCTGGTCAAGCTTGTCATCCGCCCACTTGAGGCATGGAAGAGGTCACTTCTCACGATTTAAGGGAGAGAGTATGCTACTCCTTACCCCTAAGTGGTCACATCCCACAGAGAGTATGGCTCTCCTCAACTGGGCATGGCCATATCCCACAAATCAAGGAAGTGGCGATGCCTCTCCTTGCCTATTTATAAGCCACCATCTCCACATGAGAGGGGGCTTTAGCTTGGAGAGGGCTGCTGTTTCCTGAGAGCTTGGACTTCCTGAGAACTTCCTTTTGGAGGATGTTTGGTGTAAAAAACTCCTTCTTTATTTGTAGTGTCGTTTGTGTACAAATCAAGAATTACTTTCTACAACAGAAGCGAAGGGAAGGCCCTTCTTGTTTTTAACGTGGGTTCGTTGGTAGCGATAGGACGCTTTCCT
>JBAKGM010000081.1:20863235-20887799 GCA_037177215.1 Asparagus racemosus | reverse complement strand
GGTTTTTCCTCAAATTTTGTCTCTCAGCCTCCATCTCTCTCTCTATCTCTCTTCTCAAACTTCTCAAAAAACTAACACCTAGGCTTATTCGGTTTTTGCGTGAACTTCGTATCATCAATAGGTGGCACAATTTGAATTTTGCTAAATGTGGAGTGTGTATACTGTGATGTATGTCAATTTGCATTGTTGTATATGGAATACATTTTGTTTCGTTTTTAAAACAGTACATGCAATGTTATGTTGGGCTGTTGAGTCCAGTTCCGTTCTCTGTTTATTTTTGAACTTAGATACAACATGCATCCTTGCATATGCATCTTTAGTTTCACTGTGTCGCCGTGTGAGTTATGTAGGTGGTTCCATATTGGACACTATTTAATGCTTGTACCCGATGCCCACCTTCGCTTTTTGTTTTGTAAGTAATACTGTCTTTTGGGTGATGGATGTATGTTGTTAATTGGGATGTCCATAGAAGTTTCCTTTAATGTATCGTTAGATCCCTAGTCCCTGTGTGATGTAGAAATTTCCTCATTATGTAAATATATCTCGCTGCGTCCTAATTCTTTCTGAGTAGTTGTGCAGTATGTTGTGTATGACTTCTGCATTTTCGGTACTGGTTTGTTTATTATGTGGATTTCTCATTGGTGACCATGAAGTTTCAAATTGGGCATGTTCCTTGAATTGCTTGTACCATTAGTTTACAGATGTATCATAGTTTTTCTCTTCTAGGATCTGTACAATGTTTGATCTAGATGCAGTTCCTAGTGTTTTCTGTAGTTGCATTAGAGTGTTATCTAGATGTATGAGGCTTTAGATTTCCTGATTGCTTACTCGTTTCAGGATTACTGTTGAAGCACGTTTCCACTGCATCAAAACTCTGAAATTATGGTAAGTTGAGGGTTTTGAATTTTTATTCTAACACGCCTTTACAGGATGAAAATCTTTTTATGGGTCAAAATATAGACTCATGCAGAGGTATCTGTTTCTCCAAGATTGCTTTGATACCATATCAAAGGATCCTTCCATTGCACCAAAACTCCTAAGTTGTGGTAAGGGCTAAGGATTTTAAAGTTTACATTCTTACAATTGCTTTTGTTTTGTTAAGGTAGTTTTTCACATATATTAAAAAACTGGAATATGAATTCTGACAATTGTTAGGTTGAGACTCTTACTCCTTGCAGATGGATAGTAGATTCCTAAATACTAAATGATTTGCATTTGTGAAGGTTTCCGGATATATGTTCGTTTCTCTGGCAAATCATTTCATATGTCTCTTCGTTGGCAGGTAAATAGCATATCATAATAGTTAGTTTGTGCTTCTATCATGGTATTTCTTCCTTATGTCAAGCATTGTTATGCTGTGTGCATCAAGATTTACTTATGTTATAACTGCTCTTTTTTCCTATTATCATCAATATGATGTGGATAGTAAATTCTTCACAATCTGAAGCTCCCTCGTGGGAGAAGAGCTTTTGCACTATATTATATAGATATCTCACCATTTTCCATGCAATTTCGTATTAGATGGGTTTCTAAAATTGTTTGTTATCTCTGATGTATTGCCATTTTCCCTTTCCGTCAAGTTTTCTACCAAATGGTTGATCTCGGTCCAGTTTATGTTCTGTATTTGAACGTGTTTTTAGTAGTTACAATGCAATGTTTGTCTGATGGAATGATGCTCTTTGTCTTCCTATATGTTTATTTCTCAGGATTATGTTTTATTTCATTACGCGAAGAATGAGAAACTGAATACTGACTGGCTGTGTTAGGTTGAGACTGTTATTTATGTTGAGTATACAGTAGGCCGTTAAGTACTGAAAGATCTGTGTTTTTGAAGTTTAGATTCTTCTCCAACTTGAAAACATTTCAGGATAAGCTTTTGATGTTTCCACGTTGTGCATGTCACTATTTTGATAGTGGATTATTGCTCTTCTGCTCTAATTTTAACTTTGAAATGGGAATTCATGCTCTAATGTTTTATCAATATATCGAGAGTTGCCAAGATTCTATGTTTCTTTTATTTATCTATGAGTTCTGAGTATCTGAGTTCTGATGCTGATACTTATTTTTTGTATTCATTCTCCAGGATCTTCACAATCTGGAGCTTCCTTGTGGGAGAAGAAATTCTGCACATCAGTTTGCTCAATTCCTTGGGAAAAAATTTGTTGGGCCAAATTTTATCTTTCTTCACATAAAAACGTACTGAATTGGGACGATTCTGCAGCGTTCGAAGCTTTCCAGAACTCAAAATCCCGTTACTACGCAGTCATTAATGGTCTCCCTTTCGACATTCCTCTGCCTGACCCAGATCAATGTATCGATGAGGTTGATCACAACGGTGTAATTGATGCGAAACTGATAGAAGATTTGGAAAATCCTGACTCACTTCCTGAGTTTGATGAGAAAACTGAAGTTATCTTTGAGAATGGAGAAATTCCAGTTACAGGATGGGGCGAGGCTGAGGATGGAAATACCGAAGAGCAACATTCTGTGAATTGGGATAAGTTTGTGGAAAAAGACGGGGGAAGTGATAATTTATGGAATAGCGAATGTAATGATCTGTGGAAGAATGAGAAGGGTGCAAGAAACAGTAGGAAAAGAAATGGCGATGGTTACTGTGAACCGATACCTTCAAAATCGAGGAAGATGAACAAGTGCACTGAGAAGAATATTGTAGGGTATCAGTATGAGAAGATGATGCGTGATGAGCAGAAGAGATTGATACGAGAGTCGAAGCCAAGGCGATGTAGGCCTGTTCATTATAGGCGGTCATCTGAATCAGGCAATGCATGGCACTGGGAGAAGTCTGTATCTTAGCCTGCCAGTGTTTTGATTATTGTTTCACTTCTGTGAAAGTGTAAGATCATTTTTGCCAATAGCATAGAGTGTACGTGTAGATTGTTTTATCATATGTAAGGATAAAAGAGTGTGGAAAAAGAACAGCTACAGATAATATATATATATATATATATATATATATATATATATACGTACTATGATCAAATTTATTTATGACAATAAGAGTTCAAAGGAACAATTTATTTTCTATTATGCACACACTCTCTATGTGTATCCAACTTTCGGAAATTTTCAAGTGTGACATAAAGTGGATGTGTAGATTTGTTTATGCAAGGACAGGGAGATTGTGATCAAGTTTAATCATGACATCACTGCTTTATTAAGAGCTCAATAAGCGATTTTGTGGTTTATGTTGCCATCTCTCTGTTTTGTATTAAGCGCATAAACTGCATTAATTATGTAGACTATTTCTCATTGAGGTATTACACTGTTTTCGATTACCTTCTCTATGCTTTATACACTCAATTTTCCTCCTTTCTTGGGATGTCATTAAGTGAGTAATCAACTGTTTTCCATGGACTCTCCTCTCTATAATTGCTAACGTTTAAGAACAATTACTAATTGTTTTTATTTAGAGCTAATAATATTAGAAATTGAACTTCTTAATTACCAACATGTCATAAAACAGATTATTCTCTTTGGTTAATTAACAAAATACGTACACATAGTAGGAATCACACATTTGATTGCAAAAGAAAAGGCTGCATATACAACAAAGCATCCTCAACACTCAAATACCTCCACTCCTTCACGCTACTCATCAACCCAAACCTCACCCTCTCCACCCTCCCCCCCTCCCCCAACCCCAGCCCCAATTCCGCCACGACACCGCCGCCCGACAACCCTCCGTCCGCCGCAGAACAACCCACATTGCCCGGCAGCTC
Organism: Asparagus racemosus; assembly: GCA_037177215.1. NCBI lineage: Eukaryota > Viridiplantae > Streptophyta > Magnoliopsida > Asparagales > Asparagaceae > Asparagus > Asparagus racemosus. The sequence goes on along the minus strand of JBAKGM010000081.1, from coordinate 20,884,059 downwards.
CTCCGAAAACCAAATCTCATCTTCACCGCCGCAGACCGCCCTCCCCCTCCCCACCGTGTCCATCGCCGCCACCGCCCCCCGCCACCCCTCCATCACCACATTCCACACCACCCTCATCTCCTTAACCGCATCGACCGCCATCGCCCCATTTTCGACTTCCACGTCGAACCGGAAAACTCCGGTTTCTCGGTTCAGTTCGTTGCCACGTTTCAGCACCGAAAACGCGTGAGAGCCGCCGTCGACGTAGAAGACGTCGAGGGCGAGGACGATGTCGGAGAGGGAGAAGAGGGGGCGGCGGCGGGTGCGGCGGCGGAGGGAGGAGGAGGTTTGGAGGAGAGAGAAGAGGCGGCGGGGGTCGGAGGAGGGGAGGGGAGAGAGGGAAGGGTAGCGAGAGAGGAGGAGTGGGGCCCAGATGTGGGGGGAGGAGAGGGCTGAGCTCCATTGTCTCGAGACGCAGGAGGAGATCGCTAGGGTGCTGGGGTCCAAGAGAGGGGATACGAGATCAAGGATGAGTTCCCATCGATGGAATTTTGGTGGAGACATTTTGACGAGCAGAGAATTTTTAGACAGTTTGCATGCGGTTGCATCAGTTTTATATGGGTTTGATGTTGGGCGGCCACGTGGCAGTATAGTGAACCGTGTTGCGGCTTAGCGGGCACGTGGCAGGCTGGGTTGAGACTCACGCGAGAAGCGTGCGTGCAGGTTTGGCACGTGTGAACATCGTGCATGGATGCTGAACGCCGCGTGGCACGTGGGTAACCTCTAGTTCTTAGTCTGTGCAAGTTTAGTGGCCCACGCAAAGCCCAGCCCCTTAGTTTTGTTTTCTTCTGTTTGATTCCATTGGTGCGATAGGCCTTAAAAAAAAAAAAGCTTAGCTCGGAGGGAAGTTATCAAACAGGCCCTTACAGCCTGGCCCAGTATCAGCCCATGCTGATCCATGACTCAGTGACACAGAGAGAGAGAGAGAGAGAGAGAGAGAGAAGAGAGTGTCTGTTGCAATTCTGAGCTAAAATACAAAGACTAGTTTTGGCATGCAGTTACCAACCTCTGCTACCTTTTTCTCTCCATTAGTAACTGAAGAGAGTCCAATGTTTTCTTCTCCTCCTTTCATCTCACTACTCAACTTTTGCTTCTCAGAGGTATTCTCCTCCTCCTCTTCATCTTCTTTCTCTCTCTTCTTTTTCTGGGTTTTGCAGAGGTATGATCTTTTCCCGCTGATATTATTTTCCTTTCCTGAATCATGTAGAAATTGCTTATTTGGGTAGTTTTTGTTTGCTAAATTGACTGACAAGTGGTATTCAGAGAGGGTCCAATTATTCCAATCCACACCGTTCATTTCATTTTTAATGAATGAGATCATGTCGCATAAGATTTCTAGTATTGCAAAAGCGGTTTTCATAATAGTGGTTTTGAAGATAAAAGGTGGTTTTCACGACAATAGTAGTAAGAATTGAGTAACTGAACCCTCTCCGATTACCACATAGTTAGAGAGGATCCGGATCAACTATATCAGATCATAGATGTTATGCTTGTTGTAGCTGTAGTACTAGTATTTGTATTAGCCTTAGTTTGTTACAAGGCACTAAAACTGTGTGATCAACAACACTGATTGCACTCATAGAGCCCTTTTTCTCCAAGAGCAAAAAGGAGGTTTTTTTGGTGCAAGCTTCACAAAACCCACATGAAGTTTGGCTCATTTTGAGATAATCCTAAAAAATTTGGAAATTTCACTTAACCCCCAAAATATTTGCATTATTCTGAATCTATTTTGAGATACTCAGCCAACTTTTTGGGGGGTTTTCTAGAAAAGTTTTGAGCGTTAAGAGACATTTTTAAAAATTTGGGGCTATCTAAAACTGAGCCAGGTTTTGGAAAATTTACCCCTTCTTTTTTGATAAAAGGCCTGGGTCTAAACTTTATTGACAGTAAAGAACAGTTGATTTACAAATATCAGAAAAATGGATGGAGGGTTATCAATGAGCAAGAAATTAGCATGGAGTTGTCTGCTTCCATGGATAAAAGAGTAGGTTAATGGTGGGTTTGGTCTTCTAAATTGACAGAAAGTAGGCGTAAATATTCTAAGAAGGTGTGGGACTTTTTATTGGTTGTGACATTATGTGTGCTAAACTTTTACTGTGTAACTACTATAGAAGGCATTGTATTCGGGATGCGTTAGCAGTTCCTGTAATCTGTCTCTAGAATAGAGATCTGTTCTCTAAACTAGTAAAATTTTCCTCTCTTTGAAATTTTGAAGAATATAGGGATTAGTGACAGTGCTAGATTTCAGTCGTATCATCGTATTGGGGATAGTGATCTCATATCCTCGATTACTCCCGATTGCACAAACCCAGGAAATCTAGTATCCCTCTTCTTTCAATGCGAAGTGCTTGATGATTCAGACGACCTTATGTGCTTTTAGTCCTCCAATAACTCTTCAACATTATAAATTCATATCATTTTTTCCAGGAATTTTTCCGGTCATAATGATCAATTCCCATGGTTTTGTTTCTAATATGTCTAAGAGAAAAAACAACTTTTCCAGTTGCGAAGCAAGTGATGGTGGTTCTTTTCATTTCTGTAACTTTGATTGTGTTGCCTTTTAAATTGTAGAAATCCTCCTGCATTGCCACCATGAGTTCTTGTTTCAGTGCGAGCGAGGCCGACATTGAGACGTGTTTCTCTGAAATCATCCGTAACCCGCGTGCAGTCATCGGTTATTTGAGCTTCATGGGTATGTCTTAATGTGTTCTAAAATTTTTTTTCTCAATATGAGATCAAATGACTGATAACTAATTGTCAGCCTATATCATTTTACCTGCAGTCTTTTTCCTCGTGATGGTAATGAGCAGCGATCAACTGTCACCTTATAATATTCTGGTACTTATCAATACATAATTTTCCAACCATTGAAAATGATTCTTTATCTGATTTAGTTTCTGGTTGTAGCTCTGGCTGGGATTGAGTTTGTGCTTGTTAGCCGCATTTCTCAAGGTATTTTACTGTAAACAACACCGAGGCGAAATCCCGATCTCAACTAGCAATGAAGAGATGGAGCATGAGGAACAACAGATCGATGTGCCTCCATTTGCAACAAGACAGCAGTTGCCTGATATTAGGATTCAACTTGCTTCTCTTGATCGTGAATTTGATGAGAGAGGTATAGTATCTTTTAAGATTTATAGAGCTTGTGACATATGTGGTTGGTTAATGATTTTCAGCTTCATTTTAATTATTTTGTGTAGATTATGATGCTTTGAGGGCATTAGATAATGATATTGTTCCTGATGCTCCGGCAATGACGGACGAACAAATCAATGCTCTTCCCCTTTTCAAGTACAAGGGTCCATCATTCCTTGACTCTGCGTATGACAAAAATAGGTGAATTTTATATGTGTTACTTGAAATGGTTTTTTATGTACATGCCCCTTAAATCATATGTACTTGCAAAACTAACCCCTAAATCTTAGTATTCGCAAAACTAGCCCCTAAATCATTCCCTTTGGAAAAAGAATATTCCCAACTCATCAACTTTGATAAGTAATTTGTAACCGCAACGCAAAATATCAACATAATGGTCAAATTTTTGCTCACCATATTCCATAAAGCTGATGATTTGTCGATTTTGGGGGCCAGGGGGAGTATTATCTTTTTGAAGTTGGTGATTTAAGGGCTATATATACCAAATACCCTACTTTAAAATAAGCATTCTGTGAGTTCTTCCTATATATTATCACTCATTGAATTGTTGTTTTCTTATTTTACAGTGATAGATCTTCAGAACAGTTTGCATCATCTTCAACTTTAATTGGAAATGAGGTACATTGTTTGTTTACATGTCTTTGGTCTTGGTAAACTGCAATGTGTTTGAAAGTTACTTGGTCCCTTAGTGTCTCCTGGTCCTTACATGTGATAAGCTTGTCGGATATTTATCATAGTTGTTTATAGGCTTTATTCTTAGCCTTACAGCGGTAAATTTATCTACAATTACTGCAGATTATGGCCGAAGATGCGCTCGAGTGTGGGGTTTGCTTGGATGAAGTCAATGGAGGTGAACTTATCAGAAGATTGCCTTGCTCCCACCAGGTAATGATAATGATTTTCTTTTCCGTAGTGTATATATATGAAGTTAAGTCTTTATTTCTGCTGTTATTGATGCACGTGCAATTGCCTATGTGAAGGGCTTGTTTATAGTAACAAGCAAATTCTCTTAGAAGAGCTATTTCATACCTTGGATGAAATCAGACATCTCACAAGAGCATCATCAATTTGATTCAGTCTAGGTTGTACCTAATAAAATCCAAGCCTTGTTTATGTTTGGAATGGATTGGGGGCCAGTGTCCGACTTGGACATGGGGGAGGATTAGGAGGAAGGGCAGGTTCTTTTCCTCACCCTCTTCCTTAATAGAAATAACTAGGGCCAGAGCTAGGTCTCTCATTCTTGTGCTTCCCTGTGTTTTAACATGGCCCACACTTTTCATATAGGCTCAATCATGGTCTTTTTCTATATTCAAACTCCAAAGTGTATACTGTAATGCTTTTTTCAATAAACCCCAAACAGAGTTCCTATCAAAATAGAATTCTAAATCTGGAAACATTATCAAATCTGGCACTGACGTCGGTTGGCCAAACACAGATTGCTCATCCACAGACTTCTCTACAGAGACAAATCATGCTAGAGGTCGGTTGTCATTGGTCATGGTTGCCTGGACCTCGAAAGATGTTCAAATCTGTGGAACTTTCTGCTAAGTTTCTTCACCCTTGTATTCATGTTGATGTCATATCGGTGTCGGTTTGCTTCTCTTTGTCTTCAATGCAAGTCATAATCAATAATAAAAACAATCTTTTTCTCCCGTCCAAATTCAGATCAAAGTAATTCTAATCATTAGAAATGTTGATTCCACCTTGAAAGAAAAGATGGCCATATGCATGCATACATGTCATGCATGTGCATAGAATCACTAGAACTATGGTGAAAAACTCAGAACACCATTTATTATTACATGATATTTTAGATAACATTTGGTAAAGTATTGACGGTAGCTCCAAGAATAATCTTACATCCATCAAACACATGTATATCCTCTTATGTTGATAGCTTGATACCCTTGCCAAATGACTAATTAAAAAATGGCTTCATCGAGAATCTCAAGACCTTTACATTCCGTTATCTAACAAGCATCAAAGATTAGAGACTATGGCATGTTTATTTAGTGTTTTCAAAGGAACGAGAGTAAATATACTATTTTCCTCACTCTACCTTTTATTCTCCCTTGGCTTCTTGTACTGCAATTCTCTAGGAAGATTTAGACTGTCTACTTCTAATGTCATTCATGCAGGAGCGGTGAAACATCAAAAGGAAGCTCAAAACCAATTCTCGGAGACAGATTGTCTTGCGAGGAAGACAAATATATTTTGTAGTTCTTCAAGAAGGATAAGCTAGACATGGTGTTCAATAAAATAGTTAACCTTGTCTAATGGAGGTGCTATGACTTAACTCCATCTCCAGAAATGTTATAAGTCATAATCTATGGACACCTATGAGGAACATGTGTAGCTTGTAAAAGGAAGTAGAAGAAGATTATTATTCTTTCCTTTTCAATTAGTAACTAATATGGCAATAAAAGAAACTATGGATTCCCATGAATGTGTAATATAACAATTATGTTTTCTTGTAAGAATTCCCTATCGTGACATCTATTTTGAAATTTTGAACAATTCTCACCTTTTCATTTAATTACCTTTTTTTCTTCCCATTTTGACATAAATTAGTACTATTTACATGAGTGTTGAAGGAATTGCTTGCTAGTGCGTGATGGACACTCGGGTTTCTCATGATTTGTATTGCACAAATTGACTTTTGGATCCCTATGACTAATGCTTGATCAATTCTAAGACCACAAAAAGTGTGAAGGAGTGTCCCACATTCATTCGGTTAAGTTTGGGTTTGGTTTAGAAAAAGGCATGACGCGTGATTTAGCCCCACATCAGGAGGAGACTTAAATGAATATATGCTTAAATAAGCTCAATCTTATAATTGAAATATGATTAATTCTTTTCACTCAATTGGACCTAAGCAGATTAGCCTAGCTAGTCCATTCTATTGATGTGCCTTTACAACCCTAACAAAAAGTACTATCAATACTCTTGACATCCTCCCAATGTGTTCATCCAAACATGAGAATGAAAACACTTGTGAGAAAAAAAGAGGAGATGGATGGACAAGTGACTAAAATTCATGAAGTTTTCAAACATTTTTTATCTCGTCAAACACTACTGGGCATACAGTTGTAGAAACTTATTGTATGATTAGTCAGAAAGTTTCATGCAAAAAGAACCAAAAAAATTGTCAAGCACTTCTTCGAGGCTTTTTCATATTAAGCAATGGAAGCTATAAGTAAACTAAACTAGAGATAAAAGGTGCACGTGGATATGGCTATCTCAGACATATTTGCACGCATATCTGATCAAATACAAACAGTAATGTTAAATATCCATATCCGGTAAGACATAAAGACAATATGCATAATCATAATTTATTTTTTGTTAAATAAATATATAAATATGGACATAAGTAAAAATATAGATATGAAAGTGGATATTTAATCTATCGTTTGGATAGCTTTTTTTTGTGTGACATTAACCGATGTGAAGTATATTTTGGTGATTGAGGGGTATAACCTATGTTTCCGGATATGGCGGACACATTGTTCGATTTTGATTCAGGACATTCTCCTTTATTAGATTATTCTTATATAGTCTATATACTTGAATTTTACATGTCTTTCTCATAAATGGTTATACACACACACATATACATACACACACACACACACACACACACACACACATATATAAGTATATATATATGTATATATATACATATATATGTGTGTGTGTGTATCATATGTGCATTTGACGGATACTAATATGAGGTTCCTCATCAAACCATATCCATATTCGTTGCCATATTTTTGATTGGAAAATGAATTGGGATATGTTAAATTTCTACATTTGATTCCTATCAATTACTAGAACTTTCTATAGGTGCCTTATTTCCAATTCATTTGACAATATGTGGAGATTACTCTAGCTATTGATTATTTAAAGTTAATTTCAAAAGTAATGGAAAATAATGAGAATAAGTCTAAATATTATGGAAGCAAAAGAGATGGTAGGATACTCAATAAGTGTTTATTTTTCTAGGACATTAAGGCAGTGTATATGATACTTTTCACTTTTTTCAAGTAGCTGATGTTGATGTTAGTTGTCTTTACCTATATAGGCTATCAATTTGGTAACATATGCCCTATTATGCAAGGTTTTAAATACCCGTTATCGGGGATTTATCGAACGGTCAAAATTCATATCAGATAGAAGATATCGGGGATAAGTAGTATTTATTGGAGTGATATTACCGGATGTTGTACATACATAATATAATATCCTAAAATGTAATCTAGCCATACTTAATGAAATATAAACATGCCAAAATGTAAATAATCATGTTCAGGATCACTAACCAATGGTAGAAACTTGCTTCTTGATCGCACGATGAAACCATTCGAGTGCATAGTTAGTAAAATTGGAATAACAAACAAGCAAATAACAAGATGACATAAAGAACGAAGAATTATCAACATAATTATTGTGTAATCACGAGATTATAAACTAACTTACTAAGTTGAGATTTAATAGTTATGAGCTGTGTCAATATTCATAAACAAACATAAGCTAATAACCAAACAACCAAGTTCCAGCAGCAACAAATAGTTTATAACTCTTAAAACATCCAAGAGCAAACTTAAACCCAAACCAAATGCTGATAATTTCGATGTTTTGAGCTGACAATATTGGTTGATAACTAACTTTATCGCCACATTATCGCCGATAAACATTCAAAAACAATAACTAATTTAAAATCAAACTTATCATAGCGGAAGACCCTCAAAACCGATAAATCGCCAGTAATATTGGTTTATCGGCCGATATTTAAAACACTGATATTATGTTGCACCGACTTAGGGGGATCGAATATTCGGTGAAACACCAATAAGATTTGTAGTCCGTGAGATCAAGCGGCCAATATCTTTCAAGATCTACGCACCATAAATAAGAAGTGAATGCGAGGTTTAATCTCCAACGATGCACCTTGGATGCTTAAGATTGTTTCATGAAGACGAGAAGATAAGCATTCTAAGGTTTCATCCGTACTTGCTTTCTTCTCTTTGAGGAGGGGATATTTATACTCATATGGTAGTTGTTTTGAAAGAGTATGAAGATTTGATCATGATTAGATTATGAGACAAAAATTTTGTTGATCGATCAATTTGGGTTGTAACGAGCCGTCTTAACCATGTGTTGTTACCTTTTAAAGGTGCAAATGCCACAAGGTTATTATGGTTCTTTTGATTTGTGTAGATTCTAACTTTATCATGATTGCTGTGATGCCCCAAATATGAATAGTCCTACATCGGCAAATGAGTGAAAAATATAGTGGCTTAAATAGGTAAGCCTAAGACTTAAGTGTAACATCGGCTAGTCGATTTTGGTAGTGGTTTGAGTCAAATAATGCGTCACACTCGGTGGGTCCCACAGCTTGCACGCGCCAATAGCCCCATGGGCCTGAGGCATGATAATTGGTATCAGAGCAGTTGTTAGCCAAAGTGTGGAGCTAAGTGGTATGTGGGGCTAAATGCTACACCGAGTGAGCGCGATGGGGAGCCAACTCTAGAGTCAACATTGCATGGCGATACTAAGATGTGCCAATTGTCATGTCGTGACGAGGATGTTGCCTTTGTAAGGTGCGGTGATTGTGATGCCCCAAGTGTGAATAGTCCCACATTGGCAAATGAGTGAAAATTTTAGTGGCTTAAATAGGTAATTCTAAGACTCAAGTGTAATATCGGCTAGTCGATTTTAGTTGCGGTTTGAGCCAAAAAACGCGTTACACTCAGTGGGTCTCATAGCTTGCACACGCCACCGGGCCCATGGCCCCGGGGTGTGACAATTGCCTTGTCATGTTCCGCAACATGTATCATATTGCCAACTTAGTGTATCCCAAACTTAATTGAAATCATAACCTTGCAGATGGTTATTGACCTTTTTGTAAAGCTTCATGTCCTATAAGCCATCTTGCAACCTCCTGATGTTGCGACGTCCTTCACGGATCATCCAAAGGGATTTTTTTTCATGTAAACCAACTTCGAGGTCATATTTAGACCCTTATCATCCTGTTACAGGTTGCACTAAATACATACATACAACCAAACTATATTTTGACTTATTAGTATTAACTCACTTGCGTGGGCTGAAGTGTTTCGAGAGCCTATTAGTTAATCCATCACCGCCTTGCCTCTATTTGAGTACCTAACCTTTTGGTATCAGATCCTATGAATGCTCCGGTTTAGCACTCACTTTAGTTTATCACATTTAGCAGGCAGTAAAATTAGGAGACAGGTCTAGTCTAGGACTGGAAACAAATATGGATTCCACTTTATATATAATTCCATATTCATTTCCAAAAATTGGACCATCCTTATCCTATCCATTGACAATATGTATACCAATAAGGTAATATTAAAAAAAACTTAGCATATTATAATACATATCATAATATATGCCAAGTTTGTCCAAAAGCACATATATTCCAATGACAATAAGTATTATTTAAGGTGATATCTTGAACGAAAAGGAAAATGTCATGTTATTTTTAAGTTTACATATCCTTATGTTTGTAAATAAAAGACACTGAACTTTTCTATAGAATTTAGGTTGTGTGCGTAAATACTTGACTACTATTCAAAAATATTGGAATGTAACTTGAACCAGGATTCACGTACAACTTATATTGATTTGAGTTAGACTATCTGTATCCATATTTGCTAAAAGGAAATTGGTAGTATTGTAATAATGATCTATGTCTGGTACTTTACATACGGGATGCTACGGGTCTAAATATGACCCTGCGGATCTCCATGAAAAGAAACTCTTTGCATAACTCGTGAATACATGACAACATTAAAAGGTCTTGAGACAACATTTAAGGAACTAACGAGACTAAAAAGGTCGATAGTCATTTGTAAGGTTGTAATCTCAAGAAGGTTGGCACACTCTAAATTGGAAAATATGACATACGAACATAGCATGACAAGAAGTTCATGATAAAAATAGAATCTATACAAATTAGAGAATCATAACAATCCCCCTGAGTTTGCACCTGCAAAAGGTAACAACATATAGTTAAGACTGGTCATTACTACCCGATTGATAGATTAATAAGATTATCGTCGTTTAATCCAATCACGATTCCTCATGTAGTGACATGTGTAAAGAAGCCAGTAAAATTAATATGTGTATTGAAAACAGAAGAAGCTTCTGCTAAACTGGCAATATTATCGTCTTTTAACAGCACGTTGTTAAGACTGGACGTTATCTCTACACCACTTTTGTAGTTGAGAGCTCCATTAGTATATGCGTATTTAAAATGGGAGAAGTTTTGCACCTTTCCTATCAGAACTACGTTAGTTCACTTGTGTTCTTTGAAGTTATCTGTTCCTACTTTCCCATTTCTGAATAAATAAGATGAGTAGATCATCACACAAAGAAAGAAACTTCTTCTAAATTTGAACATACTACCTCTCCTATTAAAAGGATGTGCTTTACGCTAATGCATATTCGCCTTTGGTGACTGTTAATTCCTTAATGTCCTAGCTTGATGAAATAAGTCTCTGTGCATGTTTCTGACACAATCGACATGCTGAGTAAGTTGTGTTTCTTCTTTTGTACAAAATGCAAATATATATACTTCTATTTGTGTAGCTCTTTCATGTAAAAATCGGTGAAAATGGCACCACAATTATCTCTTTCAAACTGTATAATTGTACAATTTATCAGATTTTGGGATATATTGATTTACTTTTTCAGCCAACAGCCTGCCTACAAATGCCTAATTGGCAATTTCTTTTTCCTTTTACAGTTCCATGCAAGCTGCATATATCCATGGCTTCAGCGACATGGTACGTGCCCTCTATGCAAGTCTAATGCAAGCTGTGAAGAGAAGGAGAATGGCGGAGAATCTTGAATGCGAGTTCTCAGTTTCAGGGCCCGTTGGCAACCAGAGATATGATCATAGTGAGCATCATGTAACCTCTTTTTTATAATATATAACATTGCAAGTATGTTTTTGCTATAGAACTCCTTGAAGAAATGTTATCATGTTTTTGTTGTTAGGTATCTGCTAATAGCTGGGGTTTGTCAGTATCTTATTTGTGTCTGTTTTTACTAATAGAAGTACATACGAGGGATATGTTCAAGTTTATTGCAGTCATCTTTATTCCACTTATCTATATGGGTATAGGGTAAATCTCACTAAATACCCGAGAAGTATGGAAATGTCACTTAACCCCCATGTAATGTTGAATACAAGTTCTCAGTTTCGGGCTCATTGGCGATCAGACTATGATCATAGTGAGCACAATGTAACCACTTTATATTATAATATATAACATTGAAAGTATCTTTTTGCTTAATAAATCATAGAAGATGTGTTAGTATGTTTTTGGTGTTTTTGGTGTTTTTGGAGTTATGGCAATCTGCTAATAACTGAGGTTTGTCAATATCTTACTTTTGTTTCTCTTTTACTCATAGAAATACATACTAGGGGTGTGATCAAGTTAATCTGAGTCATCTTTATTCGACTTGCCTATGCGAATAAAGGGCAGGTTTCAGAAAACCCCCAAAGAAGTTTGGCCCATTTTGAGATAACCCCCAAAAAGTTTGGAAATGTCACTTTATCTTGAATACAAGTTTTCAGTTTCGGGGCTAATTGGCAATCAGATATATATGATCATAGTCAGCATCATGTACTCCCTTTTTGTTAAAATATGTAACAATGCAATTGTCTTTTTGCTCAAGAAATCTTTGAAGATATGTTTGTGTGTTTTTGGCGTTAAGGTATCTGCTAATACCGAGGTTTGTCAGTATCTTACTTTGTTTCTGTTTTTACTAATTGAGGTACATACTAGGCATGTGATCAAGTTAATTTGAGTCATGTTTATTCCACTTGTCTATATGAACAAGCACTAACCTAATCAGGCAGGGAACTGGAAATCCTTAGCATATTACTTTTCTATGTGATAAGTTTTATTGTTATCACCCAAGAGAGTTCAGCTGAGTTGCTAAGCTATCTATGAGTATATTCGAAGATCTTAGGTTTGGTTCTCCTATGGAGCACCTACAGAAATTTAATTTCCTAGAATACCCAAGGTCATGCGTTCGGGGGGTGCCCTTTGCCCACGCCCGGGGGTCCGAAGGATTGTGGGGAAGTTCCCTTGTCAAACCCAAAAAAAAAAAAAAGTTTTCTTGTTATCCTACTTTAGGTCCAACTTCAAACAAAATCAGTGATTTTGGGGGTAGCAATTACTGTAATTAAAGGGATGCTCCAACGCAATTACTGTAATCAAAGGGATGCTACAACCAATCAACTACGGAGATGTGTGATTACTGTAATTAAATTGCTTAATCTAACCAATTGAAGAAATGGAAACCAAGGCCCCTAATAATAGGTTCAGTCTACATCTTATCTCATAATTCCAAGTTTTTCATGTAAGTGCAAGGTAACTATGAGTATAGAATTTTAAACATCGTCCTATCTTGAAAGTATCAATATTGAATCATGTGATGCAATCAATTCTTGGCAAGAACAAAGGAAATAAAGTATGTACAGGTAATCTGATCATACGAGAGTTTTGTCCATCGAGTTGGATCTCAATGATCAAAGTAATCACTTCCTTCAAAAAACCTTATGAGCTGAAAGTAAACTGGAATCATAATTCAACAAGACTCATATAGGAAAAAGTATAGCAAGAGAGATAGTAATTCCACCAAGTTATCAAACTTTAGCAGACAAATTTGTACAAAAACTTAACTAGTAAGGTCTCCTTTACTGGGAATTGATCATCTAATGAACCTTAATTTCATCTAACTAGGTTCTTTAAGCTCATCCATTAATTTGTTAACCAACAATAATTTTACTTGATCTAAACAATAATTTTTTTATAGGGCAACTATATCAATTTAGTGTGGACTATTTTTTGGCTTTGCATTTATAAATAAATGTGTCAAAGTCCTTTCATTCGAGGTATAGCTTTATTTTACTGCCTCCTTTAGTAGGATTTGAACACGGCCTCTGGTCTGCCAAGCTTCCGCTTCACCGATCAACTGTACGTAATTTCATTTTTCAAAGTCAAAATTTAGAGAACTCTTCATTACTTTCCATCAATGAAAAAGTTCAGTGTTTCAATGCCAAAATTGCTATTAGAGGTGAAAATAGGAAGACCATAACAATTGACTTTAATACTGAACAATTACTGATGATCATTTTTGGAGAGAGATAAAGGCCTTCGCCCGATTTATTATATATTGTTGAAATAAAAGAAAGAGAAGAAATTTTCTATGGTGTTACTGATTATGAAGAAGAGAGTAATACTGCATATACTTGTACACCTTGTCATGTATCTACAAAAGGAAAACTCTAAGAAGAAAATGAAAGACATAATAAATGAAAGTCCGAATAGAAATATACTGTACATTGAATCTAGACTCCAATTAAAAGCAAAGGAATATCTTCGAATATATATAAAAGTGCAGTTACAAAAGGAGGGGACTTACAAAAATGATGCTCTCAGTGAATTGTTTGCATCACATAAAAAGTAAGAAGTCTATCAGTTATAAGCATGAGGAATATTAGGAAGGACTTTGATCCCCAAAATTGAGTAAGTCAAAGCTGAATTCTGAATAATATCTGTTGACGTCGAATACCTATGACCATTTCCAGAATCATGACAAAATTGTCTTCACCCCCCGAGTCATTAATTACAAGATTCATAATCCTATCCATGCAAAAAATGCCAAGCAACAATTAGCTATATAACCGCAAAACACTAGTTCAACAGATCACAAACTGATTGAAGAAAACTTTTGAGACTACTAAAAATCATACGGCAGAAACAAGTCTGAGATGCTTTATATTGGTCTATGCCATTATTTCAATTTTCATGTTCTCTGTGGTGAAGGCTGGTTTTGGAAAGGCATGCGAAGGGGACTGGTTTGAATTCATAAGAGAATGCAGGAGTTTTATTGCGAAGGATAGACCGCCGATGAATCCATCAAACGAATGTTGCATTCAGCTCAAGAATGCAGATATCCCTTGTTACTGTAGCAAATCTTCAAGCATTTAGAAGGAATTATGAGTGTTAAAAAGGTTGCTGATGCTGCCAAATATTGCCAGTGTCCATTAAAGAGTGGGAGCAAATGTGGAAGTAAGTTTGCAGATTTCTTTGCTTAAATCATTGATTTAATTCTTTACTGATGTTACATTGTTTGGGTTTTCAGGTCACACTGTTCCAAAGGCTTGAGATTGGCTAAAGATGGAGAAATTGAAGGGATAAAAGATTTGTACTAGTTTATGTATGAGAAAATGTATTCTGGTGAATGGCATCCAAAACTTTTATAGTACTGGCAATGAAATATCACCTTTGTTCTTAATTTTGAGGTTAATTCAACATTCTGCTGAACTTGAGCACTCAAGCATTGATCATAAGCCAGAATATTTAACATATCAATTTATAACTATATTAGACTTTGCTCTTTACAGGGAAAAAGAATGAATGAAGAAATTCTCTTTAAAATCCTAGTAGAGAAAGAGAATTGCCAGGCAAAGGAGGGACCCAAAAAAAAAAAAAAAAAAACAGTTCGTTATGCCTTTTACCCATCTGAGGATACTCATAACAGTGCCAATCCAAGAATTAATATGGATGAAGTGCTCGTGGTTATGATTGGTACAATATTTGCTACTTAAACGGTTAAGGTGAATATTTAATCACAAGTTATTGGTTTCTTATTCACCAAAGGTTTAACACATCACAGATCCCTGCAAGTTCACTGTAACTTGCATATTTTTGAGAGAGAGAGAGAGAGAGAGAGAGAGAGAGAATAGGATCTATAGTTGAGGTCAGGGATTTAAGATTGTTGAGAATATACTTACGCTATTTAAATTATATATACTTGGTTTTTGAAAATAAGCCCGGTTTCAGTAGACTCATAGTGATTCTATGTTATCGGCTGTGTTTGGCAACTATCCAAAAAAAAAAAACTAGTCTAGGATTGATCCCAACCCAATTTATTCTATCCTAATTAGAAATAAAACAAGGTAGAGGATGGTCCAGAAAGAACTAGTTTATGTCACTTTTCCGCCTAAGGATTTTTTGCCAAACACAGCCATACGTAATAATACAAAACTTTGATTGGCAGTCAGCGTAAACAGAAAAAATAGAACACTTTCCATCAAAATTTTGTGGATAATATCATTTGCATTGCCACTAACACCTTAAATTTGAAGATTGGGCTCATAAAAACATTCATTAAGTGTTGGAATTAAGATTTGGGCCTCTACTTGGACCATGTAGTAATGATTTTAGGGGAAACAGAATAGACAAAATTAGAACTGCAGGAAGTTTGAAAGTGAAACAATGGCGACAAAACTTAAGCAAGTCAAGCTGAATTATGAATAATATCTGCTTTTGTCGAACATCGAAAACCATTAATAGAATCATTATAGTCATTAATTAGAAGATACATAATCCTATCCATGCAAAAAAGGTCCAAGCAACAACCTCTATATAACCCCAAACCACAATTTCAACAGAGCACAAACTGATAGAAGAAATCTTTGAGACTACTAAAAATCATGGTAAAGATTAGTCTTAGATGCTTTGTTTTGGCTTATGCCTTAGTATTTATTCTCATGTGTTCTCAGGTGAAGGCTGATTTGGGAGAGGGATGTAATGGGGACTGGTGGAAATTTGCAATAGCTTGCAAGAATGCTATTATGCTAAATCTCCCGCCGATAAATCCATCAGCAGAATGTTGTGTTCAGTTCAGGAATACAGACATCCCTTGCTATTGTCGCCGAATCTTCAAGTATATAGAGAATATTGTCAGTGTTAAAAAGGTTGCTCATGTTGCCAAATATTGCCAGTGTCCACTGGAGAGTGGGAGCAAATGTGGAAGTAAGTTTACAGGTTTCTTCAGTTTTGTTATTTTTATGTTTTTGGAAAGATGTCCTTTTTTATGTTATTTTGTTTGGTTTTCAGGTTACACTGTTCCAAAGGATTGAGGCTGGCTAAATTATGGAGAAATGAAGGAATAAATGAATTGTACTGGTTTATGTATGAAAAAAAAAAAAAAATTCCGATGAATGGAATCAAAGTCTAATAATATGGGCTTCAAGATACAGCCTTTGTTCTTGTTTTCTCTTGAATTTGCTATTTGCTTTAAACATTCTGTTGAAGCTGACAACTCTAATTTTAATCATAATTCAGAATGTTTTAACATGTCATTTTGTAACTATTAAACTGTATTAGCCTTTAGCCACTATCAGGAAAAGGAATGAAACTAAGGAAGAATTCCCCTTAAAATCTTAATATAGGAAGAGAAATTACCAGGCTAACAGTACTGTTGTCGTATTCCTTTCACTTGTACATAAGACGCAGTGTCGTTGTTCTGAACTTACTATCCTCGAAATTTCATTGTTAACGTTAAACCCCTGGGTTGTTTTAATTCTTTTACCCTCATATAGCCTCACTAAATTCACCTACAGAAAAATACTTGCTACAATTTTACCAAGGGTAGAAGAGTCACAAGCATTCAACCAAGGGCCTCTCTAGATCCTCATGAATCATATAAAAGGCAGTTTGGTTATACCCTTGTCTCAGGAAGACATCTAATACCTGGAACTTGCAAGTAACATGACAACAAAGTAATTTTTTCAGTTCGCCCCGGTTTTGGTAATTTCTTATTTAACGAGAGTTCACAATCACAACGCACTGCAAGTAATTGAGACTATCATTAACAATCATACATCCAGATAATAGGGATTATAAGATTTCATTTCACGCCATAATTCGAATTTTCCGTGATTTGATATTGAGGGAAAATAATTCATTATTACGTATGTTTTATTTGCCAATAGGACAATAGAGTTAAAATTGTTGAGGATATGCCACTTTTCATTCTGTGGAAATGAGCAAACACTTTGATCGCAACTTAATTCTCATTGGCTAGCTAACTAAAATATTGGATAATAAAATCTCAGCATTGAATGGATCATTTTAGGATCGTACCATTGAATCTGTAAGATGCCTACTTGTAGACATTATTATTAACCCACTTTTGCTTGTGGAGAATAAAGCTGATGCTTTGGCCAGGCAATTTCGTCCTACTTAACTTGACACGTGATACTTAACATGACTACTTCTCACAAGATATTTTCATATGAAAGTGATATTTTTAGAACCAATTTTGATGAATTGAAACTTACAAAGAGTTGGTAAGATCATCTGGTGAAACTTCGTAAAAAGGCAAAGAGATTTGAGAAAAGTTTAGATGCAGATCATAAAAGGATATAATTAGCGAAGGAGAAAGGATGACTTCAACTAAGGGATTGTTTGGTTTTGCTGCAAATGTCGAGATTGGAACTGAGAAATTTAATTTCATTTCCAGTTGTTTGTTTCTTTGCAACGAGTAACAACATTTACAAAAAGATAGTTGCAGTCAACAAATAAAACAAGTTTGGACGCAAGGTCATAATTTGTGATATTTTTTTGTTATGATTATGGTTTAGGCTAGCTTTTAGAAAAATTATTCTTAACTTTGGACAATTATCAGATAACCTCTCATAATTTTTAAAATATTAGAAAACCCTCCATTCACTTTAGGGGTTTTCAGAAAACTCCCTCCAACTTTCAACAATTTTTAAAATATCCCTAAAAGCATGAACCGTAATTTCACTCGCAAAAATATTCCCTTGCGTAATTTTTATTCACCAATGTAAAAATTGCACTTAGCACTGGTTTTATGAAAAAAGTTGAAGGGGTTTTTTTGATAACCCCTAAGCTTAAGAAGAATTTTTTGATATTCTAAAAATTATGGCGGGTTATCTAATAATCGTTCCAAGTTTAAGAAGACTTTTTTAAAATTTATGTTGCAACTTCAATTGTAACCAAGTTGAAGTCCCACAAATCTAATACTTCAAAACAAATACTTGCAGATACAATTGCCTTTAGGAATTGAAACTTCTTAGAACTCAATCATGCAACTGTAACCATCATTTCCATTAAAATAGAACTCAACCATGCAACTGTAACTATCATTTCCGTTAAAATAACATTTACATTACTCAGTTCACTATATATTCACAGTAATGTATGTATTAACGCAACCAGAGAGAATGATATATTAAATAATCTAGTCATTATTGCAATCGAAGATAATATTCTCATTATTCATAAAAATTATCCCCAAGTTATGCAAACAAAGACCCTAAAATTATATATATAATTCTAGAAAAAATTTCTAAAATTTTGGAAATTGAGCTGTGGGAACAAGACCATCCTAAGCTTAATCCAACCCAAATTAAACTTCAAAACCAATAAATATGAGTACAATTTACCTAAAAATATGAGTAGAATTTACCTCTGACAATGAATTTGGATTCATGTTGATCGGAGAGATGCAAGAGAAATATGTAGTTGAATTTGGAGTGGATCGAAAAATATCAGAGAGCACAAGGGTTCGATCGACAACACATAAATCAATAGGCATCGAATTAGGGTTTGCTTGAACTAGGGTTTGCTCGAAATAGGGTTTGCTTGAACTAGGGTTTGCTGGGGAGAGAGAGAGAGAGAGAAAGAGAGAGAGAGAGAGAGAGAGAGAGAGAGAGAGAGGAGAGAGAGAGAGGTCGGGGATGGAGTCAGGAATTTTTGGGGAGGCATCGAGCGAGATTTTCCCTCCCTCTCTCTCAATTTCACTGCGTTCAAGTAGGAAAAGGGGAAAAGAACTGAGTATATACATGAGTTTCTGTAGTGATTTTAACATTCACTTTCTTTCTCATTTTCTTTCAAACCAAATAAGGGAAAGCTACTTTCTCTCAAACTTTTTTTGTCCTTTCCTCTACTTTCCCTCGAACCAAACAGAGCCGTTATGTCTCCCATGCTTCACGCATTGCATTTACATGCGGACTCCAGAGGAAGTGTTGCCGAGAACTATAAAAATTGTTGCAGGAGAGAATCAGCTTTTTTTTTCTTCCAAATCTAGACAGTTTCAACTATAATTTTGCCTTCATTTTTATGGAATCTGGACTTGTTTTATGGAATCAAGATAGGGGTGCAAATGGTTCGGATTTATCCGAACCGATCCAAATCCACATCTGAATATGATGCGGATACGGACGGTGAATTTGCTAACCAATCAGATCCGGATCCCTGGTTCATCTTTAAAGCAGCTACGGATTTGGATTTGGTTTTACTCAAGAAAATTAGATCCAAATCCAGATATCCGGCAAATAATTCTGCAAACTTCCGCATGACTTTTGACTCTGGCTACTCCCACGTGATATGTGTACTATAAGGGGGTGTTTGTTTCACCATTTTTATAGAATAGGATTAGGATTTTGATCTGACAGGGGTAAAATTGTAAATAACGGATTCTAGATAAATCCTTATACTAAGTTTGGTTCACCAAAATTTTATAGATATGGATATCTATAAATCTGACGTGGAGGGGCGTTTTTATGGATATTGAAATCCGAGAGAAGAGGTCAGATTTGGCTTGGATTTTGATTTGGCGTAATTAAAAATTGCCTTCTCTCTTGTTCGGAATCTGACCTCACCAAAACCCTAGATTTTCCCTCTCTCTCCAGCGAAAACTTTTCCGCCCCACCTATGTTCGCGCCTCAAGTTTCATTGAAAGCCATAGATCTGCTGTGCTCTGGTTCAATTGAGGTCGGATCTCCAATTTTGAGGTCAGATCTTGGATTCGATTGAGGTTGGATCTCTGGTTTTGAGGTCGGATCTTGGGTTCGATCAACGTCGGATCTTTAGTTTTGAGGTTCGATTCCTAATCTAAAACTAGTTTGTACTTTGATTTATGTCAGATCTTGGGTTTTGAGGTTCGATTCTAAGTTTAAAGCTAGTCTGTTCTTCGATTGGGGTCGGATCTTGGGTTTTGAGGTTCAATTCGAAGCTCAAAATTGGTTTATACTTCGATTTTGTGATTATGTTTGTTGGTTGGATTTTGATTCGTACTTCGAATTTTGTAGATTCTGGAATAGTTAGATTCCAAGCTTTGGTTCCAAGCTTGGATTTTGTGGATATTCCATTGTGTCCGTTGTTTTGCTAGCTCAGGTATAATTCTTAATTCCGCCACCTTAATTCCTAATTTTGTGCTTGAGCTTGTTCTTAGTTTATGGCTGCGAGATTTGATTTTCGGTTGTTTGAAATAATTATAGAAATAGCTTCAAACATGACTGTTTTTTAGGTGCAAATACTTGTGATATGATTTCATTGAAACTCATTAGCATTCTAATTAGGATTTACAGCTAATCCTGTTAAGATGATGAGCATGGAATTAACTTTTAATTTTTTATCCTCTCGCATTGGTTTTATTTTGATATATATTAATTTTACAGTGATTTCATTTACTTATATTGGTATTAAATCTATTAAATTTTGTTAAGTAATTAACGCATAATAATGTTACACTGTATGTAGATGGATAACATCAATGAAGAACAATTAACGACAATGCGTGGTAGTGATTGTGTTACTGCCGTGGTCACGATAATAACTTGTATGTTGAGAATGCATGCTAGGCACAAGACAATTTCTAGTTTTACGATGGAAGAAAAGATTAAAAAAATTTATTGTAGAGAGGCTCACTTCAAGCGTGTATTGGAAGGCTATAGTGATAGTTGTCGGTCTTATATTAG
>JBAKGM010000081.1:20838044-20849218 GCA_037177215.1 Asparagus racemosus | reverse complement strand
GGGCAATTATGCCGCTATAAACACAACTGAACAAGAACTGATTCATGAGGGCATGCTCTCAATTTTCAGAATTGGTCTTCTATGTTCTCAAGCATCCCCGAATGAGAGAATGGTGATGGGAGATGTTATAAATGAGTTAATTCTTGTGAAGAAGACATTTGATGGATTGGAATCGAAAGCTGAGACAAGCACTTGAAGCGACAACTAGAATTAACACTATCCTGTCACATCAAAGTGATGATAGATAGACTGAAGGTCATTTAAGTTCAGTCATACCTGAGAAACACAGATAAGATTGCTTCAATTCTTTTTAGTTTTGTTAAATGTAAATAATATTTGTTTTGAGCTTGTTGTGACACTGAAGAGTTCCCAACTGGGAATAAACTGTTTTTTTGTCCTTTTCACAAGAACTATGTAATGGTTCCTGACGAGCAATTGCAGTGATTGAAGCAATTACCTACAATCTGCTAAATTTGTGAGATGACTCAAAAATTGAGGGGATATATGTCAAATCGAAACTTGGCATTTTGGAAAGCAGATACCTTTGGTGAAGGTTAAAGGAAAATACGCTGAACTTATTTACGAAAGAGAAGGGGTGTTATCCATAATCTTTAAGCAATTACTAATGTCAAGAGAACCAGGGAAAGAGTGTCAAATATTTTCCTTTTGATCATACTATTGGAGGACACACTAAGAGATCATATCTGGCCTATAGGTATTCTTGCATGCACAAGTTATCTTAATGTCTATAACATAAATCCAAGAACCTCATTCAGGCACTAAGACATTATCAGGTTTGAATTTATAAATTGAATGCAAAACCTCATCAGACTGCTTTCAGGTTTGACCCTTTTTTGAACGAGAACCCGACAGCAAATATGAAGAAAGTGTGCCACACATAATATAATCTATGTGAACAATTGCTCTATAAAAGAATCTTCTAGTAAAATGAATGGTACTATTCACTATAATCAAATTGATAAGAGTCTAAAATCAAATTTTGATGTTGCAACTAGAGTGAGTTTAGTATTTCAAGGTAAAAACCCTGCAGATTCACAAGAAATGGCAATAAAAAGACGAACAGAAAGTATTCGTTTTAAACAATTTTCATATATTTAAATAAAACATCACCCACTCCTGTTGAAAGCCCAAGCTGGAAAGCAATAGCGGGTTTCAGTTCGGATACTACAAACCCAATCTGAAACTGACCATTTCAACCTAAACAAAATTGAAGTGTGTGCCTCAGTTTAATGAGGAGCGGTTCAAAGTTTGCCAAGTCCAAAAGATCGAAAGAAAGCTATGTGAGCGCTTACGTTAGATTCATAAAAGCCACACTTTGAATTCAAGCAAGCATTATTCCTATCACCCACTCCTGTTGGCAATGGAATATTATCCTCAAGCCTTTTTGCTCTTTAGACTAGAAACTTATTAAGCCCATTCCTCCAGATTCATCGACCTGGACTCAAACACATATAGACTATTCCCAAATTGAGATACAGAAGTCTCCAGGGCAAAGCAGAGATCATCATCACCATCACCACCACCACCACCGCCACCACCATAATCATCATCATGCCTTTTCCATTGAGATTGGATTGGGTACAAAACAGAAGAATCTTTGAAAGGTTTGGTAACATTTCAAATCCAGTGTCCCTAGCACGCTAAATTAATTGTAAAGTCTAGGACAAGGCCCAGCACATTAAATAGCGTCCGAATTCTAGCATAAGGAAACTGTGATGAGAAAAATAGAGGCTTGCAAAAGATCCTGAATCCTCAATGCCAGCTATTATTGAAATCTACCTTACTGATCATATATTATTATGCTTGTAAGCTTGTGGAACCAACAAGAAACCTCCAACGTTTTATTATAAAATGTGAGATTAAAAGAGGGAAGGCGTAGATTTCAGTAATACAAATTCAATCCTAAGATGCAATTCAAGCAAGAGTAGATAAAGGAAAATCGTCAACAAGAAACTTTTCAAACGATATAATGTAAGGAAGAATACAAACTAAAGGTTAAACAGTTTACCAGTCTCACGGTGAGGGCAAAGCAATTTTACTGGAATCAGCATGCCAGATGACTGAGAGCTATCGCCACTATAACTCTGCAGTAAAAAGATCACCAAACATCTGGAATCAGCATGTCAGATGACTAAGAGCTATAACCACATAACTCCATGGATATAGCTTCTTGGAACGTAAAGCAAATTTTTGATACGTTTGCTTGCTTAAATATGAGACAAATCAGAAAACTTCGGGTGTTTGGCAGTTCATGTAGAACTAGTATTGTTTGTATCATGAGGAAGTTACCTGCTTGATAACAACAGTAATCGAATAACATCGACAAGGGAAAAAACCATTTTCTACTCAAAGGGTAAAAACAATAGGTCAATTAGCATTTGAAAAAGCTTTTCAAAACTTAGTTTCGAAACTCGCTTCAAAGCTGTTCAAAGGATAATCACTTTTAAACTCAAAGGAGGAGATATCCATCCCTTGAAGCATATGCATCAGCACTTAAAGCATAACTAAACTGTGTGCTTCGCGTTTCATGGACAGCTTCTTTTTTTTTTCTTTTTTTCTTTTTTTTTCCCCTTTGCGGAGTTGGAGGGCTTTAGACAAGATGGAAGGATATAAAAAGATTTTTAACTAAACTTAAAATGCCCAATTTCTTCATTTTCTTATCCTCAGTTCCAAGATTTTTTTTCTTTCTTTTATTGAAATTAAAAGCCAACACAATCATCTTAATTCAACTTGTTATCACCAATAGGTATTTTTTTTGTTTCTCTGTGTATTAGGATAGTTTTTATATTCATATGTAGAATTTGATTTTTTTTTCCCTTTTTTTTGGAAGTGTGCCTTGTTACTAGTCTATTTCTATCTGGAGTTTTGAATCAATGTAGCAGGTGATCTTGGTTTTAAGAAAATTTAACTTTAGGTCATGTTTCTTCCATGTGATCATGTGACTATAAGTAAGATTTATATTTAACATATGTAGCTTAGTTTACTATGATTTGCGTCTATGCTAAGCATATTTAATTCTTAGTTACTAATCAAGACCTGAATGCATCTATTTGTAGATTGCTATACCACAATATATTGTATGTTTATAATATTTATAAATTTAAATTAAATATACTTAACTGTGTTTGGGAGTTTACTAAGGGAAGGAAAGGGAAGATAAAACAGGGGAATAGAAGATAGAGAAGGAGAGAGAAAATATAATAGCTTGTTTTGGAGTTTAGTAAGAATAATGGAAATTCATTTCACCATGTTTGGGAATTCTAATAAAGGGAAGGGAAGCGAAAACGAAGGGTTCATAATCAAATAGCAGCCATTGATCCACAAGGATAGAGGGTCAAACACTAAACCTCTTATGATCAACTCTCTTCCCCTCTACACCCCAATTTGGGAGAGAACAAAATGAACATATTTTTATGTAAAATTTCCCTCCCCTACCCTCCATTACCTCTGTCTAAAAAAATAAAATAAAATAAAATAAGAACTCCCAAATGGAGTTAAGTGACCACGTTTCTTCTCTTACTCTTCTCTACCTTCCATCCAAACACAGTCAACTCATGAGGCTTACGCGTTAGGCGTTGAAGGAAGGGTTTAATGCTTCGTCTTGTGCATCTGCTTTTTTAAACATTAACTTAAATAACAAGAAACATCAGGTGCATGAAAAATAGGCGCAGGAGCAACTATTACACTTCTG
The DNA here is from genome assembly GCA_037177215.1 of Asparagus racemosus. Taxonomy (NCBI): domain Eukaryota; kingdom Viridiplantae; phylum Streptophyta; class Magnoliopsida; order Asparagales; family Asparagaceae; genus Asparagus; species Asparagus racemosus. The sequence goes on along the minus strand of JBAKGM010000081.1, from coordinate 20,845,506 downwards.
TGTGCAAGTTTGATATGCAACCTCTCCATACTGTAATTATTATCAATGTACGTAAGAACAACAAAGTAACTATGCTGGTTAAACAATCTGTATATTCCATAGAAAATGCCCAACCTGTTAATAAAGGAAAAGTACATCCATTGTGACTGCCTTAATTAGGAAGAAGCATAAGAAAAGAAAGCATGTGTAGAACTTTAAGTTTTTAAAAAGAAAATAAAGAACTTATATAAAAAAACGGTTCGCGATAGAAAGAATGGTAGCGCTGACGCAAGCAGGGAAAAAATAAAGACAGTTACTACAAGCTCAGATAATTATAAGGAATGAAGAGGAAAGGGAAACAGCAGGAAGTGCTAAATGATTGAAAGGTGCAATTCATAAGCATGTACCGAGCAGACTCAGGAAGTGACTCAGAAAACCTAACATTGTGTTGTCAGGACTGACCGCAGCTCCCTTTTGTTGGTATTCGGCTACTAGAAACTAAAATTTGTGCCAATCAGTTGTAGACAGAAGCTAAAATTCCAAATAATTGTAAACTAGGGAAATGAAGATGAAACCACCTTGATACTTAGCGAGCATGATAGAAGAATCCATAGTCATAGAAAGAGGAAAACACATTTTATTCATAGTCAAAGAACGAAGCAAAAAAGTTGGAAAAAAAAACATGATAATGTTAATCATACATGGGACAGAAGAAGATGTGAATAGTCCAAGCTCAGGCCTGCCATGGCACATAAAACTTACAAAAGGACTAGCTTATGATAAGTAAAACTCCCTGATACTTTTTCTCATTCAAGAGAAATCTTCCATCACATAGCCGACCACAGTTCACTGAAAATGTATTATGGCGAGTAACTATGAGAATGCAAATAGTAAAGCTCTCCCAATAAGGTGCCTGTTTAAATTAAAGGGGATGTATTCACATAACAGAAAAAGCTAAAGGAAATTCCCAAGCACATGGCAGGCTTGCAACTCTTGCTAACACATTAAATAAGCAACAAACATTTATTTCCCAACAAAATTTTGAGATTTCAGAATGTCTGGGTGGATATAACAGAGTGGGAAAGCAATTTTAATAAATATTCCACATATTTCTCTCATAAAAAAACTATTCCACACATCAAACTAACTCCCCCGCAACATAAATAGACACGGATTTAGGAAAGAGAATAAAAAAAATAAAAGAACATATGACTTCTCTCATTTTGCCTGGGGATGAGAGGCGATGAAGTCGACTGCCATGTCGACAGAGTTGATCTTGTCTGCTTCATTGTCAGGTATCTCAAACCCAAATTCTTCCTCCAGAGCCATGACAATTTCTACAGCATCCAAACTGTCAAGGCCAAGGTCATTCTGGAACTGAGCAGTTGGTGTGACCTGTAGAAAACACCAAAAGCTTTAATTGATAATTTCCCATGACAACAAATCCAAAGAGGGCAGCTTAACGTGTATGTTTACACTTAAATAATTTGACAACAGACCTCAAGGTAATTTTATAACCCAGCATTCCACAAAGCAAAAGCATTCTCAAACAAGTGTTAGATGCAAAAATAATAAAAATGGACTGTTATTTGTAGACAAAAACCTTTACCGTGTGATTAAGACTCCTCACTTAAATCCCCATCTTATGGAAATCTCCACGTTTATTCCAACTCTCACTTATCAATAATTAGACAGAATGTGAACCGCAATTAAACAGAAGTGATGGATGACAAAGTAAGATTCGTTCACAGGAGTTGATAACCATAAGATAAGGATGTATAGTTATGGGTACCAGACCGATCAGAAGGGGTTTCTATAATTTGTTTGACAGTCAACACGCCAATCTACAGGGCAAGCTAGGACAATCAATTGTACTCATTATAGGAAATATTTGTTGTCAGATTGGTATTCAAGCAAAGTGTATGAAGCTGCAATATTGCATCACAGCCAATCAATCAAATGTGAACTGAAAATTTGAGGGGCTTAATGTCCCCTCTGGTGCTTCTCTTATGTGGAGAGGTTTGATCCTAGGAAACATAGTGTCAATGAAATAAGGTTAAGTTTAGTTCTATTGTTATAAGAAATGCCAAAGTCTCCACTTTAACTGGAAAGCAGCTCTACATCAAAATTTTGAAGATCTTCAGTTGTATGTGTGATCTTCTTGTAGTGATCTTGAAATCAAATTTAATACTTTAGGACTAATTAGTACTTTCTTAATTTCTTAACTTGCTTTATTAGATATGCAAAGTCCTAATTCATTTCCCCACTTTTTCTGTTCTTATTATGCTTATTTTTAATTTTCAAAAATTCCTTGCACTTTTTTCTGCTAAAGATCCTCAAGCCAGACCCTTGCCTTGCAACTTTGATCCCATTTACACTTTCACAACATTAGATGAAGTTGTTGATTGTTAAATACAAACTTGCTACAGGGCCATCTTGAAGGTTGCTCCTAATGTCAATGTCAGGCATTTTTCCCATCTTAAAGGTTCCTTCTAATGTCAATGTTAGTGGGTTGCTCAAAATCATCAGATAATGGAATCAGAGTATTAGAGACTTAAATTAGTTAGTATATGTTATGAGATTGGTCTCAACATTGAAAATTTATGTAACTACATCTTATTTGCTTTTTTATAACTAACTCCCAACCATCCCTCTGGAATGAAGTCATCACTGGTTAACAAAACATAAATGATACAACAACCTAAAAGTTATCTCAAGACTGTAGCAATTTTGAGTGATGTTGCAGCCAAATTTATCTCAAGAACATTTACTAACTCTTTTTTGAAAGGGTTGGAGAAAGTGATGCCTGCCCACTTTTGCAACTTTATGATTTACCATTAACCAAATAGTAGAGTTAATTTGCTAAAGCACTAAATTACTACCGAACCAAACATGATGCAACATGTACTATTGTAAGGGGGTTTGGCAAACTGAAATGAATCGAAATAATTATAGCAGATTTTTTTTTAACAAAAGAAAAAGTGTATCGACATCGGCATGCAAGTGAAAATCAGTGTTTGATTGCAAAACAAATTATTGGTCAAAATAGAAAAGTAAGATGGTGAGACAACGTTTGTTTATTTATTTATTTAAAATCATTTTGTTAACTACTAAAGAGCATCCCACTCAGGGGCAGATGCAAATGCAAGCTGTTTTTTATTTTTACTCTTTTGGGTGGGTGTTTGGTTTTTTTTTTTTTTGTTTGTGGGGGGGGGGGGGGGGGGACCGCAACCCCAAAATGATAAAAAACAAAAATTGCCTTTCAAAACCTTCCCAATTTCCAATTTGCCCCCGTAATTTAAAAATATTTGTACCCCATTTGACTTTTAGCCCATTTAACTTGAGAATTTAGCCCACTGGTCAAGCATGTTGTGTTTGTATACTATATTTTAATTTTTGGACAAATTTATACTTGTCATTCCCCACACCCCCCAATCACCCCAAAAAAGAGAGTTTTTCTAGATCTGCCACTGGTCCCACTTTTAGATGACCTTATCACTCCTCTAGGGGAAGCTAAATATACATTAATAATTCCATATTAGTCCATCAAATCTCAGTAATTGCTCATTAGTCCCTCAAATCCTAATGGATGTTGCAATTTGGTCCCTCAATGACCAAAATACCCCTTACTTATGATTTCTCTCTTAAAACTCATCTTATTTAAAAAATGTTATCGGCACTTTGATACTCTAGAGTTTACGCCTTTTTAACTTTAATACCCCAAAGTTTTTTGCCTCTCTGACACCTTAAAGTTTACGGCCCTTTTTAACTTTGATACGACACTGATATCCCAAAATTTTGTTTTTGACACTTTGATACCCCAAATTTTAGGGTATCAAAGTTAAAATTGTGTAAACTTTGAGGTATCAAAGTTAAAAAGTGTGGAACTTTGGTGTATGAAAGTTAAAATTTGTGTAAACGTTGTGGTATCAAAGTGTCAAAAAAAATTGGGTATCAAAGTTAAAAAATTTATAAACTTTAGGGTATCAAAGTGTTAAAAAAACTTTAGGCATCAAAGTTTACAAGGTATAAATAGTACAGTTCTAAATTGCAGATAACCCTTAACCAAATACTAGCTGAGGGAATTTTGGCCATTGAGGGACCAAATTGCAATAACCCTATGATTTGAGGGACTAATGAGCAATTTCATAGATTTGAGGGACTAACATGGAATTATTGAAGATTTGAGGTACTAATAGTAATATCTAAATAACCCTAAATCATATGCAGGGTCTTTTTTCCTGTTGCATTTTACTTTCACCAGCACTTTCAATAAAACAAACACACCAAGTTACTATTCCACATTCACATTTTCATTTTCCACTTACATGCAAACAGAACACCCTCTAAAATCATGTGGGCAAACAATATTTATAAGATGCATACAAAATTATAGTTATAAGATGCATATAATATTACAACCAACCAATCCTTCAATAATGCTTAATGGAAATTTCTTAACGACATCCAAAAAAAAAAAGAACACAAATAAGACACTAATTTCAATGCTACACGCAGTGTCCCAAAGCTAATTTCAAGGATAATTTTACATTTTGTGCCCGACTCAATATAGCACCTATCAATCAAATGTACAAAGACAATTATATCATCAATATACAAATTAACTAAAAAAATAGGGGAGAAAGCTGAGGGTATAATGGTAATCGTACCTTGGATCGATCAACCTCTCGAAAGTTCTTGACGACGGAGACGACTCGTTCGGTGACCTCGTCTTTGTCGAGGAAGGAACCCTTCACTTCGTCGGAGAAGCATCGCCGGCGGAGGAGGAGGTGAGGGAAGGGTGCGGTCACCGGCGGAGCAGCGGATGATACTCTCACCCTCACGTGCTTCAGGATCGCCATTCTCGCCGACGCCGCCATTGGTGTTCTGTCAGTCTCTTTGGAAGCGAAGCGGGAGGAAGCTAGATTAACGGAGGAATTAAATGGGCCTTTTGTAATGCCATACGCTTCGGGCTAATGTTTTGGCCCATTACTAGCTGGGTTGTTTTTAGAAATTTGTTTTTAAAATAAGTCCTTTTTGAAACTTTATTAGCAAAATCAACCTTTTGTAGATTTAATTAGCAAAATCGACTTATTTTAACAATTTTGCAAAATATAATTTTTAAAATATATGAACTAGAAGTCCCGTGTAATTAGTATTAGCCAATCACTTGCTAATTAAATTTTAACAAAATACATGAGACTAATTAAACTCCATTAGGGTGTAGTTAGGCACCACTAAATACACGGGACTTGTGGACCCATGTATTTTAAAACTTCATTTTTACAAAATTGACCTCTTTTTGGCTGGTTAAAAGTCGATTTTGCTAATAAAGTTTCAAGAAGGGTCTTTTTTAAAAAATTCTCATTTTTTATTATAGTAAGTACCTTAAATCTTTATTAATACAGTGAAATTAATTGCATTGAAATTTGTATGAGGTCCTCCCATTTTTATACCTTGATAATGTATCCTTAATTGGAGAAATTAATTTTAAACAAGTTATAGAATTGGGTAAACTAACAATAAAATGTAATGGAGATTTGTTAGTGGGCTAATATTTGGGCCCATTACTATTTGTGGATTTTTCATAGCTTGTGCTAAGAATTCATATTGCATTTACTCATCTGCAAGATTGGTGAGGTTTAATGAGAACTCCCCAAAGTTTACGGGATCTTCTCTAATTTTTAAAGTTCATGATAGTTTTCTACAAATCATTCCAAAGTTTAGGGGTTTTTTGGAATTTACTTTTTTCCTGTAGTTCGTACTCAACAGTTCACAGATAAGTTGATGTTCCATCAGACTATGAATCTTATCAGAACCGACCGCATGCAAGCAAGCAGTTCTCAACCACACAATGAGAGCAGATTTCCCGTTTTGCTCCCCTACTGTCTCCATCAAAAGGCCCGACTGTCCCCTCGAATGCAGTCGGTTATCATAGGAAGCAAACTCATTAGAAATCATCCACTATCCAATAAGACATGTTGCATTTTGGTAGGAAATATAGCTATTTTCAATTGCGTATACCACATTCGTGTTGCATTTCTATGTTGTTATCAAAGAATTACACTTGCACAAAAAACTAAATAGATGATTTTGATTGATGCATTGGACTATCCAAGCGAAAGAGATGCATAAATAGCTGGCGCAAAGAGTTGCGTAAAACCATGAACATATGCATAAATTTACGCATTACAGCCCAATTCATCCATTTTATTACTGTAGAGTGAACACTAGCACATGTCCAAACTTCATGTTCTACAAAACATCCGGTATCTCCACCTTTATTTTTGTCTTTGTTTCTCCCTTAATGCCTATGGAATTTTAATACCTGAAAACAACAAGAAGTATAAATTTACTTAGTATTAAGAATTACGAAAGAACAAAGGAGAGAAGTTGAGTACTATTTCACTTACTTCCGCACACGGTTCCATGAGGAGCAGGGTTTCCACAAAAGCTCGCCACCATGACAGCCAGCGGCATGCTAATCGTGTTCTCAATATCAGGAGTAATCTTCGTGCATACACAATGAAGATCAGCCTTCTGTGTCATCTGGCAACAATCATCTGATGGAAGAACTGGCAGCTCGCCTTTCTTCACAAAGTTGATGCACTTGTCGCTCAGAACATTCAAGTCAATGTTGCAGTCAGCATTCGCTTGTTCAATGAAGAGCGAGGATGCAACAATGGCAACGGCGAGAAAAATCAAAATGTTGAGTTCCGCCATTCCTTTTGAGTTTTTTTGTTGGTTTTTCGTTTGCGAAGAGTTAACAAGTGAGGAGGCTGTTTATAGAGGAAAATCATCTGATTTGGTGTTGTTTCATGGTTTTTGCATGTTTGAAGATTGTTATAGTGTATCACACTGGCAGCGTGAAGAGATTACTGATAGCACAAAAAGACATATTTGTATGGTTATGGCAAGGATAATAATCTGTTGATGACCTGGGTTGAAATTTGAAGAGGCCATTTTGATGCCTTTTCTTTAAGAACTACTACATTCTAAGTAGATACATTTTCTTCCATACTCAAAGTTTGACCAAAATTTATTTTTATACCTAGTTGGTTAAAACATCCATTATATCTACTGATGCCACATGGATTTCTCATAAACCCAATTCACTAGATAGTCCGTATTTTGGTGGTTATTATTATTATTATTATTATTATTATTATTATTTAAAGGAACTTTCTTTGATCTTATGTCAAGCTGCATTTTTTTTCCTGTGAATTTATGAAGGAGTGTATTTCTCAAAACCCCCTAATCTTTAGGGTGTTTCCCACAAAACACCTCCGAACTTTGTCTTTTCCACTTAAACCCCAAAACTTTTCTCACAAAAACAAATGAGATAAAAAGGTATAGAGAGCTCTAGCTGCAAGACAAACACTCTGGGAATCTTCCAACAGATGAGTTAACAGAGGTACAAGAAGAAAACTGGTACAACCAGTGCATATCAAACTGCACAAAGAAACTAAACTTGCATCATTCA
>JBAKGM010000081.1:20811792-20829641 GCA_037177215.1 Asparagus racemosus | reverse complement strand
GTTGAGGGCTGAAACACATGGGGCAAAGTTAGAGGGGCTCGGTCACATGAAGTTTCTACTTTTGGGGCCTTGATACAATTTTCCCTAATATCTAATGTTGATGAAATTGGAGGGTACATTTTGTAATCGAAGACAGCCTACACGCTAGGGTAACTTTGCATTTCCCATCAAATCGTAAGGCGACATATCCATCCATTGTAGATAACTGATTATAAACTCATATGTGCTACTGTGCAATGCCTCAAACTTAACTGCGTGTGTTGAATAGCATGATTCACATAAAGAACATTTTATCCATCAAGTCCAGTCCTCACATACACGCACATATCTTCCCCTCACAGAAAATACAAAAAAAAAATGATTGCATCAACTTTTATACAGTAATATCTATATCATTGTATAACAACACTTATTGCGACATCAGAAACAGAGAGCACTAGCATCATAGGTTTACATATAGACATACAGAGATGCAGCAAAATGGCTCGTCAATGTGCAGCTCTGGATTCATTTGTTTCGCAACCTGGCACTTGAGATCCATCAACATCAGCCCAAACCTCATTAACTCGACCAATGATACGAAACGGGGAACTGTATTGGGCAATCGAATACCCGTTCTTGTCTAGAAAGTCAGTAGAGTTTGCCCAACTAGATCGACTCAAACTGAGAGCCAACTTCTCAGCCTCTTTGATAATGTTGCTGTCCCGAGCAAAACCTGAGAATTTCCTCACGGCAGTACAGTGGCTTGCCCATTTTGCAGGCTGGAGGTTAAGTTCGGGGAGGGGAAGTGGAGGAGAGGCTTGGAATTTAACGGGAAGATAGAGACGGACAAAATAGGCTGAAGAGTGGAGAGGGCCTGCATCTGGAACGATGCTTGTTAATACTGGAGCAGTCATTGCTATCCTTGACCAATTTAGATTTGCTCCTTGAATGTACTGAAACAATCTGAAATGTTTTGCATGAAATTGATTAACTTAATTGAACATAGAGATGAAAAATCTGACATCCAAGCATCTACAGCCAGCAAATTTAACATATACCCGGAATTGGATTTGCCAGTTAGACACTAGTTATGGCAGATAAAATATGTTTGATATGGATAGAGAGAAGCAGTAAGTTATAGCTGGACACGACAAGCGAACCAGCCAGCCAACCCCCATTATTTGTACTGCAAAGATGTTATGATGAATTCAAACTCCAATAGCGCTTTCTATAATTTACGCATTAGATACATACAGAGAGAGACAGATATATCACGGAGAAAATGTTTAGTAACCCAAAAAATAAAAACGCACACACACATGCACATGAACAATATGATCGAACATGTTGTATGTAGGAATTTAAATAAAGAGTACTCCTTAAGACATAATTTTCCTCCAACTATAATGGATAAAATGTTAGGAAACCAAACAACATTTAAGCTAAATCGAAACAGATGAATATCTCCTGTGCCAGAACTAAACAACAGAAATATGGTGATTGAATTTTCATTTTAGAGTTGCTAAGCATACTTAAAACTGGAGGATACTTGTCAAGTGATTTTGCTTAATTCATGGCTGACTTACTCCTTCCGAACAACAAATATCAAATTTCTCTTGTACGAGGGCAAGTCTCCTAGTCCACATCAATTGTGTCATTTTTCTATGTGAGCAGAGCCATGAAAAAAACGCAAAGTTAAATTCTTTCAATTACATAACCAAGATAGAGACATTTGTCCATCATACAATACTCTGATTCTGCCAAAAACACTAACTAGGATTAAGTATTACAGATATAGAATGCAAAAAAGCAAACATGACAGGAAATCGGATTCACAAGCTGACATAACTCAAGAAAAACCAAAGCTATATGAATGCACATGAATGACAAATAGTAGCAAATCACAAAAGACCAAGAGTGTTATTTAAGGTGAGACATTACAGCAAGGGCAAATGAAATACATACATGACAAGAATGAATGAAAACCACTGCAAGTGACGAAAAAAGGAAGATTCTTTAGACCCGTAATTAAGAAGACAGCTGACTCAGCGAAACAAAACATCTAAGTTGAGATTAAAACCTCAAATTTGGAGAATCTAGAAAGAAAAGGGAGAAGTTTGATTGACAAAATCAAGAGGGATTCAGCATTACGATCCATGAGCTAGCATTTAATCTGTAACAACATTGATCTCCACCAGAGAAAATCTGACAACATTCACACTGTCATCCAAAGATAGTTGTACGGTTCAAAAGGGATAAAACTTTGTCCTAATCAACCAACTTTATCGAGAAAGATTAATATAATTTTAGGATTGGCAATGACCATCTCTCTTTATGCATGAAAATGTTTTAAACTTTTATTTAAAAAGAGTATCACAAAGCATAATGAGACAACAACAATCTGAACTAGTACCTAGACACAAGGTTTTAAATATTGGATATCGGGGGAGAATGAGATGACCAAAATTCATATCATATTGCGGATATCGGGGAAATATCAGAAATATTTGGTAAATATCAGCGTGATATATTGGATGATGTGAATACATAACATAATGCCCTAAATGCAATCTAAACATACATAATGAAATCTAAGCATACAAAAATATAAATAATATATGTTTAGGATCACAAATCAACCTTTTAAAACAATAAAAGTCTAACTCGACATTGCAACATTTTGTCCGATTTTTTTGAGGCCAAATGTCACGTGATATATTTGGAGAATCATGATGTGTCACATGAAAATTGCCAAAAGTGGTATATTGTCTTAGGACAAGCCATATAAAAGGGCATATTGGCCAACATATCGGCTAAAATATTGGCCATGTTAGAGATATATTGCCCAAAATTGTCAAAAAACGGTGAAGGATATTTAGATCATATCGTTTGGCAGCAAGCATTGTAAAAAGATATATCAGCCGACATATCGGACCATGTCAGGGATAATTAAAACAATGCCTAGACACTGTTCAACTGTTCAAGTAAGATTTCATGAGTGAACAACCACAACAAATAAAGAACACGCCATATCTCACACCTGCATTTGCACGTTATATTCCTCATGACCTAAAGTTTTTTAATCTCTGAATCTCTATAATAATAATAATAAATTTTTAAATTTGAATTTGCACCTGCTTTATTCCTGTTGTTGTATAACAAAAAAAGGACGAGTTCTATTCTTACCAAGAAGCAAATAATTCTAAAAAGAATTTGGGAACATTACACTAGTTTATTGGTTTATCATCAGTAGCTACTAGGATTACTGTGTTGTCTTTGTTTCACAGTATTCCAATTTTTGTGTAGGATACTCATCTGCTTGTGCACGTGAGTGCAAGATCATAATGGATGGTTCGAGTGAGTGGTGTAGATGGGACTGAAAAGTGCAGCTTCTTCAGTTAAGTATTAAGATGGCAAGCAACCAGGGTGTACGTAAACCTATTCAGCATTATTACCTAAAATGTGACTTTCCATTAAGCCAGGGAACAATCTAGAGAACAAAAATCAACACAAACTGACTGAAGGAGAGAAGTCAAAATTGCAGACAAACAGCAGAAAATTATCAGCATGGACCACTCAGTTAAGCACAGATAGAACACCATTTTAGAGCCTTTAATTTACCATTTATAACTAAGATGAGACAACATGAGCACACTCACAGAGTTACATGCTAAATTATCTCTACATTCAAGGTTTCAGTTTGTTCATAAATCATCACAAACACCGATCCCTACCCTGAATAGACAAAGTGCGGATTCAGAGTAGAAAGAGACCTAGCGATAAGAGAAATTCATGCTATCAAGAATCCTTAATAGGCATAGATTAATTCTAACTTAGTTGAATTGTTCACAAAGAAAAACTTACAGCACCACAACGCCAATAACAATAAAGCCAAAATTTGGCCACACGAATATTATTCTTCCATTCAGTTATACTAAAGGCTATCACCTCTATTCTGTTAACTATTTTCACATTCTTCTTAATTGCTTAAAACAAAGTTCTCCTATGTCTACCTTTAGTTTTTTGCCTCATTAACAAAAATTTCGTCACTTCTCCTAGCCATTGCGTTTAGTGGCCTCTGTGCACATGAAGATACCATCCCAATTGATTATCTCTTCCAATCCTCAAAAGGAGCATCCTCTAACCTCAAAGAAAAACTTACACCTCATAAACCTAAATAGCATTAGTCGTCATGGTTATGGGTGAGTGGTAGTCTATTATTCCTCGAAGTTGAACATGAACCATGCATCAGAAGAATATTTCAACATAAGTAGTCACAGAAATAATTCTATATCTTGATACGCCGCTAATGGTTTGACCACGGGAACAAAAAGTTTTTGAAAATTATCAGAGTACTAGGGCTTCGCGGTTGAACACAAGAATGAAAATGTTAGCTCTTCGCTTCTTTTTTCTCATTACTGAATGAATAAAGATTCATGTAACAGACCACAAAAGTTTGAGATAAAGGCTTTGCTGTTGTATATAACTGATAACAGACGTACCAAATTGGGAATTTAATCTATTGCAGTCCCTACTGAAAAACTGGTGCATAATAACAAAATTAATCTAAAATTTATCGTAATTCACAGAAAAAATAACTTAAAACAGTAAATTGAGCTGACCCGAAAAAACCCAACTCAAAAAATCGCAATTTAAACTGCAAGTTGCCATCTTTTTTCTCAAAAATGAAACACTAGTGGGGGCTAAAGAGAAATCGATACCGATGGAAGCCATTCTTTGTAGCTTTCTCGAAGGAGATGTCATCGGATTGAGCTGACATCCATGCTGATTCTCTGTAGAGCCTAATCTCGAAGTCCGATTCAGCGTGGATTACTGTGTATTCTGGGGACTCGATTGCAGAAACTGAGGCAGTGAAGAAGAGAAACGAAGTGAAAATGAGGAACAAGGATAAATTCTTCATCCTTTGGAGTTGACCCTTTTCTTCGATCGATCTCTCGAGAGGTTAACGGGGCTCCCTATCGCAAGGAAGGACTTTTGTGCTTAAATGATTTTGTTTTTTAAGATATTATTCTCTTATATCTGTAAGGTCCCCAATTTGTTTACTTATTACGAAATTAGTCCCACAAAATCATTGAGTTTTTTTAAAAGTTATTATGGAATTAGTACTCTCAATCAAGAATAGAAGTAGTAATTAGAAGAATGGATTTTGAAACACAACAATAAATTAGACAATTGAGTGAGGAAACTGTTTTAAATTTGGGAGCAGCTTGCATCATAAAAAGCTAACAAGCAGCAAAGCCTCATTTAACAATTTGGACAAGATAACTAATTAAAGGACAAATTGGAAATAGCGAATAGGATTTGAGGGACTAAATAACAATGTCCACAATTTGAGGGGCTCATTCAAAATATTAAACAGTGACACATCCAAGATTTCTAGAAGCGGTATTACTGGATATTTAATGTTTAAAAAATTTTACAATTGTTTCTGATGAGTTCTGATATTTCAAACAAGTACATAACCATACCATTAGTAATGTCATTAAATATATCTTTCTTAATTTATGTCACTAAGTTTTAATTGAATCGGATGCCACAAGTTTTATTCCGCAACTTGTTTTTTATCAACTTTGTTACAAATTTTTTTCTCCATAGTCATCATGTCATCGGTAAAATCAACGTCATCTTCAAAAATAAATATACCAAATAATATATCTTTCTGCCGATTATAGGGGTTGGATTTGAGTTTGTTTGTTTGTTTGTTTGTTTTTTTACTAGGGGCTGACAAGGGTCGGGTTAGGTCCCTTCAGCAAGACTGTTGGTTCACGATTGTGACACTCAATTACTTTGAATCATAGAGGTCGTAAGTGACACTTCGTCAAGGGCGGATCCGCTGACGTTAAATCTTACCAACTGAAACTTTTGGAAAATGCTAAGTGTACTATCAAATTGCTTTCTAATTCATCCTGACTGAATTTAAATGAGACTAATTAAAGGAAAACTAATTAAAGGAAAGAAAGTAATGAGAACTAAATTGGATGTGCGCAAGGCACAATTTGGAATGATACCCCTCGCAAATAGATTACCTCTCAAACAACAATTTTCTCCAAGCAGGCAAAAAGAAAATTATTTAAGACCAGATGAAACAGTGAAACAGTTATATTGAAATTTCCAACAGGAATCAATCCAACAAACTGAATCAAGGCCAAAGGTTCAACAATAAAATTGAAGGACTGTAATTTCCCCATACTGATACATGGCAATCTAACAGTCTTTCTAGAAAAGCCTACAAGATCAAATGCCCTCAAAGGCAGTCATCGTAAAATGGCGAGGTGACTGAACCAGAGGGCGACGACGGCGAATAATGAGAAGGTGAAGGAGGAGCAAAGTTGTCGCCCACGCTCGACACGGGCATCCATGTCCCCGAGCACCTCGATGCTCGAGTCGTGGCTGGTGATGCTGAAGGCATTGAATACTCCGCCGCCGCCTCCTCCTCAGGCTCAGGCGGCTTCGACCTCACCGCTATCTTCAGCCTACGAGGCCACGGGCTCGGCTTCAGATAAATCGTCTCCTCCGACGGTGAAGATGGAGATGGAGGAGGGGGAGAAGGGATTCTTGATCTTCGAGCCGACTTCTTTCTCCTCCACGAGAGCGCGCACCTGTAGTGCTGCTGACCTTCAGCCTCCATTGCAAACGTGCACGCGCCGCTCTTCCTCTTCTTGAAATTCTCGTCGATCGCTGTTGAGGGCCGTTGACCGAGAGAGAGAGAGGAAGCGGGAGCTTAATTTAGAAAGAAGGGAGATTATTTAGTTATCATACGTTGGCACCTTAATTTATAAGGGAGCTGCACTTGATCCTAGTCCTGCTCTTATTAGGATTGAGTGATAACTAGCATCTTTCCTAATTCTAATTAACTCTAGCTTCAGTCGTGAATTTTGATGGGATTTATGGTTTCCTATTCCTGTTAGCATTCAGTCTCGAGGATTAATAACTAGGTTAATTTAATGGGTAAATTTCAAATGACCCCCCAGAGTTTGTCCCATTTGCAGATAACACCCAACCTTTGGGCCTTGTTGCAGGAACCCCTCAAAAGTTTCAGCTTTGTCAACATGGTCCCCCCACCGCGCAACCCACATATTTTTCAAAATCTCCCCCCTGACTCTTAGTTTTAGTTTTAGAAAACCCCCAAAACTTTCAACATAATTTTAAGAAAACCTCCTTGAACTTCTGATAAAGTTCACGAGAACCCCTATCATGCCACTGGGTAGTATGGGGTTTTTGTGGTAAGCCCCGATGGTAAGAGGAGTTGAGTGCTGATTATAAAGTTCAAAGAGGTCTTGAAATAGGCCAAACTTTAGGGGGTTATGTGGAATTTACACTAATTTAATCTTAGGGTTAATTGCACATTAGTGCCCTAAATCATCCATAATTGCTAATTAGTTCATCAAATCTCAATACTTGCTCATGAGTCCCTCAAAATTGGAGTTTTATCGCAATTTGGTCCCTATGTTAAAAGCACCGTTAGTTTTCCAACTCTAGTTGGGTTTAACCCCTAACCAAACATCTAGAATTACCTAATTGCCCCCGTCTATATGTTTCCCTAACGCTAGTTGGGTTAAATCTTAAATGCTACCATTTGGAAGAGCTCCAGATTGGTTTTAGGGGTAGCTCTGACTGTTGGAGAAGAAAGAGTTGTTGGGCTTGGGTTTTAGATTGAGCAAGCCGTGGGTATAAACTTGTTAAGTAATTAGCTGATGAAGTTTTCTATGAGAGTGTTATAACGAGTAAACCATCAATTTCATTTAAGTTGACGGGAGTTCCCCCACCAAATTAACATCACTAAACTAGAGGAACGAAATTGTGATAAGTCTGCATATTTGAGAAACTAGTGAGCAAATATTGAGATTTGAGGGACCAATTTGCAATAATGGATGATGTAAGGGGCTAATATGCAAAACAAAATGAATAAAAGAAAATGAACACCACAAGACTATGCTTCACGGCGGGTCGGGTGATCCAAAGCCCAGCACCCAACCCAAATAATCCCGAGTTCTTCCCTTCGCTTTCTCTCTCTCTCTCTCCAATTCTCTGCTTTCTTTCTCCCCAAGCAGCAGCCAGCAACAAAAACCTAGGGCACAAGCCCTAGCTTAAAAATAAAAAAAAAACCCTAAAATCCCCAGATCCCCATAACTCCCCAAAAAATTCCCCATGGCTGCAGCGGCCCCAAACCCCGCGACCTTCGGCGGCCGCACGAGCGTCCGCATCGTCGTGATCGGCGACGCCGGCACCGGCAAGTCAAGCCTCATCATCTCCGTCGCCACCGAGAATTTCCCCGAGAGCGTCCCTCGGGTCGTTCCACCCACCCGCCTACCCACCGACTACTACCCAGATCGCGTCCCCCTCACCATCATCGATACCTCCGCCAAGTATTCTACTCTCTCTCTCTCCCCCCCTCTACACTTTCTCTCTCTTAGCGACCTCCTATCTTATGAATTGGTGTATTTGCTGTAGCCCCGAGCACAAGAGCAAGACGTTCGCCGAGTGCCAGAACGCCGACGCCATCGTGCTGACCTACGCTTGTGATCGCCCGTCCACGCTGGATCGGCTGAGTACCTACTGGCTTCTGGAGCTGAGGAGGCTGGAGGTGAAATATTTTCTTGGATTTTTCTTTATTTGCTAGGGTTTCGATGTTTGGTGAGATGATGGGTGTTGTTTTTTTTATTGTTGTCGTTGGGTAGATTAAAGTGCCGGTGATTGTGGTTGGATGCAAGTTGGATCTTAGGGATGAGCAGCAGATGAGCTTGGAGCAGGTTATGTCGCCGATTATGCAGCAGTTTCGGGAGATTGAGACTTGCATTGAATGTTCTTCCCTCAGGCAGATTCAGGTACTTTGAAAGATCCAGCCTTTGACATTTTAGATTGCATTATGATTGGTTATTTAGGGATTATGTGAAAAATTTGTCGTAAATAAGTCTCACATTGTTAATATCACATAATTATTATTTTCCTTGTGTTTTTTTTTTCCTTTGGATCTCTGATATAAAGAAACCATGATAAGTTAAAGTGTGAGAAGGCTTCTCTGGAATTTGGTTTTGAGATTTTGGGCCGCTGAAATGGTATTTTTGGACCCATGTGATAAGTTGAGATGTTGCTTGGTTTGAACTGATATGAATTAGGTGCTTACTTAGAAACATATGAAACAAAGTCACATGAACATTTATGCAGACAACTGGCAGAGTCTTAAAAGAGAAGGACTAGACATGTATACGGATATGATACTTTTAATGATTAAGAAATTCCCATGTGCCGCTGACTCCGGTGTCTTAGAAAGGGCTAATAGAAATCATGATGGAATGTCACAATGCTAGTCTTTATGCCACAAAGATTGAGATTGACACTGTAAACTTGTACGATTACACCATCTAAATTTATAGCATACACGAGCCAATCTTGATAAAACTTAGTGATTAACAGTTAGGGTGGAGATCTGTGAGTAAGAGTGTTATTGTCAATGTAGACGTAGACATCAAAGGGTGTTATGAGACTTTTGTGCTTTCTGGTATTTTTGTCTTTTAATGTGTCGTGTTTGTTCTATTTCTCATTTACCTGAACTTAACCAATGCCAATTTGCAGGTTCCAGAAGTATTCTATTATGCACAGAAAGCAGTACTTCATCCAACCGCACCACTGTTTGATCAAGAAACACAGTCATTGAAGCCTCGATGTATAAGAGCTTTGAAAAGGATATTCATTCTCTGTGACACTAACAGGGATGGAGCACTAAGTGATTCTGAGTTGAATGACTTTCAGGTTTTATTATGCTCACTGTCCGTTTTTCTTGACTATATTCACTTGCAAGCTCACCTTTATTGTAACATCTTCTGTTGTTAACCAACTGAAAAGGATTTGTTTTCAGGTTAAATGCTTCAGTGCTCCCCTCCAGCCTACTGAAATTGTTGGAGTCAAGAAGGTTGTGCAAGAGAAGATGCCTGACGGGGTTAACGAAAACGGCCTTACTTTGACTGGATTCCTTTTCCTCCATGCACTCTTCATTGAGAAAGGCCGTCTTGAAACAACATGGACAGTCTTGAGAAAATTTGGATATGATAACGATATCAAACTTAGGGATGATCTCCTTCCGTCATCATTCAAGCGAACTCCTGACCAGGTACTTTGTTATTGGATATGTAACTATATCAACATATATTTAATCTTAGCAATTCATAAACTGCTGATTGTAAGACACAACTAGTTGCTTGTTTTACTTGAAATCTGACTGCTGATTGTAAGACACGTCTTAAAAATTCATAAACTAATGATATATACAACTTGGAATTTCTTATGTCACATAGGATATTGTGATTTTGTACCCAAAATAATCTTGCACATGCATCTTGTACATAATTAAAATTTATTCATAGCACAAAGTTGCCATTGTTGTATCCACAATGTATTATGTATCTTGAATTTTAAAGACTTCCTGCATTTATCCTGTGTTATATCTAGAAGGCCATTAACACTGAAATGATGCTAATCAGAACATCAAGTAAAATTGGCACTACTGATTGTATAAAATTTAGGTTCTAACTAGCTTACTTCTTTCATTAGTCGCTAAAGATGACATTATCAAATGGCCGATGCTTAAAATAGTATTTGCTGGGAAAATTTCCAAAAGCATGCATTTGCCATCTCTTTTTTTTTAATCTTACAATGATCTCCTTGGTCTGAGTAGCAGAATCTTCTAGGTACTTCTGTTTCCTTATGTTTCATTGTTTTCTATTTTTTTCCCTTATACTATGCAGTATAAAAGTGTTACAATGTTCATTGTCAGATTATATATCTTATAGGACATTATGTTCCTAGTAATTTAATATTAACTTCCTATGTCATATAAACTTTCACACCTGCAATAGGTGGGATGTTGTCCTTTTGTGTCCTTATGTTTTAAAATTCTTCATCGTTCCAACTGTAGACATGATTGTTATAACAGTGTTGTCCAACATTTTGCCTTTTAATGTATTACAATGTTAAATATAGAGTAGTGGTGTTCTTGAGTTCTATATACTATTTTCATGGAATTTTTACTTTAGGCAATCCTAATGTATTTTTGTACTTTACGCAGAGTGTCGAGTTGACAAATGAAACTGTGGAGTTCCTGAAAGAGATTTTCCATACATTCGACGTGGACAATGTATGCATTACTTTTTTATCTTTACTATTCATCTGCCTGAAAGTTGTATACTTGTAAATAGTGTATATCTTGCATTTTGACAGGACTTTACTAAAGCGTATTTTGGCAGTTTCCCATTATAATCAGTATTATTACTTGCATATATCCTTTCAAATAAAAAACAAAAATTTATTTGAGGCTATGTTTTGCTCAGTTGTTGTTTCTTTGTTTCAACTCAATGTTAAAATTTAAATTAAAACTTGTGCTTATTTTATTAAGCTGCTTGATTATTACTTCGAAGGACAGGTAAGAAGGAATTTCCATCTTCCATAAGCAGAGATGTTTTTGTCGCTACTTATGGTTGAGAAGGAAGTCAAAATTTAAAAATATGGAGAAGGAAAAGTGTGGCAGCAATCACTGCAGTAATCTTCGATTCTTTTTGATCTCATATGGGGATATCTTCAAACTTTGAAGTTCTCTTAGAAATAACAAAACAGCTAAACAGCTATTCTGTGTGATTGCTGGGGATGCTTGTCTCTATGTATATCTGTCCTTTGTTAGTTGTATTCTTTTTATCTTTTGCTATTCTAATGTTTATATGTGTTTGTGTCGGTCACTAGGATTTGACTATGATATAATAACAACCATGCACCCAACTGAAATTTGGCCGAATAATATTTTCTTCACTTCTGCTATTCTGATCACATACTTTTTAAATTTGGTTGAATGATTTTTTCATTTCTGACCACATACTTTTTAAATTTGGGCGAATAGTCTTTTCTTCATATCTGCTATTCTGACCATGTATATTTGGTTATCAGGATGGGGCTTTGCGTCCTGCTGAACTTGATGACTTGTTCTCAACTGCACCTGAAAGGTGACTTCGTGTTCTTCTATAGAAAATAAACATTTCATTGACTGCCATATATATGTAAAATTCTGCCTTCTCTTTTTATTGTACTGAATGTGCAAGATGGTGGAATTGTGCGAATCAACATGTCTTTTATTCCTTACACAGTCTTTTTTTAAATTCGATTTTGTTGCTAGATGTATAATATTATCCATCGATTGGAAACCTTTCAGATGACACTTTTCGCTAATTATTTACTTCCACAAATGAATTCAAAAAGTAGCTATTTTCACTAATTATTTATTTCCACTAATGAATTCGAAAGATGTATAGTTGCTAGCTAAAGTACTCTAGAAAATCCAACATTGCAATTACATTCTAATATATATGTTATAACATGAACAAATGCACATCAAATCAAATTCATGACACATATTTGGTGTGCACTAGGTAATTAATATGTTCGTAATTGTCTAGTGATTATATAAGTTAGGGTTGGGCTAAATATTATAAAACTTTTTTTTTTGGGGGGGCGGGGGTTGGGCAGATTGTAATTTCAGGAATTAAAGTGAAATTTTATTAAAGTGAAATTTTAAAGTGAAATTTAATTTTGTTGGGGGTGCACTCCCCCTCGCCCCCACCCCCAATCTATAACCTATGTCTGGCTGTGGCATTTGATGTTTCCATTGTTGTGGAATACTTTCCAACTATGAGCATTGTTTTCTTCATGTTTTTAGTGTATGAGGCAATGAGACATTATGCTGAACATTAGCAAGCTGGGTCGCGTTCCACCACTACCCAGTTTTTGCCAACTCCAGTGCCCCGATTTACAAATCAAGTTAACATTTTGGGAAAGCTAAGAATTTTTTTAGGAAAATAAATAGAAACACATAAATTTGTTTGGAAATTTGTTATGTAATGGTTTGCAACATTTCTATTTATGCGATTTTTATTTGTTTAGATATTTTTTTATTATGTTGTAATATGTTAGGAATCAGAATTGTGATACTATTGGTATTTGTTTAGCTATATGTAACCAAAGGAAAAAAAATTCAGATTCCTACATTTAAATACTGAACTAAAACTTATCATGTTCCCTAGCGTACAGTATAAGCCTAAGCCTACCCCTCTTATATCCCCAAGCAAAAGTTCAGTGGAGGTCCCTGATGTATCAACCAAATATCATTTGGGTCCTTAATGTTTGGAAGCCATCAATGGAAGTCCCTAAACTTACCTCCGTTATTAACATAGATCCTTTTTACAAACTTCCGTTAAATTTTGCTGACGTGGCGATGCTGTGGTCCTACCATGTCTTCAAAAAAATCAGTGAAAATCCAAGTTCAATACAGACATGTAATTTCACTAATTTTTTTGTTGTATTAAACTTGTAATTTCACTAATTTTTTACTGATAGTGGCAATGACGTGGAAAGGCCACGCGGTCACCATATCAGCAATATTTAACGGAAGTTCTTATAAAGGATCAAGGCTGATGACGGGGGTAGCATTAAGGGACCCTCACAAATAACTTCCAAACATTAAGGACTCAAATGATGTTTGGTCAATACATTAGAACCTCCACTGAAGTTTTGCCTACTCGATTCCAAATAAGTGGCATACCACACTCTTGTTCTCGTCTCACAATCTGGGACAAACAGGGTTCCATGCAACTGTGGTGTAAATGTTATCACCAATTTTACCTCTAACGATTGTTAATTTGACATGGATATGATTGACCGCATGAAGTTATTAGATAAGATTGCAGTCACTTATACTTGGCTGGATTTATTTGGTTCATATTCTTAGTAAAACAAAATTTATTCTCTTATGTCACAAAAACAATCTGTTTATCTTCACTTCTGCCTCTTATTTGAATATTCATCTAAATTTTGTGCATCTGATCCTTTATTTTTGTGCATTACAGCCCCTGGTCTGATGCTCCTTATAAGGATGCTGCAGAAAAGAACGTATTAGGAGGATTATCTCTCGATGGATTTCTATCTGAAGTGATTATGCCATTTTTTCTTATTTGTGTGCTATATGATATTCTTGCATCATAAGTCTTTTCTTTAGGATTTTATTAATCCGATGAAACTGAAATTGCAGTGGGCGCTCATGACACTTCTTGATCCGGTTAGTAGTTTGGCGAACCTGATATACATTGGATACCCTGGTGATCCTTCATCAGCATTTCACATAACCAGAAGAAGGCGATTAGATCGTAAGAGACACCAGTCACTACGGAATGTCTTCCAGTGCTTTGTATTTGGGCCTAGAAATGCTGGGAAGTCTGCATTGTTGAATTCACTGCTTGGAAGGTTAAGTCATATAAATATTATTCTGAATCTTTATTTTGAGTAGATTAAATTTTAGTATTGTTCTGTCTTGACCTATTTTTTGTCTTTCATGATCTGATATTTCTAAGATGCATGTTGTTTTATGTTGAACAGGGCATTTTCTGACAAGTACACACCTACAATTAGTGAACGGTTTGCGGCAAATGTTGTTGATCTTCCTGGAGTAAGTTGACCTTCATGCTGTCTCCATTTTCTTTATCTGCTCTTGCAACTGCGTAGCCAGATATCATGTGTTCCTCCTCTGTATTGGCAAGCCTATTTGTACATAGTTTCCTTGGAGAGGGGTTGAATCCCACACTTAGGGGGTTACACCTGATTGTCCTCCCCTTTAACTATATTCATCAAATTCTTTATTGGAGCCTTTTGCTCCATATCTGACCCATATATGGATAAAGGCTTAGATAAAGCCTTTATTATAGAGTTTTGCTCTATTATTTTCTGCTTTAAGTTTCCTTCACTAAGGGCCTGCATGTCCCTAAATTGAAAATAGTAGTTCTCACAATTTTAGTTATACTCGGTTCTCAGGTCACTCCCGATCCATCCCTGTTAATGATCATAATAAGGCTATTTGCATATGAAGGATATATGTATCAGTATAACTGCTGAAAATTTTCATTCTTTGTTTACTTTAGAAGGCTTTGTTTGGTGCTTATTCATTTTTTTAGAAGATACAAGAGAAAACTGGTGGAATATTCTTGACGTATTGATGTCAAACAACAGCAGAGATAGTCTTTACAGTTTAGTCTCTCGTTATACATCACGATTCCTTTAAAAGTGTGAGTTTGAGAAAAACTTTCTTTGGACAAATATTGAGTACATATAGAAATGATTTTAGAGGTATATCTTGGCCTCAAGGAAAAATGTTCGTCAGTGTAAAATTATGGAATAATGCCCTTATTGGGTCAAAAGAAAAGAAAAGAATATATTTAAGGGGGGGGGGGGTGTTTGGTTTTCCAAAATTCCCTTGCTAGGGGTTTCCAAAAAATTTGGGACTTGGTGCCAAACGATTGCACTTAATGTAGGTTTAGTGACATTTATCCTTTAAAGGGGTTTTAGATGTATTTACCCCAAATTGTAGGTATTTTTAAATTTACCCATCAAATCATCCTAATTTTATGCCCCCCCAATTGCTTCATTCCCTTGATTTTGCCATCCAACTTAACTAATAAAGCATCAACATAGAATATTCCATTAAGTTAATGAAAACTTCTTAAAATTATTAATCTATCCTTCAATAAATTAATTTTATCTAATAGAAGCAGAAGCTTTGATAACATTTATCATATGATTTAAATATTTATCATATGATTTAAATATATATCATATGTATGTGTTTCGTTGATAATATTGAATTGATAAAATATAAAGAATTGATAATTAGGAGTTAATTTTATCTTTAAATTTAATTGATGATGGTAATTAGTAAAGAGATGAAAAAGTTGTTATCCTATCCTAACATATTTAAATTAGAGATAAGGAATTGATAATTAGGAGTTGGTTTTTATCTTTAAATTTAATTATCTATAGTAATTAGTAAAGAGATGAAAAGTTGTTATCCTATCCTAATATGTTTAGATTCTACGTATGTGTTTTATTCCACATGAAATTGGATTGATAAAAGATAAGGAATTGATAATTAGTTGTTTTTATCTTTAAATTCCATTGTCTATAATAATTTGTACATCATATTCCCTTTAAAAGTGTGAGTTTGGGAAAACTTTTTATGGACAAAAATACCCTTGATCCTTTTGGATATTACATCGTTATCATATCTTAATTAATATAAATAACTAATTAAATGAGAAATTACGGTAAAAAATATTGAGTTGATACGGGATAATGCCCTCCCAGTTGCTAATTTCTAATTTTATGGGTTAATCTACATATAGAAATGATCTTAGAGTTATATCTTGGCCTCGAGGAATAAGGTTCGTCAGTGTAAAATTATGGGACAATGCCCTTATAGGGCTAAAGGAAAATAAATTAATCTTTTTTTGGGCGGGGTTGCTTTTCCAAAATTCCCTTGCTGGGGGTTTAAAAAAATTTGGGACTTGGTGCCAAACGACTACACTTTTTGTAGGTTTAGTGACATTTATCCTTTAAAGGGGTTTTAGATGTATACACCCCAAATTGTAGGTATTTTTAAGTTTACCCAAATCATGCTAATTTTAAATTCCCCCCCCCCCAACGCTCAATTGCTTCATTTCCCTAATTTTGCCCTCCAACTTAATTAATAATGCATCAACATAGAATATTCCATTAAGTTAATGAAAAGTTCTTAAAATTATTAATCTATCCCTCAATAAATTAATTTTGTCGTATGGAAGTAGAAGCTCTGATAACATTTATTTGTAGTATTTGTTTACTACAAGATACTATCTATCAACTCAGTTCCAATCTTTTACTCTAGATTTATTCTATAGTTACACGTATCAGGTTCGTTACTAAGTCAGCAATTTATATGTTTCAATTATGATGATTGTAGTCAGTCGCTTGGACACGTATTTACCTGGGCAAGAAATAAAATTTTTATCTTTAAAAAATATTGATAATTATATTACAATTTCTAAGTTATATATAACTTTAACAATAAAATATATCCATAGAAGTCGGGAACATGGGACGCTATAGCGACCGCTGCTCGGGTTCAATCATCCTAGATTCACGTGGAACACAACTCAATTCACTAACTCCAGTGACCTGATTTAAAATTTAAACTATCTAAAGTTTTGAAAAAGGATAACTCTTTTTAAAAGAATAAACAAAAAACGCGAATTTAAGCAAATAAAGTATGCATACCTTTTTGCAACATGGTTCTCAAGGTTCTTTTATCATTATTAATATCAACTAGCATATTTCTTAAATTGGACTCTTACAAAACCTCTAATTACTACATTTAATAACCAAATTTAAAGCGTGCCAGGTATCATGGCGTACCATATAAGCCTACCCCTCGGTACCCAGTTCCGAATGAGTTGTGTAGCATGCTCCTGTACCTGTCTCGTGAATGGGAGCAAACCGGGTTCCATGCAACTTTGAATATATCTATAAAAAACTAAGACCCGTGATATTTGACCTCGTGCAACACACGTGCATCCTACGTAGTGTGTTTATGTATGAATGTATGTACGCATGCATGCATTGGTTGGGGGGGGGTTATATTTGTGTATATGGATGGATGAAGGAAAAAATGGGTATGAGACGATTCTTCATTTTGCTAAATAAGTACCAAGGTATATAGTAATAGTGAGGCCGACTAGTCATGTCAGTGCAAAATCTCTACAGTTTTCTTGGTAGCTCATTTTTCTAAAAGTGGTGACTACTCTATCCAATATTCCATATGTTTAATATATGGAAATAATGTGTATGAGGTGGCAGCTCATTTTGTTAAATGCACTATCAGGAGATAGTCATGTGATGAGGCCCACATTGCTAATCACATTGAAGGGTGTGGAGCCTCACCACTTTATCTCTTAGTAGCTCATTTTGCTAAATGAACCGCCATTTGATAACCATTATTCCCTATATAT
>JBAKGM010000081.1:20781334-20791739 GCA_037177215.1 Asparagus racemosus | reverse complement strand
ATTTTGAGTAGAATATGTTCCTATTTTAAGTATATTAATTTGAATTCTCAATTTTTAATTTTTCAATAGTTCTAAAATTTTCTTTTATTTCAAAAATTTTCGTTTTAAAATTTGAAATTTGAAATTTTCATTAAAATTTTTTTAATTTTGAAATTTGTCATAAAAATTTGGATTTAAGGTTTATTATTTTTAAATAATTCTGAAATTTTATTTTTTTGAATTAAGTTAGTATAATTTTAATTTTAATTTTGTATTTTTAAGATAGTTGCGCAAATTAATTTTTATACCAAATTTTTATGCTAATTATGAAATTAAAAATTATCAAAAATAGAAAATATTCAAATTACCATATATATGTTACCAAGTTCAAGTTATCATAATTATGTATAATTGATTCATAATTTAAGAAATTTAATGGAAAAATATCTAACTTTAATTAAATTACCAAATTTTAGATTGTATTCCCATTTTTAACTTGTTTCAAATATAATAGCATATTTGAAATAATTTAATTTCGAAATTATCTTAGACTAGTAATTAAGAGATTAATGAATGCTTAAATTAATTTGAATTTTGTATATTTTTATTTTTAAATAGTTTGAAATTTTTATTTTTATTCGTGGTTTTTTAATTTCAAAGTTTGTGGTATTAATTTGAATTTATTGTTTTTTATCGTTAAATAATTCTAAAAATTTCATTTTTTGGAAATTATTTAGTTTACGAATTTCAAATTTTAGTTGGAAATATGTACTTTTAGATAGTTGTGAAAATTCATTTTATACCAAATTTAACACTAATTATGAAACTAAAAAATACCAAAAATTGATAAAATTCCAAATTACCATTGATATGTTACCAAATTCAAATTATGAAATTTATATATAATAGAGTTTATACATACGATTATTTGTTAGTTGGCAACATGATCTATACACCTAAAGGTAAAAATTTTTATTTTATTATTATTTGTTTTTAAACCATTATATTTTTTGTAATGAAGAATACGATAAAAAATTAACAATAAATATTGCTATGAGAAATTAGTAAATAAATATTTAAATTTTAACCTCCTAAATTCAATTTTATTATAATATATTAAAAAAGTAAATAAATAATAATATAATAAATCGGTAATTAAACAGTTAATTTCAGTTTCATAATGGTATTTTAAATAACTAAAGAAATAATAAATAGATAAAAAATAGTTAATTTTATATACTATAAATTACGATTTCATAAAACATTAAATAAATCAGTAAATATATAAGAAATAACATAATTTTATCTTCATAATATTATATTAAATAATCAAATCATTATGAAGATAATAAACATTAAATGCATAGTTTAGTTTAAATATTAATATATTCATTACATGATTTTTAAAAAACTTTAATTATATATTTAATTGTTTTAACTAATTATGTAAAATATATGTTGATTAGATTTTATAGAAAATAATTACATAAAAGAAGACGGATAATTATGGTAAATTAAGCCAATAGTTATTTTATATTTTTTTAATTGTTAATATTAGTATTTAAACCATATTTCAATAAATTGTTTTTACAATAAAAAATTTATATTAAATGAACCTTATACATAATTGACAACTATTTTGAATCTTATGTTTTTTATTTTTAAATTGTTCTAAAATTTTATTTTTTTGTATTTTTTAATTTAAAATTTTGTGGCATTACTTTGAATTTAGGATTTTTTAAATAATTCTAAAATTTCTTTTTTATTTAGTCTTGGAATTTTAATTTTTAATTTGAAATTTTTATTTTTTAAATAGTTGTTAAAGTTTAATTTTAACCAAATTTACTACTAATTATGAAATTAAAAAATACGAGATACCCTCTTGAAAAATAGTTGTTAAAATTTACTATTATGAGTGTTGTAGATAACCCTTTTGAACTTTGGTGCGGGTTTCGAAAATCCACCTCAACTATAACGTGGCTCATAAAAACTCCTTTGATCTTTTACACTTCTCTCAACAAACCCTCTTAACTTAACGAAGTTACTTCAATTTGTGATTTGGACGAAATACCCTCTTGGAAAAAAAACCCATTTTAGTTAAAAGGAAACTCTCAACTGATAATAAAAGGACCACGACCAATTTATATTCTATTTACCTCTTCGCCTCCTCTTTTTCTTTCATCTGGCAAAAATCAAGATAATTCTTTTATTGTTATGAGGTATTTTGGTCTTTCCAAGTCAAGTACTTGTTACGTAATAGATTGTACTCAACGATGTTAGTTTTGAGGGGTTAAGTGAGAAAAGTTTAGGGGGGTTAAATCAAAATTTTTAAATGGAGATGGATTATCTACAACACCCCAAACTTGAGGGAGATCTACTCAATTTCAAATAGTTGAGGGGTTTTTTTTTGGACATAACCCTTATAATTGAAGAGGAGTTTTCTGAAATTAACCCTCAAACAAAGCACAACTTACGCCACATGTGACATCAATTTTGTAAGAGTGAAATTTGTATATCAAGTCTATCTCTCAATAGACTGATTTGGGTTATTGTCCTTAGATTTAATCCTATACATCAACTTTGAAAATCTTTTGCTATAAGATTCTCTAAAAGAAAAATGTACTCTTTATTTAGGGTGAGTACGTGATCCTTCTGATTTTCCTTATCTTTCATGATATGTTACTCACATTCTTATAAGTTTATGAAGCACATAGCTTGGATATGAGTATTGTTACGTATATTTGATTCTTCTAACTCCTTAACCTAAAATTTTGGATGTTCTTTGACATCGGATAGATCTCAATTGTTTTGTTAAAATACAATTCATATGAGTGCATAATATGTATAAATTATTCTCAAATTATATTTTATAATTTTCTAAAATTAGAGAGTAATCGTTTTGACAAAACAATTAGTTAGTTTGGGAAGATGCAAAAAGATTACAATATCAAATTTTGATATTGATCACATAATTTTTGCTTTCTTTCTTGAATTTGCATATTTTGACTTAAAAAATTCTAAAAAAAGCTTTTGTATTGCTATAATACTCGATCGCCGGCTATAAACAACAAGTGGAAGTGATTTTTTTATAACTAAATAAAACCCTATATGACTATATAAAACCAATCATGTTTGTTTAATGAATTAAAGAATTTATTTTTTTATTAATAATAAGGATTTTTTTATATTGGTCCCTTACATCGTTAATATTTTGAAATTAGTCCTTCAAATCATTAAAGTTGCTCTTAAATCATTAATTTTTTAAGACTTTAAACTTCACTATTTCTCTGGAAGGCAAAATGTTAAAACCAACAAGATTTTACGCATTGAAGTGTCCAAATTTTTTTTAATATATTATGATAATCATAAACTTTTTGCAATCTTGTTATAGTAAATAAATAAACTTAAAATAACCCATTAAGATAATTGATTACTTACAATAGTTAAAGCTCCAGAATCCCAAATCCGCACTATAAAAACCTCAGATTTTTACTTAAAAAGAAAAAGAAAAAGAAAAACTCAAAACTTCCCTATCTTCCCCATCTAAATTCCGCCATGAAAAATTTTCACTGCTTCGATCCCGTTTTCCGCAACTCTGGCTTCTATCTCAAGGATTTTTTTACACATCCATCCCTCAACAAAAGCCATCACTTCACAATCAACACCCTCATTTTGTTCTTGGAAGGAACTCCCTCTCCAATCATCGCCTTCAGCCCTGAACCAAAACCCCTAATTCCCATTGCAAGGATCAGGAAACAAACTAATCCCCAACCCAAAATTCCTAACCCCCCCTCAATCTCTTCACCCGGGCGAAAACCCATCACCCCTCTCCCTCAAATTTCAGTTATAAAGATGCCCAAAACCTCACATTATCCAATAATCCATCAAATAGCGATTGACGGGTTTACGGCGCGTTTAGAGATGATTGCATTTACTTTAGTGAGGCTTATGGATCTTTGGGAGGAGATCTTGAGCTAAAAGGTGCAGATGAGTTTGACATGACAAAGGATGAGTTTCGACCGCTATCGTCTGAGTGGATGATCCCTATGGAAGGTTTGAGGAATGCTACTCGGGTTGCGCCGAGTTGTTTATGCTAGATGTTGATGGTAAGATTGGTTTTCCTTCATTTTTGATTAATCTGTCTTGATGTATGAATGATTTTAGCCGAGGAACATATGCAGCTATTTGGGCTTAGTGCCATTTCTATTTACTTCCATTTGTTTACGGTTTCACTTCTACAACCGCCCTTGTCTGCTTCATGTTACTTTTTTCACCAAGCTGACATTTAGGTGTCTATTATTGTGTGTGCACTGGTGTGAGTGCGAATTCACGGGATTGTGAATTGTTGGTGTGCATTCGTGGTTGTTTGCGTGTCTCTTTGTGCATGCACAGTATACATGTATGCATATTCATGTGCGTGTGCATTTGAGAGTTTGTGTGTATAAACATGCATGTGTGCATGTGCGTATTTCTGTTTGTGCAAGTGTACGTGCACGCACAAACTATTTGTATTAGTAATCTTAAACTCTCAACTCAACTAAAAATTATCTAATACAATAAAAAAAACACTATTCATGAGTTACTTCTAGATAAAGCCATTAAAAATCATGAACTTCACGTTATTATCATATAACTAGTATGGACTTTCAAATATTATCATAATAGATTTTTACATATATGTCCCCTACCCAATACCCAAATCTATCGTATTTGCACAATTATTTGCTCCACAAATGTAATTATTTGCTACTTTGCCCCCACAATCCATAACGTTAGGTTTCAATAATCATTAAATACATATTATGATTTTAAATATAATATTCAAAAAGATAGATACCAACATCTTCACTTTCCCTTTTATTGGAAATTTAGACCATCACAATGACATTTATTCATTCATTTTCCTTAACTGCCCACTGGACATTGAGAAATTTGTCCTGCTATTAGTTTTTATATATCCTATCATACTTAGTGATTGTATATTTGTGCATTGTAGTATGAAAATATCAGGATATATGGTAATGGAAAAGAAGGAAAAACATGAAAAGATGATAACTTTTGTTATGCCCTATAATAAAATGTTTATATAACATTTAGTCGTAATTTTTCATATATTGTTGTATCTGGGAAGTTAAGAGAGAACTCAAAGCTCATTCTTCTTTCCATGGTCCGGTTTTTGTTGACTTTTTAAGAGTGTAAAATTTGTAACGTAAAATTTGTAACTCACTTGTTAAATATATTATCATATTGTGTAGGGTCGTATTTCTTTGTCCTTTAAGATTATACCATTAATCTTTAGCCAAATCAATTAAGCAATTACAGTTAGTGTTCTATATGATATGGTTTGGATCACCTTATATTTCATCAACATTCTTGAAAATATCCTGACAAATGTCGTTTGAATGTAGCATTTCAAGCTCAGAGTCATCAACTAGCCTCAATCTTGGTGATTATGAGGACTGGAGGAACTGTTACTTCAAGAATATATTGAAATTGTTAATCGTGGATGATGGTTCTGTTGGGCAGTGAATGTGTAGAAAAATCCTTGATAAGCTTGCAGTAGAAACACAAGTTGCAGAGAATGGAATGAAGCTGTGAACTTTTTTCTTACAGGAGAAAAGTTTGATCTTGGTCGTATGGACAAGCTCATGCTGATAATGGATGGTATCGAGGCATGTAGCCACATTTTTTTATCCTTTAACGATCTCAGATATTTTGTGTTCAGTTTTAATATCTAAATATTGTTAAAAAAGTCGTGGTTATTCTAAAAAAATATGTTTAGTATAGGAACTAATTGGCTCCTTGTAGATTATTGTTCAACATCCCTTTTCTCCTCGATATCCATTCTTAGCTAGGTGATGGTGGAAACTTATTACAGTTGAAGATACCGTGTGGAATCTCCTTTTTCTCTTCATTTACTAGTAAAGAGATATTGTCATCAGAACGGTTATATACATTAGACATCAATTGGAAGTAAAGGTGAATGGTAACCCAATAACATGGTTATGCTCTAGAATTTTAATATTAAATGCCAAGTTTGTCTTGAAGAATTACTCATCATTTCCAGACAAGACTTTTAAATCTATAACAAGATGATAATCATGATAGAGGCACTTCTTTCTATAACTGCTATAGAATTTCAAGTTCACTTGTTTCTCCTTTCATTTCAGGACCTGAGACCATCATTATGTCTCATCAGCCACAAGCATATCCAGCTAATCTTTTCTGAATTCTTTTGCTCTAGTCTGTAGTGTATATTTGTCTTTTAAGAAGTCTAGTTATCGCCCTTGATGAAGTGAAACCTATCTTGTACTTGCCTTGTATTTGCTTTGACAAACTGAATATAAGACACAAAATATCAAATTCATTAGAATTTAATGTTTAGCAAAACGGAAAGTATGAAAAAGATAATGTTGATGTGATAGTTTAAATAATTATACTCTCCAACAAAACAAGGTACCATCTAATACACACATTTTGTTCTTGAATACTTTAAGGATTTGTACAGTTTCTACTTATGGCCTTCAACATAAATGCATGAGTACTACATTCTAGAATCTCTATGGATAGCTGCAGACTTCAATACCTAGTATAACCAAGGAAGAATATGAAATATGAATATAGACTGATGCTAAATTTTTCTCTAGTTATAGAAAAACATCTCTCGGGGTTAATAGTATGCTAGATAAATATTTAATAGCTCAAGTGTGTCACCTGTATTCTGTACTTATGGTATCTTTGAGCAGATAAATGAATATTTGAAACCAGTATATTTTCATCAGAAATTAATGTGAAATTGAATAAATTTGCAAGCTAAAAGCTTTGCTGCAAGTTGCTGGAGAAGAGTACCAATATATCTTATAAATGTATAATAA
Organism: Asparagus racemosus; assembly: GCA_037177215.1. NCBI lineage: Eukaryota > Viridiplantae > Streptophyta > Magnoliopsida > Asparagales > Asparagaceae > Asparagus > Asparagus racemosus. The sequence goes on along the minus strand of JBAKGM010000081.1, from coordinate 20,784,885 downwards.
TATACAAAAAAACATGCTAGTAAAAAGTGTGTAATATCTTGCTTAAAAAGTGTAAAATGCATAAAAACATAAGTGGATTTGAAGTCTGCTTAAAGCTTAATTCTATTATTAGATATATAGCTATAATCTTCTAGAAGCCTAAACAGACTGTAGAAGTATACTTTAACTGATATTTACTGAATTATAATATTGAGAAAATTTATACACATAAATATAAAGCAAAAAAGAAGGAAAGGAATAGTCCAGCAAGAAAAGAGAATATGGAAAATAAGTTCATACGAAAGTGGAAAACACTTTCGCATCTTAACGTACAAAATTTTTGACTTTTGGTCGTTTACACTGGCTTTCCAAATTTAAGTAATATGTTAATTTATCCTTCAGACCTGCAGTTATCCATTATTTATCCTTCACCAAAAAAAAAGTCTATAACTCAATATTGAACCTAGCTAATAAATAATAATCCAGTCAGCCTCTTCACCACTATGCCAGATGTTGGTGGTGAAAGAGGAGAAATAATTGTCGAAAAGGAGAAATTATTTGCATGTGGCTCAACTTAGCTTAAGTTGTTTTGCTCACCTCTACGCGTAGGTCTCCTCTAGTTGCATGTATTCTTGTATAACCAAATTCTGTAATCCTTGCTAAGCTCCAACTTTCAGCCTACATTATATAAATTAAACAACAAACATTATAAAAAACATAAAGTGAAGTCAAAATTTTGAAAGTAGATAGATTTTTTTTTTTGAAATTGCGCTAATTTTAGAGACTTGATAACATATAGAAGATCGATGAGGATTATTTGAGAAGGTTACTTACATTACTTGGGAAATTGTCCAGGCTGAAACCTGCCATTCCTATAATGGCGTGAACTGGAGCAGTATAGTTTTTATTATCATAAGTATCCACACCATTTTTATCCTTACTTGGCATTCCTTTGCATTCACCTTGATAAACTGCACATGTCCTCTCATAGTTATGTACATGGCCGAAGAGAGCCAGATCCACCTAATCACAAGCCAGACTTATATTGTTAGTGACCATAAAAATAAAATGATTTACTTTCTAGTTATATCATCTTATCTTCAGATTTGAGCAATTGAGGAAAAACATCTACAGAGCAAGTATGAAATTAGAAAAATGTTTCACTTACTTTCTTCTTATTATAGAGATAAGGTTTGGTAAAAGCTTATCTTCATTATGATGAGAGATGTATTTAACTAATAAATAATTTTTTTGATTAGTTTATTCTTGTACTTTATATTTTCTGTAAACTCATCCATTAATTTTTGTCCTAAATTTACCTTGCCATCCATTAGGAGAGGCTCAACAGATTTAACAAATTTAGGATCCACATCTGAACTAAATATGCCTGAATGAGTTGAATACATTGGTCTATGCCTGCCACCAGCGAAAAATGAAATTAGGCAAAGTAGGAAAGTATTTTAATTCAAATATAATACTGTGAAAAGTTGTAATATCTCATGCACCAACTAGAAGACACGCACATATATATAACATTGCTAATTGATTCGAAATGAATAAATTGGTTATGTATGGAATAAGTTAATGATAGTTCAGTAACTGTAATAATCATTAACACAAGTCTGTTGTGACTTTCATGACTTTCATATGATTAAATATTAGACTGTTCCGTTGTCTTGCAATTTTATTTTCACGAGACATGCTTAAGTATCATGGGAGGATAACTCATGGTTTTCATGATACGTTAGCAAATGTGTGCTTAAGTATGGTGGGAGGATAACTCATGGTTTTCATGATGTGTTTGCCTAAATGCAGATGTGCACAGTAATTGGAATGTAATAAGTAACCTTTAGTTCATAAGATACACAAATTGTGTTGGTGTTTGTGTGCGCGTGACCTAACACTTAGAAACATAAATGTGCATAAATGTTGTTATAAATATTTCTAAGAGTGTTATGTTCAAAAATCATCATTTTAGTTCGAATTCATATCCTAACGGTCAGTATATTTGGAAGCAATCATCATACTTTCTAGCATAAGCATGATTCTTGAAACCGCTTCTCCAATGTGGCATGTATTTTGTACTACTACTCAAAAGTAATAATTGTTAAAACATAAGAATGACTAGTATGAAGAGTGAAGAACTAATAGTAAAGAACTTTATAGGGATGCATGCGTCACCTTTTTGTAAGTACGTAGTGACATTAGAACTGGTGAGAATGTAACCAAACTTCAAATAAAAAAAAATCTTTACTATAGGAGTTTGATGTAGTTACCCCATAAAAATTATCCAAGGCGTTCTTGCTCTATCCACAGATGCCAGATCCTTTTTGATCCATGCATACTGGAAAATAACCTCATTATCGACATGGTTATGAATGAAATTTATCGTCTACCTAAACAAGGAGTTATCGATATAGTAATAAGACTTGCCTGCTCTGAATTCTCATCCCATGGATGTTCTGTAGATATTACAGTAAAGTGGACACTTGCTTGCTCAATTGAGTACCATGGCTTGTCGAATGCACTTGTGGGCATTGGGAAGTATTTTTCATATGCTACTCCACACTCTCCACCAGAGTCTGGTGTTTGATATGCAGATCCAGAGTCTGCATAATCTCTGCAGTTGATATCCCATATCATTTCATTAATATGACTCTTCTCATTTTTGGTACTTAAGACCCGAGCATTACCTTTCATGATTGCCTATAGCTGTCATGTAGGAAACATGGGAGGCTACCGGAGTAATTTGGTTAAGAAAGAAATCCCACTCTACTAAGAATCCTGTTGCATAACTTATGTCCCCAATATGGAAAATGGAATCTACATCACCCGATGAAACTTCATTTGCCATGGCTTCAATCACAGAACGAGATCCAGGCTGCAGGTATATCAGATAATGAGATGAAAGGTACCATTACAACTTGTTTCCTCTTTTGTTATCTCTGTCCTTTATTGTAAATGCAAAAAGTTTATAAAATTGGGTAACTATTTAATTTGGCATGTGGTTCTTTAATAACTTTCTCACAGAAAGATCTCTCAAAATGCCCCTTTTGTGTGATATCCTTGCTTCTTAGCTTCTCAGTGTAATGTGACTCTGTGATTCTATTTTCATGTGAAAAGGCATAGATGATGACAATTTCATTTTCCAGCATTCTATATTAAAAGATGAGCCTTAATTTATGCATGTGGGACTAAGTAACTTCCAAAGTTATTCTATACATTTTGATCATATAGCTCCGTGTTTCCAGTTTACTTATTTATGTCATTAGGAATTCATGTTTGCCTCTTTAGAAGCAGATAGTACCTTGACAGGATATATTGATAGGTGATAAATCATAAAAAATTTAAAGAAAAGTTGAGAATTTATTGATGTTATATTACGATTAAGTGTTATTACTTGTTCGTGTCTATAACGGATTGAAAACTAATACTGAAATGATAGAAAACAATAGCAACACAGATATTTTTTCACAATTCATTGTCGGTTATGCGAACTTTAAATTATACATTTGTTGTAATGGAAATTGTAGAGGGGGAGGGGGGGGGGGGGGGGGGGGGGGGGGGGGGGG
>JBAKGM010000081.1:20764487-20781234 GCA_037177215.1 Asparagus racemosus | reverse complement strand
TGTAACGTTCCTCATAAATATATAGCCGTTACACATATTTTTAATTGCTAATTAATATATATTTTAATTACAAAAAAATTATTACTATTCATGAAGGCAAAATTGTCTTTTCTTAACAAAATATCTAACAGAAACAAGTCTGAATCTTTATAATTTTAAAGAATAAAACTTAAAACTTATAGAACGTATCTTAAAACATAAATTCACAAACAGAAGCCTGAAACTTTATGAATTTATGAATTAACCCCATAAGCTGAAAAGAATGGCCTTAATAAAAGATTATATTTAGTCTATCGTTTTACTGATGAGAAAATTGCACATAAATTCGCAAGCTTTGCTCTAATTGCACCTAAAATCGAACTTCTCAAGCTTTGCTATAAAAAAGTTGTTGTGATATTAGCCCTTAAATCTATCATATTGTGTAATTAGTTTCTCAATTCATTGAAATTGCTATTAGGTGCTTCTTAAGTTATTTTGAAATTACTCCCTTAATTAAAGTATAATTAGCAATTGGAGAGATTGCAAAGTAAAATTTATTATTGTGGACTATCAAGTGCCCTAATTTTATTGATTTGTTTAAAGTTAATCCCTCCTCTTGGTATTTCTACTCGTGATTGGGGAGAGTAATTTCAGAATAACTTAAGATTTAGCGGACCTACTAGCAATTCGAATGATTTGCGAGACTAATTTCATATATCTTAAGAATTGAGGGACCAAATAACAATTCGAATGATTTGAGAGACTAATTTCATATATCTTAAGAATTGAGGGACCAAATAGCAATTCAAATGGTTTGAGAGACTAATTTCAATATAACTTAAGAATTTAGGGTTGACCTAATTGCAATTTTAATGATTTGAGCGACTAATTTTAAACTATTAAAGATTTAAGGCAGTAGTATTGGAGGATTCGAAAACTGTATAACATACTATATGAAAAGATGAATCCTAATATTTTTCAATATAACAGTTACATAAAGATTCAAGTCATTTTGTCATATTACTGAAGGCATTAATATTGATTAATTTCATAAAACTAATAGAATGTCTTCATACAACGCACGTATACTATGATAGTTCCATTTGAAAGAGTGGCTCTCGATAAATCTTTTCATGGTAAATATTATTTCTAAACTTTTAGATATTATGTCCTAATCATAATTAAATTAAATTAGCTAAATTAAAGGCTCAAAGTTTTGGCTCACATTTATTATTTCGCACCCTTCCATGACTTCTCGCCTCCCTCTAAAACTCCTCTATTAGAACGTAGTTCGTAAAATAACTCTCGTTTGAGTAATAGCAAGCTCTCGTTTGTTACTGATAATTATTTGAGATGATATATTTAGGTATAAACAGGTATACGAAAGATACGAGGTGAAACGATGCAAAAATCAATATTGATGTTGGATTCAGTCATGGCACCGTTGATGGTCATGAGGACACCATCGATGGTCATGACTCATGACTCAATCTATGGATTACGATGTACAATCGGAGAAAAATAGAAATAAGAATCAGAACCATAGATGGACTACAGGGAACCATCGACGGTCAACTATATCATCAATGGACAATAATGTACATTCGATGAATTACAGAAACCAGATTTCAGCTCATCGATGAATTACGGGGTAATCATTGATGGTGCATAGGGGGCCATCGATGGTCATGTTTAACCATCGATAATGACGACATATTTGGCAGATTTGATCTTTTAATCTCAACCGTTCGTCGACCCCTTTCATCTCTAACTTCTGCTATGAATCCTATATCTCTTTCCTTTATAATCAAAGGCTATATAAGATAGAAAGAGATCATATTTTGGAGATGTTTTTGCTTTGAGAAATAGAGAATGATTTTATTCTAGGGTTTGTGTGAAGAGTAGATTTGTGATTCAATCCCTGGAGCCTCATCAAACTTTTTCCCGTCGCGCTTAGCATCTTTGAATTGTTTTAGCAAGGAGAATTACCATTGGATTCAACATCAACATTTTTTCTTCATCAAGCTTCACTTCATTTCTTTTGAGGAACAGTTTGCTTTTAAAAAGGGGTGTAAGATCTTTTAAATTGTGCTTGAACTGTTTTGGTTGGCTTGTTTTATATTGTTTTTATGTTGTACTCAAGATGGTGACAATTGAGGGTTTAGACTAGTTAGGGTTAGGTGTTACTCATTTATGAGGAGTTGGTTAGAAGACTGATTTCCGGTAGATTCTAGGATGCGGTTTTTGTAAGCCAACTGAATCGAGTTATGATTCAGGTGAACTCTGATCATAGTGAGAAAGTCCTTTCATGAGAAGGACGAGTGAACTTAGGATTTCTATCTGAACCACTATAAAATCGTGTGTGTTATCTGGTTTATTTTTGTTTGGTTTTTCACTTTTATTTGATATTATTTCTGTTGCAATCTGTGTTTTAGCGAAAATCTGTAGCAAACCTATTCATCCCCCCCCTCTAGGCTTGCATCTCAGTTCTAACAAATGGTATTAGAGCCTCATTATCCATATTTAAGTATCAAAATCTAGGGTAGGGATGTCTAGTCTTACCGTCGCAATGGCTTTTCCTAAGGGACACGCTATAAATCGACCACCGCTTTTCGATAGGACAAACTATACTTATGGGAAAGCTCGTTTGAGAGTCTTTTTGCTCTCCACCAATTATGATGTGTGGGAGTGTGTTGAAAATGGCTACAAAGAATCTACTACTGTTGTACAAGGGGTTTCAGTTGTCATAACTAGGGACAAGTGGTCACTATAGGACAAACAAATTTATTCATTAATGTTAATGCTATGAATGCTCTCTACTATTCTTTAATAGCTAAAAAATTAATCGTGTTTTAAATTGTACTACTGTACAGGAAATTTAGAAAACACTGGAGGTTACACATGAAGGAATATCGCAGGTAAAGAAGTGAAACTTACTATGCTTGTTAGAAATATATGAAATTTCAAGATGAATGCCTCGAAAAGAATTCAATATATGTTCACATGATTCACCGATATTGTGAACAAATCTAAAATTTTGGGAAATGAGTACGATAACATTGAGCTTTGAAGAAAAATACTTCTCTCTTTATCTAGAGATTGGGAACCAAAGATAACTATTATTGAGGAATTGTAAACTTTTTCTAACTTAACTCTTAACGATCTTTTAGGTAATATTCTCTCATACAAAGTTGGATTAAAAGATAGAGAAGATGCTTGTGAAGATGATTCTAAGAAAAAAATCATTAGCCTCAAAGGCCGCAAAGGACAAATTCCTATCCAAGAAGAAGAAAGAATCAGGCTCGGACTCTGATACTGATACTGAGAGTGAGATGTAATTAGTAGTTAAAGGATTCAAATCATTCCTAAAGATGAAAGATGGGTAAAAGTTCATGCAAAATAAATGGGATCAAAGTTTCACAAAAGTAAGAAAAACTAAATATGAAATTGCAGATTCTGAAGTTATTTGTCATCATTGTAGGAAACCTGGACATTACAGAAACGAGTGCCCTCTCAATAAGAATGATTACAAAGGAAAGGGCAAAAGCTTCAATGCAACATCATAGGATTTCTCGAGTGAAGAAGAAGATTCAGAGAATCAAATGCCAGTGATATAAGTCATTGTCTTATGGCTAACGTTAAAATTATGAAAGATTCAGATAGTAAAAATTTAGATAAGGAAGTTCAATGGAGATTAAGGAACAAGGAAGTACATGGTATTTAGATTCAGGATGCTCTCGACATATGACTGTTCACGGGGAAAGTTGATGGATTGATTTTCATTGCTGAACTCATTACACATTTATGGGATTACAAATGAATTTAATAAAAAGATCGCCTTTTTATAAGGCTTACAATGAAAAATAAAAAAGATTACAATTTTATAACCCTAGTTGAACAAACGCGGGATCCGTTTATCGGATCTTCGCTTACATGGGTGTCTTTGCCTGTGCCGGGTACTTTTTTGCGTCCGTGGACCGTTGCGTAATCCGATCTAGATGCTGGATCTACGGATCTGAGGTATGTATTTCACGAAGAAAATAAAATACCGACGGGGATCAACTAAGGAAGGAGATGATCACCGGAACGGGTGAAATCGACGAAGCGAAGTCACGCGCTAAACTTTGAGATTAAGACGGAGCTTAATCTAGAGGGTAGAACCGTAGAACTGACCTGGATCAACGTAGATCTGGCCTTGATTCTCTTCCTTGCTGCGTGGACCTGACTCGGAAGGAGTTCTTCACTTGCATGGGATTTGGATCTGGTCTTTTGATCTTGCAAACACTCGGATCTGTGCAAACGCTTGTGTGGATCTCACCTTGTTGGCCGAGTCTCCTCAGCCTTGTTGGTCGAGTTTCCTCGGCAAACAAAGCCGAGTTCCCTCGGCCAACAAGGCCGAGTCTCCTCGGCCTTGGCCGGGTTGCCTCGGCCAAGGCTGAGTCGTCTCGGTCTTTTTGGCCGTGTTCGCTCATCCGTCAAGTTGTTTTGTGGCTCTGGAATCCAGTTGTTCGTCTTCATCGATGCTTAAGTCTGGTTTATACCATTCTTGTCGACGTCTGAGTTCGGTCGACTCACCTTGTCAAATCTCGCTGACTTGAAGCTTCGTTGTTGGATTTATTCCACGATACGTCGCTTTGTTGACTTGTAGCATTGTCGACCCACTTCATGCGTTCGTCGACTAGCTTTATGCGTTTTGTGGCGCAGTTACATCGTCAGCGGTTCTTGATCGCACCGTTTGATGGGTCGTCGGTGTCAACCCACTATCACGAGTCTCATTCGGGTGCTGATAAGCGATTTTCAATACCTACAGATACCCCCTCCAAAGTGTCTCAGTCTTGATTTTTTGACGAGTCTGGGATACTTTGGATATGATAGGCCCCAACCTTCGGTCGGTGTGACGGGACCTGAGAACGGCTTTGATGTTCGATCTCTCCAATCCTTTCAGATTCTCTAGTTCTTTACAAGATAGCTGAAGGCATGACGGTACTGCATTTTTTATCTGACCGTTGTCGAGATCTTGACCTGAAATCGATAAGTGAATTTCTTTTGAGATTAGCTTCAGTATTTGATTCCTCCAATCCTTTCAGATTCTCTAATGTATACATATTTTTATAATTTGAGAGACTAATATCAAAATATGAAGATTTGAGGGACTAATATCAAAATAACAATGATTTAAGGGGCTAACATAAAAAAACCCGTGTATGTTTTTATTTACTTACGAATGTATATAATTTATGAATAAATAGAATCTAAATTCAAATACTATTCCTTCTTGAGATTGATTCATCAAATTTCATGATATTTTCTTTCTATTCAAATTCACCCTTTTGACCAACTTTTTTTAAGTTCTAGGATCTTCTTGTAAATTAATAATATTTCAAGAGTCTTTTTGAAGCTTCATGCTTACTTCTTCTATAAATTTTTAAAAATTCTAGTGTTTTATTAAATTAGGAAATTTTCAAAAAAAAATTGAAAATGTTTGTAATTCTGAAAATTTTATAAAATCTAGGTTTTTCTACAAATTTTGTAAAATGTAGGATTTTTCTTCAAAAGTTTTAATATTTCAAAGTCGTTGGGTTTCAGTAAGTTCTGTGAATTTTTTCACAAAATATACAATTTAAATCTTTTGATTGTTTTTACTAATTTTGTAAGTTCACTTTTTTTTAATGAAATCTTTAAATTATGAAAGTTATTTGGGTATGTATATTAGTTTGATAGGTTCTATGGATTTTGTATATTTTTTATCTTGGTTAATGATACATAATTAATATTTGTCTCCTTAATATGAAGATAATTTAGGAGATGAGAATATTTCGTGATATCATCGGATTATCTTTATCTTTATTTTTAAATGTAAATATAAAGAAACGAATGATAAGAAAAAGAGTCCTATTTTTTTACTTGTTAGATACTAAATTTAAATCTTTAGATAGTTATAATTTTAAATCTTTATATGTTTTCTCTAGTAAATAAATTTATTAAGTTTTGAGATTTTCTAGTTTGAATCTCTTAAGAAATGGTTGAACGTGGAGATTGAAAAACTATCCATAGCTCGTATCTTATTAAAGATATTTCAATGAAATAGAACATGATCACAATAAAATCATATTTAAGAATTTTCTATTAATTAGGATAATTTGGAATGTACAAAATTATTTTGGATTTTTGTGCAGATTTTGTAAAATCTAGGATTTTTTTACAAAATTTTTAATATTTTGAAGTCGTTTGCGTTTTGATGCGAAGTACATAATTTTTGAAAGTCTTTTGAGTATTTCTACTAATTTTATAAGTTGATTTTTTTAGATCTACAAATTATGTCTTTTGTGTATTTCTACGAGTTGTGCAAATTCTATGAATTTTGGATATTTTCTAGCTTGGTCACTCAAGCAAAATTAATATTTATCTGCTTAATTACGAATAGGAGATGAGAATATTTCATAATATCATTTATTATCTTTATTTTTAAATTTAAATATGAAATAACGAATGATAAGATAAATAAATTGTTTTGACTAGATAGGTACCAAATTTAAATTTTTACACTGTCAAAATTTTTATCCGGTAAATAACTTTTGTAAGTTCTGAGATTTTCTATTTTTATCTGGTAAATATTTATATGATACTATTTTTTCCTAAAAACAAAAATAGAGAATTTTATAAATATCTTTCTAAAACTCATGCTAACTTTGAAGAGGAAAATTGTCCCAGTGAGAAACATGAGATAGAATAAAACCTAATAAATCCGTTTGCAAACAAACCTAAAGAAGCCAACTAACTATATCAAAATTTTTCCAAATACCCTCACAAAAATTACATACTGTCTAGCTCGTTAGTATTTTATTTTAATATATATTTTACCATCCACAACTTTTAAGACTAAAACAAAAATTAAAGAAAGATAACTTTATAGTCAGGCCTATAATATGATCATGCTTCTAATTCTCCAATTAATATTCCAATCAATTATAATTGACCTACAAAATACAAAATCATGCTAAGAATTAAACATTGTGAAGATTGGATAAGTAGGTGATTAAAAAAAACACAGATTGGATAAGTAGATAAACAAAGAGGAAAAAATTTACTAAATTTCACAAATTCTCTAGCAATAATGCAGTCCAATTAAGTTGCAATTCCAAACAAAAAACAAAAAACAAAAAAACCAGATTTACTTTATTTTTCATGCGCTTAAAACAACTAAAGCTAGTTCAATGAATCAACTGTAAGGGAAAAGTAATACTGGAATTATAATAGGCACAAATTTAATATTAGTTTTTTCTCTTACTTTTTTATTACATCGAAACTTATAATTGCTTTTATTGTCAAGATACATTTAATCTATTTCCGAGATAATAGAATATCTAAGCTGTGAAAAGTTGGAAGTTTAAGACTAGTCCAAGTTTGGAAGCGGGTAGGTGAGGAAAAAAGATGCTGCACACAGAACGAAGTTTGGGAAGATGAAAGGGGGAGTAGGGGATTTCAGATCTCAATGAAGTTCATTAGGAAAAGACATTACATGAGCTTAAACACCAACGAGTTTTTATAGATTTTTTATTAGGAAAGTAATTAAATAATAACAAATGCCAAGTGACGTTTTTAAAGGAAAAAGAGTTTAGTACATAGTAATTGAGTTTTTGGGAATAAACAAAGACTGCCCTTCACCTCATTGGTCAAACTAAATCAACGGATGAGAATCCGGATCCATATCTAGTTTCAAGGAGCAAAAAGGCAGCAGGATCCCAAGCGACGCGGGCCTATTTACAGCGGCCTCCTCCTCCTCCTCTTTTCCGGCAAAATCCCTCAAAACCCTAACCCTCTAATGGCGAAAAAGATGGCGAAAAAGAGACCACCACCACCACCTCCAGCGCCGCCCTCTTCCTCATCTGAGGAAGAAGGATCCTCCTCCGACGATCAAGAGCCCATCACGAAGAGCCCCAACCCCAAAACCCCGACCAACAACCAAGAAGCCGACGGCGAGAGTGAATCTGGCTCCAGCGATGAAGAACCCGTCACGAAGAGCCCCGTCCCCAAAACCCCGACCGGCAACAACAAAGGAGAAGAAGCCGACGGCGGGAGCGAATCTGACGCCGGCGACGACAAAGAGGACTGCGAGGAGGCTGAAAAGCCCCGATCTGACGCCAAGAAGCCGGAACCCGTCCCCGCGACGGCGGCGGCGGCGACTCCCGCTCTCAAACCCTTGGACGCCGGCGAGAAATCAAACAAGAAGGGCAAAGCGAACGGAAACGGCAAGTTCGTGTTCCAGCGGATCTGGAGCCTCGACGATGAGATCACGATCCTCAAAGCCATCATTGAGTTCGAGTCCAAGCACGGCCGGTCCAAGCGCGAGGGCGCGGGGATCCGGGACTTCCATCACTTTGTTAAGGATTCGCTGAGCCTCGAGGTCAACGATACGCAGCTTTATGAAAAAATCAGGAGGCTCAAGAAGAAGTACGAGGCAGCCGCTGCCTGCGCGAAGAAGAACGGGAAGGCGGTCAAGTCTGGAAAACCTCACGACGAGAAAGTGTACGAGCTGTCAAAGGAGATTTGGGGGGCGGCGAAAAGGGCGGCGGCAGCGGCCGACGATGGCGGTGGGGGGAGTTTGAAGAGGAAGTATCTGTTCCTGAAGGATGCCTTGGTAAACGCGGGGCATGACGTCTCCGCAGAGGAGCTGGCGGCGCTTGATCCCGAAAGGGCAATGTTTTTCGAGAACAAGTTCAAGAAGCTAAGAGTGGTGGACTTAAAAAGCAAAATTCGCGGGCTAGACTTGTTGAAGCAGGCACTTACCTTCGTAGTGGAGGGAATAGAGAGCACGTCGGATTGAGTTCGGGACGTCCCGTTGGTAACTTCCTGACCCTTTATGGTATTTTTAGTTAGCTGCGCAGTAAATCGGTAAATTGATTGAAGCTCATTGGTAGAAATTGTGTTTGGTTCATGGTACATTTTCATTGGATGACTTGACCCTTAGCTTTAGAAAATCTACTAGTTTCGGACTCTGCTTGTGCATTTAAATCTTTCCATTTCTTGTGAGAAAAGACTATTTTCATATAAATATGTTGGCAAAAAGCTGTAGATCTACTATGAAACAGGGCAAATTTAGCACGAGGCTTCGTGGATGCTCATGGTGACCTACCAAAAAAATCACTTCACAGCTAAAGGAACAATATGATGCTGAAGAATACATAATATTTTGTTCTAAGACTCCACAGTCAACTCAAATTGGCATATGAGTTAAGCCATTTAGAACCATTTGGTATAGCCTCAGCCACTTAGAAAATCAACCCTCAATTGATCGCAATTACCAGTTTACTTTCAAATCATTTGGAGTATAGTTGCATTCGTCCCTCTGTTATTATTTGATTCATCCAACTGATGACAACCATGATAGTATCTTCATCCAAACGACGTGTAGCAACTAGCGGCGGCAAAATGTTTAAATCCATTTCCCATCTTTGTTCCATCAAGTTCCATTTGTTATTGACTGTATGTTTCCATCTAGACTGATTTGGCTCATTCATTATCAAACAAAAAACAATACTATTCTCTAACATCAAACGTTAAGCTGAATATGAAAGATTGTTTTCCTGAGTGTCTGATTAATAAAACGATACAAGTTATGATATTGGTGTTTTCCAAGGCAATAGTGCTCCATGGTCTCATGCACAACAAATGATACACAAAATGATTACAACATAACAATTCTTAAACATGAAATTGGTGCTTATATCATTTTAGGAAACTACGGACACATTAAACACTTGCATGGTATAATAAGGGGCTGAAATTTTATTGAAGAAAACACATGCTTGGATCGCAGCTGGTTTCTGAAGCACATAATATAATAAATGCAATGATTCTGGACTTCCAGTCAACTTCATAGAACCTGGAAAGTTGGTCCAGGTCGCTAAGTTCTACAGGGTATTATGTATATAACAGTATAAATAACATGTTCTTTTTGGCACCCTTAATGTTGTAAGTACTGGTGCAGAACGTGTTTGAGACGAAAGTGAACTGTTAAGAAATAAAAGAAGGGAGAAGGAATTATACAATCAAAGGTAGATTATTTGTTGGTTTCGCACAAATCACAAATGGTAGCAAATCACATGATATTCCGAACTTTCAGAATAATCAAAATCAATCTCTATGCATAATCTGTAAAATTCACGAGTATCTTCTTGACTCACAAGGAGTCTGCAATTATAATAAATATACATAAATTCAAATTTCAAATCAAATAACTAATCCTTATAGAAATAGCCTACAAGTCTCAAATTTAAATTTAAAACCAGATAACTAATCTTGAACTCAAATCAATCATCTATCCTGAACTGATTATGATTTTTGCATTCCTATATAAATAAATAAACTAGCACTCTTTGAATCAGATGAGGCTTTGACTTCATCTCCAATTATGAATCAAACAAATTTGACATGCATCAACTTATAACAGAACAAGCCTTGCTAGGTGTTTAGCCATGCTGGTGAGATGACCAATAAATAATAAAGACATGTCCATCAAGATTAAGATACCAGTTAGCAGAAGAGAAGGAAAACGTTGTCACAGAATGTGCATGTTGAGTTTTAAAATGCATGCTACCTCGGGAAATGCTTTGGGTTTGCCAGTTTCAACAAATTCATTAACATCTGTTATCCTAAATGTCTTCTGTGATTCCCTCAAAGTTTTTACCTTTTATGGATGGTCTCTTCAGAAGAACTGCGGGGTCTGTAAATTCTTTGTAAATTTGAACTTCTTCAGGTCTCGCACTTCTAGTGTGTTTGAATAGCTTTTTTTTTAGAGAGGAGGGGAGGAGTTGGGAAGATTACAAAGCTAACCATCCTAAAATTGTGTTTGTTTACATTTTTTAGTAAGTGAAGGGACGGATTGGGAGGATGCTTAGCCCTCCTAAAGTGGACGGATTGGGAGGGTAGAGGTTGGATTCTAAGTGAATTCCTCCATTCTCTTCCTATTTTCTACTCTAAACAAACACAAATTAGTTCCATCACTCTCCCTTCCTCTCCATTCATAGTTGTCTATCCAAACGCAATTAGCTATGTTACATTCGCTTCCCCTCATTTCCCTCCCATTGGGTAAAGTTCAGTTTTCCCCCTCCCGTTCCCTCTTCTCCATCCAAACTGACTGTTGGTGGAGACTTTGGGCATACCAATGCATAATGCACAGCTCCAAAGCTGATAAGATCAGCAACATACCTTGATATATAAAATAATATTTATTAATTATTATACTCTATGCAACTTTAATAAGCATGCTAGATGTCAGACTAGCTTAGCGTTGTATATTTATTATACCTTCTTGTTTGCATAGTTCTTATAAAGAGCTGCTCTTGCTCGGAGACCTTATGAGGTATGTGGAGAGAACACATTTATCTTGAATTAGCTGTTGGGTGTCTATCTTTGTGTTTTAGATGTCGAGTTGTAGCACCAATAAGAGTCTCAGTTACTTCACCATTTCTATTTTCCTCGGTGAGGAAAGTTTGTTAAGTAATTACCTTCCAGTTTCAACAACCCCCCCCCCCCCCCCCCAAACACACACACAGACAGAATGCCAATTGGGCTTTACCCTTCTTAGTAGCTTTATTTTTTTTATGGAGATAAGTTGATCAAATCACTAAGTGCCTTGTCACTAATTCATGTCCCCGCTGATGATCGAGAACAGTTGGGAATATTATAATGTGTTGTTGAACATAGAGAAATTAATGTAGAAGTGCAACCTCAATTAACAGTTATTTCAGCATGTAAGCACTTGTTGATTGGAAGATATGGGTGCTAGTATTCTTATATGTTTTTCAACAGATTTTCTACTTATTCAGATTGTATTCCATTTTCTTAGTTTTATGCCTCCACCTTTTCTAAATCATAAATTAAAACTGGTTCTAATTATCATAAATATACCTGAATATAGTGTTCAACAGATTCATCTAATGGAGCTTTCCCCATATCACCATAAGCAAGAAGCCTTAGTTCATCTGATCCTGCAGAAGGTGGCGTTTTGAATTTGATTTGGCCACTCCAACCAACAGAATCACTACATTGTAAAAGCTTCAATATTAGAATTACTTAACGAATGCAATCTTATCACAAGAAACGTGAACACTGTAAAAAGAAGGAACATACAGAAATAGCGAATATGATTGTCTTATTAACAGTATTTGACTTGAAATATAAACACATCCTCAGAAGGAATGAGACATAAAAAAACCTGTAAAGTCGGTAAGTCAAGAGTATTGATTATCCTAATTCATATAAGCCTTTTTATAAAATGTTTCGTAGCACATCCATCATTTCTTCCTATATGCAGAAGGTTATGTCTGGTAACGTCAATTCTGTTGATTCATTTACTTTTATTTGTTTTGTTTTGTAGCACCTCCATTGTTAAGATCTTCTCTCTCGATTGTTTCTTCTTAGTCAAAACTATCTACAGTCAAACCAGTGTTTAATCCTGTTGTGGTGAGGGATAAGTTATGAAGATCAACTGGGACATCATAGATTGAGGAGCAATGAAGGTCCAAAGGCAAGTTCTTCCTCTACTTAGATCTAAAATTATTAGATCTTCATTATAATCAGATCTCTTTGGTAATTGGGTGCGTACAATTTATCGTCTAATCAATATAAAATTAGATACAATGTTCGCATAATCCTGGTGTACCACTTTCAGTAGGCCTAAAAGAATTTAACATGCTAACCTTAGGAACTAAAAATTGTGTTACGGCAGGATCGAATTTTTCTCTCTAAAAAGAACACCATAGGGGATTGAATTGTTATGTAATTCTTCTATAGCTATTCCAAATTCTTTTACTCATTGTTTTATGTTCACTACTATTGTCTGTTTTTTATTTTATAATCCAAGCAGCGATCATCACATCTCAAATAATTCATAGACTAAAAGTTTACCTTCCATATCGATAAGAGTAGGATTGAGAAGGTTTTAAAGCAGTCATTACAGCTGAATGGATGTATCCAGGATCATGCCATCCAAAGTCTTTGGCAGGGCTTGCTAATGTACCACCTACATATAAACCTTATAAAACATTAAGCATAAAAGATGAAACAAATTTCCTGTAATTAAGCCTATGATGCCATTTTGAATCTTCAATAAAAATAAGGGGTTAAGTGCAGTATATAGCCCCTACACTATATGGTTTTAGCCAATGATTCCCTCCCCCCCCCCCCACCCCCCCAAAAAAAAAAACATTTTTATTAACATTTACATTCTATATGCAAAGATAGTTATCTCTCTGTCATATGTATCTATAGAAAATATCTACAAGAGAATAGGGGGTCTCTCTGCAGTACATTGAAATGTCAGGGATTCTTTCTACAACGCATTGACGTCACATAATGCTAGGTTGCAAATATCATAGAGAGAACTCCATTTTGGCATCAGAGAAACATGTCCTAATAACAGGATATGCATTTGCAATTAATCTTTAAAATAATTTGGATGAAACATCATTGGAAAATGATTAAAAACTCCAATAGCGGTCTTCCTTCGCAATTTGATTATTTGTTTTTATTAATGATAACACATTCTTGTTGCAGGCATAAATTTTATTAGTACAAGCAGAAGCTTGAGATAGAGAACTCACTGCACATATCATTCTGAGTAAATGTAGTGACAGCCGACGTTGCAGACTTCCCATCTCCATACTGAACCTCTTGTGGGCTTTTATCATCACTGACCCATGTTAATCTCATCTACAAGCAAAAGGTGCACCACTCAAATTCTCTGAAATCAAATACATAACTTACATTCCTAAAATTAAAACTTACCGATGTTCCCGCTGAATCTATGCTTGAGAGATGTCCATACAGAGGCTTATTTCGATTGGCGAATTTGAGAGGCTCCGATCTTTTCAATATGCAAGGAGTGTCAAATCCCCCGGTGAAGAACACAAACTCTATATCGGTTCTAATGTTTACATAATGGAATGTTATGGAGCCACTACAAGTTTGAACTTCACAGTCATTCTCTTTGGTTTTGATGCATTCTGACTTGTTGCAGCTGAGGTATGATGGATCGTTGCTCAAGTGTTGAGCCTGTAATTATTCATGGGTGAATGATACGGACTTTAGTTTGTGTGCACTTTTGACATATTCAGATGTATATATTTGATGAATCTTGACATATGTCTAGTTACTGGTATTTGTACCGCTTGTATCAGTTTCATTTACTTTTGTTATTGTATCTGTCTGAGACTCTCAGTGGTGTGTGTTTGGTTTCTTGCAGTTGGAGTTTCCTGCATCTTCATGGATAAAAGTAGCAAGGGTGTTAATTGCAAATAGAACTCTTGTAGTATCGCTGTGTAATTTACTACCTCTTAAGTTTGATATTGGTAGATACAATCACGTCTTTGTCAAACAAAAAAAAAAACAAAAGCTGACATCCCATGATGGTAAAGAGGGGAAAAAAAAAGAAGTTATATGTCGAGATCAAACTTAAGGAGTAACAAGTGTCACAATGCGATACTACATGGGGTCTATGTGCAATTGCCGCCCTAAAAGTAATTAAGTAAATTCTCAGTACTCGAACAATATTTTCAAAGTAGTTATTATTATGCTCGAAAATAAGGTACTCCAAATACATTTTTCCTTTTCTTTCTTTTATGAAGGATGGAATAATCATGTTAGAATTGAGGAATGTGTTAACCTTGACAGGATAATGGCACAAAAGCGGCAGACTGCTGTAATCACCAGTTTGCAAGTACATAAATTTGTCCAGTGGGCAATCTGACACTCTGTTCATAATAAACCATTTTAAGATTAAAAACCAGAAACACAATAAAAAAGGATGTTTGAAATATGCAAGACATTAACTTATGATTGTTTGGCTTCATGCTTTCAAAAAGCACAAAATTTTACTTTGTTTTCGTAAAGTCTGTCATATTCGAAAAACATGAAACAAAATGACCCCTATAAAATCCAAAATAGCCTCCCAAACCTATTTTAAAAAGTGATGTAAACCCGAAATAGAAAAGATAAAGACGATAAGAATGAAGGCGCAATTGATGAATTAATGTGTATAGACACCCACTAGTTTATTAAAACACAATTACTTTGTGAAAAACTATTGTTAATTTTCAAATTAAGGGAGCTTATCTACTACTTTTTTAACTTAAAAGCAAAACCTCAAAATTACTATTCATACTATCGCAAATACTATTTCATGATTCAGAATATTAAAAATTACCATTTATGCTACAGTAATATTTTCTGCCTTAGCCATACTGTTCGGGCTATAATGACTTCCCCATAAATATTGTTCATGCTACAGTGTAATTTTTGAATCTTAAACATGATCTATACGCTACAATGAATTTTTTGGCCCTTTATCCATTGTTCAAATTGAATTAATATTTTCTACCCTCAAAATATACTGTTCATATCTTTTTTTTTATTCTTGCAAATGATGAATTGAACCTTTATCAAATATTTCACAAATATTAATCTTTCTTGACTCTATTATATAAAATTGATAAAACTTGCTAATTGGTGTATTATTTTGTTCACTGGTTTGGAAATTCACTCTGTATATAATAGTAAAAAAAATTATCGCTAAATTTTTTAAAAAAAGTTATATATAAAAACCATATTATCAATTTGGCGATAGATATAACTAGATAAATAATACCCGCAGCAAGGAGCAGGCTTAATACTAGTGTTATTTAAGTGAAAACTTCAGGAGGATTTATTGAAATTCCCCATAAGTTTTGTGACTTCAAATAGAATTAAATGTGACAATCTTCTCGTAAACTTATAGAAATTTAATATTATTGCGTAATATTCATCATTATTTGCATATCTTTAGCCACTTACTCTGAATTTGATGGAGATATCATGGCAACCCAATCGGACTTATCGGGTACAGTAACTCCACTAACCGTAACCGTGACGTTTCCTTCATCATCCAACATGGAATCACCACTCACATTGATAGCAAGATACGGATTCGGATCCGGGCAGTCACCCATGAGCCTCCTATTCACAACCCGAAACTCCGATATCCTCGTATACTTATACAATTCATCAGTTGAACCACTGATCAAAGTAGGAGAAGATGATGCAAATGATGCATCAAAGAGAAAGAAGAACAACAATAGAAGGGAGATCATCATGATGAGAATGTGAACATATGAGTTAATACTATGATGTTATTTATCATGTTCATACATGAAAATATGGAGGTTTATATTCAATATTTGTGGTCTAGGAAAGCTCATACGGACAGTTATGTGGAAAGTGACGCGGGAGCGGGTATCTTGGTGCAAAACTTTGTTGAGGTGTGAATGAATTTATGATGTTGTGATACCTTTTGGATGTAATGTGAATGACAATTATTGTACATAGTTGTCTCCGTTAAGATGTTTCCGGGCCTAGGGTTAGGAGTGGGGAGTATAAAAATCATTGCACGTTCAAATTTAGATGCATGTTCAACAGTAGGGATTGTTTCGTGTATTTCTCTAGCTGTGTGCTTGGATGAGGGTTAGAGGATGGAATTGAATGTAAAATTTCATGAGAATTTTCTCCTGGAAATTTTTTCAAAAAAAAATCCTTTTTTAAACTTTATTAGTAAAATCGACCTATTTTTTATGTAACTAGGTTTTATGCACGTGCAATGTGTTGGATATCATGTCCCCAAGATATTGTTTTGATGATAACAATTCATTCATTATGTGTATTATTGTGCACTAACATATCAATGCAGATTTAATGTGATGAATGAGTTCAAGGCAAAAGAAGTAAAGAAGAAGAT
>JBAKGM010000081.1:20751937-20763046 GCA_037177215.1 Asparagus racemosus | reverse complement strand
GTCTTGTTGTGTCCAGAACCGTAGTAGTTCATGACTTAGGGACTTGATTCGTCATGAACATGACCTAGTGACATGCGTGTGTTGACCATGCTTATGAGGTGAACCCGTGTTGTGATATATCGTTATTCATTGACTTGAGTTATATCAGTATCATTGACTTGCTTTTACTTGAGATCATGGGATGGGAAAGTCTTGGTTCATGTACTCAGATGTGGCAGGTTATGTTTCTTCCAGACCTGTGCCAAGTGATCTTGATTTCGCACTTGAGGCTGGTTTGTTGGGCTAGTGAATCATTTCACACGTGGCCAGTGAAATCATTTCGTCACCTGAGTCCTGCTTGTGTCCGGATAAGCTAGAATTGGATTGCGTGTAGTCCTCTGACCGTAGTTCCGCGGTATTGGATGCGCGTAGAGGAGAATGATCCGTCAGTTATCCGAATAATATGAACTTTGACTCTATGTGAGATATAGACCT
This sequence comes from Asparagus racemosus, assembly GCA_037177215.1. Classification (NCBI taxonomy): domain Eukaryota; kingdom Viridiplantae; phylum Streptophyta; class Magnoliopsida; order Asparagales; family Asparagaceae; genus Asparagus; species Asparagus racemosus. The sequence continues at coordinate 20,762,572 of JBAKGM010000081.1, read as the reverse complement.
GAGACTATTATAGAATGGTTAGTTACCCATCGCTGTTGTTTAGAATGTCAGTGTTTCCCGGTGGTTTAGATTGTCAGTTCTAGTTGTACGCATGCATCATTTTTCACTATTGTATTAAATTGTATTTTGAGAATCTTGCCGTGTGCCATGCACGCTGACATACTCCAATCTCTTGGTGTACGTCAAATATAGATGACGAACAGGTCCAGTATGGAGATATACTTGAGCCTGAGTGTCCTCAGTAGGAGAGTCTCCCAGATGACGGAGTAGATCGAGCCGAATCTTAGTTCTTCTTGTTTCAGTAGTTCGAAGAACTTTAGACTGATTTCTGTTTTCTTTTTCAGTTTAGATGATATTATTTAAGATTCTCTAGTTCCTTTAAATACTTGTATTATTTCAGTCATGTGGACTCTTTTATAGTCCGGAATGTTATTTCTTTATTCTGGTGATATGCACTTCCTGTTCTGGATATTTATTTATTCTTACTGGCTATGATTGGGATGTGTGACTGTGATGCATTTTTATTATTACTTGACGCTTGGCGTATTAGATTGAGGAGAAATGTTGTTTTTATTTATTTTTTTTATTTCTCTTCTCAACCTAATACGTCGTGAGCTTGTTCGCGTCCCGTTTCCGCGTATTTTGGAAAGCGGGGCGTGACAGCTTAGTGTAATTAAGCTGCAAAGTTTAGGGCTCAACGGAGAACATAACTCTGACTTGGACTTTATCAACATTAATCTAAATTTTTAATTTAAAAAAACTCATGATGTTGTACTCCTTTTCCTGTGTTAGAACAAACATTTAACTAATTCTTGTTAAAAATATCATTAAGTCCGCTAAAAGTATATGGAAAGATGAATTATTATGACTCTTATAGTTTTCTATAGGGTTGTTTCCGTTAATTGAGTATACATCCTAATTTGCAGGTCCTATCGTCTCAGAAAATGGAAGTCCTCGTAACTTTGAAGATTTAGAAGGATCAATGGAACATCTCAACCTTGAAAGAGCTCCACGCTCTAGCAATGATGACAAGGATTTGAATGGTACGATCTTATGCTACTACGATCGCGCTCACCTGTTATCTTCATCAATGTTGTGGAGGATGTTAGTTAATTTTTGTCTTTAGGATGGATTTCTGAAATTTTACTTGCTTGTCATTCTCCCTCCCCTAATATTTTTCGTCTCATTTGGCAAGAAAATAGGAATTTCATTGAGATCCAAAACATTTGGGAAAAAAATAAAAAGGTTCACATGTTATTCTCTATTTACTGTGAACAAATCCTCTCATTTACCTTCAGGATTCCATTTTTTTAAGAAACAAAAGGAAGAGGTCAAAAGCCTCAACCTGCTTCATTCAATTAGGAAATGAAAGAAGCCAAACCTTCAGGATTCATTTCATGGAGATTGAGACAAGTTTTGACCTTTGTCCTGATGTTAGATGGGCAGTTTATCAACTAACTTATAAAGCACAACATGGGTGGTGTCGGATATCTCATTCAAGTCTGGCGTTTAAATTTAGTCATTTCTTGGGTAATAAACCTTTCTCCCTCTTGTTCTCCTCTATATTTTCATTTTCTTTTAGAGCAATGAGTATATTTGCTGGTTTAAGAAAAAAGTGAGATAAGAATACATCACGCATATATCTTTGTCATTTGAAGGGGAAATAATGGATTGTACTTGATATCCTTGTTGTTCGATGCATAAAGATTGAACTGCAAACATTTACTCGTAGCTTTTTTCTTTTTCCACTGCTAAGAGCATGTTTGGCAAATGGTATTTTTTGCTGGATTATAAGACACAAGGTTAGACCAAGTAAAAGACATCTATACTCATGATTTCACAAAATTCAAGTCATGGCCTTTGGTGGATTGTAAGTCATGTCCTTTTTGGTCATTTTGATAATGGTGGATTATAATCCACCCATTTGACAAACACTACTATTAGAAATGGATTATAATCCACTAAATTTACGAAACACTATGGATTATAATCCATTTGTGAATTATAATCCAAGTGGATTATAATGCTAATCCCAGTGGATTATAATCCAAAGTTGCCTAACATCCTCGAAGAAAGCTGGTGGGAAGCCAACAATCTACGGAGAAAAAAAGCGAAAAGGCAACAGCAACAGCAAAACAAAACAAAAAAAAGGGAGGGAAGAAGAGAAAATTTCAATGTGAATATAAGGATGTGCAAAAACTCGTTGGTTCTTTCATCATTCAAAGTTCTCCCGATGTATGGTGTGCAGGTTTTTTTCCTAGTTATTATTCTTAATTTTTTTGGGTTAAAATTAGCAAGAAAGAGTCTGTTACTTACCTATAATTTGTTAATGATTAGTTGAAGTGTAATGTGTACTTTGGGACTTATGGACACTAGATGGTTATATGAATTTTCATATGAATTTTTATTTACTAAAAATTTCTTGATCATCCCTTTTACTGGTTTGCTCATTGTTTCTTGACGGTATTATGACATAAGCATATTCTATATTTCTCTTGATGATAATGATATTTTCTCTTTCTTACCTTTTATTATGTTTATACTTGATTATTTGTAGTTGACGATATTGACTTCTGGGGTGAAGATGAAACCTTAGATACCGATACAAATGAGGCCTCAAGTCATTCATCTTCTTTAAACAGGGAGTGGAAACGGAGGCATGAACAATTTCATACGGTATCCTCATATAGAAATTTTTGCAACATTCAATCTCTTCATTTTTGTACCAACGCTGCATAATCATTTCAACGCACTAATTTATTTCTTAACACTTCAAGATGGGATATCGAGATGGCATTACTGCAGGCAAAGAAGCTTCTGCACAAGAAGGTTTTAATCTTGGCTTTAAGCAATCTGTACACAGTGGTTACAATTGGGGCCTTGTTAGAGGAATTTCTAGGTATGACTCTCCTATAGTTGTTTTTTCAGGATAGTTAGAAATTTTCTAATGATTACTAAATCACTTCACTGTGCAGTGCTTATATTAATCTTTCTGACAATCTGAAAGAAAAGTTAGCAAGAACAGTTGAGAAAAAAGAGAGGCTTCAGAACTTATATCAATCTTCTCGTAAAATTTCCACAATGGATGCACTCAAAATGTATCACGAGAGCATCCAACATACAGAGACTAAGCAAGAACCCTCAGAAAGCAGTTCTCAGATAAGTAGTGGTGATAATGGAGAACTTTCTGTGTACAATCAGTTGGATGACCTTTTAAAGGAGCTTATCTCAATTCAGCATGATTCACCGGAAATTGATTTGAAAATAGAGCAAAGATGAGAAACTTAAGAATAGTTTTCATTATAGGCACAAGCATTCTTATGACAATGGATGAGAGCCAATGTGTTATTGTAAATACTTGTATTTTTGGAAAGCTTTACTGAGCTGTTATCTTCATAAGCATTTATGTTCTCTTGTATCTTTTATATCTTATTGATTATTAGAATTTGTGATTCTGAATAGTTGAATATTCCCATTCCATGTAATCAGTATGAATTCTAATGTGAAGAGCTCATGTCTGAATGGAGTTCTGGAAGAGTTGAATTGCTCTAGTTGATTTATCGGTCTGCGATGAAATATTTCGGTGAAGAGAGTCAAGGTTCTTGAACATTGATCTTTCTAAGTTCATCTTCTAGCAACCGGATGCGTTATATAAGTGGGACATTCGAATGTCGAAAAATTGTTTTCTCTTTGTGCCATCAAGTTTTTTCTTCATGCCATCTTCGTTGATGTTATTTATAGAACAAATAATCTGTTTTTGTTTAATACTCTTATTTGTCTTCATCATGATGATGACACTCTTATTCTTTACTTGGAAGATTGAAAATCTATTCCCTGTCTCAAACCAAATCTCTATGTATTTGAAGCAGTATCAGCCAAATCCTTCCTTGATGTTTAATCCTTCTTTACTTCTCACTTTTCTTCATTTTCACAAATGCTTCGTTTAAATCTGACTACTACTCTTTAAGGCTATGTAGTGAAAATATACATAATTAACCAAAATCAAGCTAAAATAAATTATTAACAGGGAAAGGGAAAAAAAAAAAACGAACCTACAGAGAATGTAACGCATATGGTATCTACTCAATTTCAAAAGAATAGTTTTCACTATGTAACCATCAAATTTGAGCACAAAACTAACAAGAGCTCTCAAGACTTTTAGTGGTACAAGTTTTTGTGTATATTCAGTACATAATCATCGAGATCTCTGAACAGGACTAACTTTTTGAGGAAAGAGACATTATGGAAAAGAACCAAATCAGATCCATCACTAACTATGAGAGTATTTGGGGAGGCTTATTTTTCAATCAAACCAGCTTTTAAGCTAGCTTTTTTATATCTACCTATTTAGTAAAATACTAAATAAATTAGTTTATAAGTCTCATTTTAAAAAGCTGGTATATCCCCATTTTTAAAAAACTAGCTTATAAGCTCACTTAAAAAAATTAGGTTTGACCAAACATATTATTATTCTACTCAAACAATTTTTATAGTATTTTTATCAAAAACACCAAAAGCCATTAATAGCTAGCGTAACTTATAAGCTTCAAAAAATAAGCATTCCCAAACACCCTCTATAATGATACGGAAATAAATTTCTCTAACCAATTATTTATGTCCATGCGTTGAATACAACAAATAATATAATCAACTGTGAGCCTGATCAAGATTCACTTGCACAAAAATTGCAAGAATCACAGTACCAATAAAAATAAAACATGCACATCCTTTGCTCTTTCCCAGTCATCTGTCATTCTTTTCCATTGCATTCATCCAAAACGGCACCATGATCCCTTCTATTATCATCACATCTCGACTCTGATCCTTTCAACTCGCCCTCATGATCCTCGTCATGTTCAGAAACTGAACTCACATCCTCACAACTTTCCATGTGCAAATTTTCAACATCTGCTTCAGCCAATGAGCTTTGCTGTTGCTCTGATTCACTACTACTTCTTTGCATAGGATTTATCACTTCCCTCCTCACAACATTGAAAACTATCCCGTTATGTATTCTTTCAGGTTGTATCAGATCCCCTTCAGAAACCATTATGCTAGCAGTTCTATGACTAGACTCACGAGATTCAGAGTCTGTGTTATCTGAGCTTCTATTCAAACGCAATGCTAAACTTTCAGGATCCTCTTCCCTCGGCCAAACCCTGTTGAAATCTAGATCGAGCTCAAGATTCTGAACAAAATTTATAAATTTATTGGCCGAGGCCGTCCTCATCAGAGGCCCACCAGACCTTGTCCAAGAATTAAGGTCTATGCTCTCTGATTCACTGTCACTACCATCATGCAAACTCCTGTGGAAAACTCGATTATTTCTCAAAATGGCTGCAGTATCAGTGAGAGCTTCATCTTCAAGTGATCCTGATGAGTTCTCTCTAGCAATGCAATTCCATGAAGGGATTCTTCTAGACGCGTTGAACCTGAAAGTGGAGTTTATTGGTTGCTGCCCTTGTGATGCTGCAGAGGCGGCTGCTGCTGCTGCTCTCTGAGCGCTTCGCTTTAGGCGACGCATGTGGTTTAAGAGAGCTACACATTCGTCCAAGGCGAGTTCGATGGCACAATTGGCTTTTATGGCTGACAGTTTTTCCCAAGTGCACCTTCGTCCTTGGTTTGAGGCCTTTTGGAGTTCCAAGTACGATGGGTTTTGTATGATCTTGGAGTACTGAAAATATATATGGGAAAGACAAAATGTTACCAATTTGAGAGAAGATAGTTTATTTAAGGGTTCACTGCAATACAGCTCCTGTACTATAGGGGACAAGTTACTCATCACCCCTAATTTTTGTGTTTTGCGTGTGTGCGCGCGCGCGCGCGTGTGTATACATACACACGCGCACGCGCACACACACGCACACAAAAATACCCCTAAATCATCAACCTTGGAAACAAATACAGAAGTTTTGGAAATACGGAGCGTTTTTTTTGGGCCCTTCCTTATTAGTACTTTTTTGGGCCCTTCCTTATTAGTACTTAACCTCCTTATGTCCATACGGAGTTAGTGAGTGTTTATGAGAAGATATGATGCAACACACTAAAAAAATCATGGGTCTATTCACAACACATTGACGTCACATGACACCCACGTGACACATACAGATAACAAAGAGATAACTTTGTTGGAGATCAGGGGATCCGAGTGTTAATAAAAAGGTGTAGGGGTAAATAATGGCTAGCCCTCTATAGTATAGGGGCTGTATGTATAATTAATCCTTCATTAAATTACTCGTCAGAGATGATAAACGGGAAATAATGGTACCTGAGCAAGTGTCGCTGGCATGACCACTGTCACATCACCCTCCCACTCTTGAGCAAATAATTTAGCAAGTCCTCCTAGTGGAAAACCAAGTTCTAGAATTTGATTGCACCGATGCTTGACCTCCATCTCGGCAAGATGAGCAAGCTGGATAAATTTAGAAACAGGAGAAATTAGTTCCCTTGATATGTATTCCGTCATTCTTGACACTTTTTATGCAAAACTAAGAAAATAAATAGTTAAGAATTTATACCTTAGCAGCAAAATTCCCTCCATAAGCTCTTACAAGCTCTTTCAACCTCAGTAATGGAGCTATATGAGGATTTGCTTGACTAACAATAAAATGATTCACATTAAAAAGTTCCTTTAATTGTATCATAGGAAGATCACTCTCCAAACTCCCATCTCTCCACCGACGAGACGAACTTCCCGCTGCTTCCTCCGAGCCCACCACAAATGGTGCGTGAAAAGGAACAATCTCCCCAAATCTATCCTTTGCCATCAACTCCTGAGCTTCAAAAAGCCCAGGAAAAGCACAAGAAGCAGTGACAGCACTCCATATAACAACATGAGGAGATGTCAAATAATTAAGACATCTCGGAGGCTCATGCTTTCTAGGAGAGCACACAGTAATCCCAAGAATCCTTCCGGTCATATCATAAGCTTCTTGAAAAGTTAAATTGCTCGTTAAATGCCTCAAAAGCTGTTGAAGTTGCCTAATCTCATGAACTGCTCCGTGCGTCATAACCCTTTTAACCACTGCAAAAATTCCACCCATTTGATCGAAGAATTGGAGAGAGTGCCAAGAGTCCTCGAAGAAGCTCACGAGTTCTGGCCAAGATCGGGTGGCTACAATTGCGCACATTATAGAACCAACACTAGAGCCTGCGATTATTCTTGGAAGAAGTTTGTGTTCTACTAATGTTTTTACTACTCCAACATGGAAGGATCCTAAGGATGCACCTCCGCTTAAGAGAAGGGCAGTTCTGCCAAAAGCATGTCTAGTTTCATGCATGAATGCGAGTTTCTCTTCTAAGAGAAGTTCATTGGAGTCAGAATCGCATACGATTTTAAGTTGGGTTGAGACCTCGTCGATGTATTCCTTTATGAGTCTAGGTACCTGAATAGAAAGAAATGAAGGTTCTCAGGTTAATTAAGTACACATAATTAACGGTAAATTCAGGTTTTTTTGGGGCAAAATTAGCAATGGTCTATAGATGATAAATAGAACTTCCCATCTTAAACATGAGTATTGAAGTTTGGGTCGTACAATTCATATTTATACATCTCCCAAAGGTGAAATGAAAAAAGTGATAATTTTAATTCAGGAAGCTTCTCACATTTTTCATCCATTATGCTCTGTTGTATGACTTCCATGGAGATTATCATATATTAGAGATACTTCATTTTTACAAATATGTCTGGAATGTCCTCGCCTTCACCAATCAACACTCGAATACATTAGGAATGCTTCTCAAAAGGTGAAAATAAAAAAATTGATCATTTTTTTATTCAGGAAACTTCTCACATACTCATCCACTATGCCCTGTTGTATGATTGCTAAGGAGATTATCATGTATTAGAGATACTTCACACGTTTACAGATATGTCTGGCATGTCCTCGCCTTCACTAATCAACACTCGAATACATTTGGAATGCTTAGTCTGTAGGTGTTGGAAATGTGATTTTTTTTCTCTCTTTGGTTTCCCTCATACTCACTCCTCGAAAGATGAATGTGACTCCCTATAGCAGTCCATACACTCTTACTTCACCTAGACCCTTTTGCAGACTAAATGGGGATAGTGTGTCAGCTGAGCTTAAAGCCTTAACCGCATGAGCAAATACTTTTTCATGCAAAAAGGTGGTGAGAATGAAGAATTGTGCAATAGATGGACCACGTTCAATTATAATTTGATTCATAGTATCTGTTGCCTGAAGTATGCTTCCAAGCCAATAGCTTATGCTATTCGACAAAACAAATCCTTTCTGTATGAAAACCTATTAGTTTATTAATTTATAGTGTGCAAATGAGACAGAATCAACAGGAAAAAAATCTTCATAATATTTACACTAATAGAAGGATGTTAACTAAAGCAAAAAAGGATGGCACTTAATTGAAAATTTAAGCTAGAAATATAGAAGGATGGTGGTACGTGATATAAAATCTCCACTGACAAGAACTTTAATCACCTAGGAAGCATGATACATGAATAAGTTGGATACTTCAATGCACGTTAACATAAATAATACAAAATTTTTACTGAACCTCAGTCATATACAAATCAAGGTGTTTAAATCTAAATTATCAGCACTCAACACATTAAATTTTGCCGGGGCAAAGCAAGTTCCTGGTTTCTAGTGTTTCTAATCATTTTAAGTTGATATATAGACATTAAGAACCAATTGACCGAATTCTGAAGGCAAGATGTGCTTCGACACAATCATCATTTGGAGAATGGAAGTAAAGCTAGGTGATCCAGACATACAACAACCTGATCAAGCCCCATCATGAATGAAGACATACTACTTTGAATATAAGTATTTATTGTCATCGGGAAAAAAAAGGGCTATCATAGCTGAACCTGCGCCAGCTATAAATCTGACTAGAAAACTGAAACAGGTCTAAACCATAAGGTCCATAACCCTCTGTCATTAAACTTGAGGTTAGATGACATAACCGTCACATTTTCTCGATAACATAGCTCTTGAACTTCAAGTCCTCAAATCACAAACACAATCTAAAACATCATATCACTTCATCATTACTGTAAGATACAAGTAAGTTCATGAGATACCCACAAATATATTGAAACATATGCACATAATTTTAAAAGGACGTTGTTAACATATGATTGTGACTAGAAAAGTTGAAAGAGGTATACAAAAGGTTAACAAACAAATGTTGTGGCACTTAAAACTTATGACTCATGCCCTCAGATCACAAACATAATCTAAATGCTATATATAAGTAATGTCACAATCTACATACCTGAAGCCTTCCCTTGTGAAGTTGAGGGTTACACATATTCCCCAAATTCCTCATCAGATCTGCCCTCATACAAAACACAATGTCCCTCAATGAGCCCTCCTCCCTCCTCTGCCTCAACTCCTGCAACTTGTTCCTCACCAGCTCCTCATCATACAAATCCAACTCATTCATCTTCGGGCCCTCCTTCTCGATCATCTTGGCCGCATGGGCCCACTCCTCGTACGTCATCGCGCTCCTCATCATGTTCCTCCAGAACTTTCTACGGTATGCAGACTCCGCTCTCGACCGCACATTGGTGAACCTCTTCAACAAGAAAGCCATCAGAGTTACCATCACAAGAATACCTTGGGTGTTCTTCGGATGGAACCATGAAATGAATGAGAAACTGTAATGTTTGAGATTTCGAAGAAAAATTCCGAGGAATTTTGCAATTTGATGCCGGAGGTGGGAGATTGAAGAGCAGAATAGGACTCTAAACGCAATCGTGCGGCCGATGACTGAGGATGGGCCAATAGAGAATGAATTGATACTTGCCTCATCGCTTACATCCATCACTCTACTTTTTCAAGATTGGATTTTGGGCTCGACCCAATTGGCTAAAACTTAGGAAGAATCTACAATTGGGTGAAAGATCGGACCTTTCGAAACCTAGATGGAGCAATCAGAGTGAAGGCTTACTAGGGTTTCAAATTGGGGGGATTTTAAAAAATTACGTCAAAATCGTTTTTCGAGAGATGCCCAATTGATGAAATCTTGATGGGAATGCACAACTCAAGCAAAGATCAAATTTTGCGAGCTCTGACGAAGAAGGTCAGTGATCAAAAAATTGATTTTTGAAGGGGAACCCGACTATTAAATCCCTAAATTACAGTGACTGGGATCTGAATCAGCGATGAAAGGGGATAAGATAGAAAATGCGATTATGATGAAGGAGTGGCCTTGATATAATAATTGTATTTTTGCAGAGATGAGACGAAATTGATGGCGGCAAAGGAAAGAGAGCTGCAGAGGAACGGAAACAGTTTCCAAGAGAGAGAAGCTTCGGGGGGTCCCACCGCTGAACTTTTTGGAGTTGAAAAGTATCAACAACCTTATCTTGTTGGTTTATCACACGTGGATCATTAGCTGACGTCAGTATAGCGCAACTCTTTGAAACTCCATCATATTTGAACCTCGCCTAGTTTTAGAGTGATTTCATTCGAAAAAAATAAGACTCAAAATCGCTCGTTTTGCTTTGGTTCATTTTTTGGCCTTTAAACTGATTTAGTCCTAAATCTGGTGAGTTGGGTTATTTAGTCCTAAATCTGGTGAGTTGGGTTATGAGTGGTGTTCAATTGGGCCCAAGGCCCGGGCCAGCCCGGGTTTTTAAAAAGTTATTAT
>JBAKGM010000081.1:20730353-20742765 GCA_037177215.1 Asparagus racemosus | reverse complement strand
TTGATTTTGTTATTGTATGCCCTAGTTTACTTCTTGTCAATGGGACTTCAGCATTTGTGAATTAATTTGTGTATTTTTCAAGTTGATCAGTTGAATCGATTGTATCAGTTACACCCCAAATTCCCTTCCCAATTACTCTACTACCCAACAAGTTCCATGGTTAATTTGATTCTTGTCACTAGTAATATTTGCTCTGATGCTGGTTCAAGTTATGTGATTGCAAATAACCAAAAAAAAAAAAAAAAAGTTCAATGTGATTTGTAGTTTGCTTGGTTGATATGCATGGAACCATGCACATTGGTGTTTCTGGTTTAGGAAACATAGGATAGAGATTTTCCAAGTTCTCTGATTATAAGCACGCAATTTTTTCCGGATTTACCAAGAAATTGCTTATCACCATACTGTTTAGCTATAAAAGAAGGACCTTGAGTTTTAATTGTTTGGCATCGTATAAGAAGAGTAAACTTTATCCCTGTTTCCTTTTATTCCTTTTGTCAAACTGGTAAATTGATATTTTTTCTGTGTCTTCTGAACTGCTCTGAGGTCTAAAATGCACAAAATGTTTGGAAAGTTTTCTTTAGTAAATTAGCCTGTTAGCGTCTTTCTTCCCTTGTTAGTAATATACTAGCCTGATCGGTATCTCTTTTTAACTGAATATTTCTAATATTGCTGAGATGACCCCCTTTTAGTTTTTCTATTTCAAGCATCATCTTGTGTACTTTGCTTGTTACTTGCTAGTTTAAGTTTGTCTCGGCAAAATTTTCTGCTGTTTTCATTCTGACACACTTGATACATGATTTGCAGGGGATTTTCGGTACCAAAATGATAAGAAAGACATGCACTTCTTCTCTCCGAGACACGCAATCAGCAGCAAAAAATGGACACCAAAAAATGTTAAGTGTACTGCTGGTTGTGGTTTCTGGAATGGAAAAGGCAAAGAGCAAGATGTCTTTTGCGGATCTCGACATGTTGGTTATAAGATGCCGCTGGCTTTTGTCAGTACTGAGGGGGGCAAAAGGAGAAATACCAACTGGATCATGCATGAATTTCATCTCAAGCCTTCTGAGAACAGTAACAAGTTTGAGAGCATGGTAATCTGCAGAATTCATAAGAACAAAACCAAGGAAGATAGAGAAGGAGGGGCAGATGCAGACTCTGGTGTTGTAGCTATTATTGAACAAGAAGAACAAGGAACGGCGACATATGTAGATGAAAGGCCTCTAAAGAGGAAGCGGGTGGAGGCTTCGTCATCCTTACCATCCTTGTCATCACCATTGCCTGCATTTCTTCCCTGCAAAGAAGCAGAAACCTTCAATCACTTGATTTCAACAATGCATGAAAAGCGGCATACTGTTTTCGAACAGGTGGAAGAAGTGGACGAAAGGCAGGTGATAGAGATGTTGCTTAAGGAACACGTAGCGATGACAAATCACTCTATGGCAGCTGCAGAATTTGGTGCTGTTACTCCTGTTTGTGAACAAGCAGCAACCTATGTACAGGATAGACTTCGAAAGAGGAAGTGGGAAGAGGGATGCAGCGACTTTTATGATACTGAGAACCGTTCCACAGTTAACATGGAGGCATCTTCTTGGCCCTTGTCATCATCTCCATACTTATCATCATCATGGCTTTCCTCTCCTGCTTTAGATTCTTATGAAGCATCATCTTCATTGATCAACATTCTTCCACCAACATCGCAGGATGACGGGACATGGGAGGATTTGGACATTGACGTTAGTACTGTCACTTATTTGGATGAGTTGATGGAATGTTTCGCTGACTCTTGAGTTCTTATTGTAATGGTAATATTGCCATTTTTTGGGTAATACAATTTGTTTGTTCATTCTTTTAACTGGGTGTAATCTGGTTTGTTGTTTATTACTTTGTTTATCCTGTGCTTCTTAATATTTATAGCTTTGTTACTTCGCGAGAATTGTACAGATTATGTTAATAATTAACTTTTTATGTTTAATGTCTGCGTTTTGGATGTGCTGATTAGGACATGTTGGACCCAAGCTTGAGTTCTACGTACATGCAGATACTCTCATTTGTGTTGTAGCAAGGTGTGTGTGCCTCATGAGGATCTTGTGAGTACAAGTACTGTTCATGAGTCATGACATTTGTTGTCAGCCAAGATAAAATCCAACCAATGTGAATCTTTATTTTATCCACATTTAATAAAATAATTTCGTGGTCTTGATGTTCTTTTGAACGGATGTACTCCTTGAGCAAAAAATTATGTACAACATTTCCTTCTTGGAACTGAATTTCCAGCTTTGGATCTCAGAAATGATGATCGCATAATTTAGATCGTAGTAACCTGTAATTATGTATGGAGAGCTGTCCACTATATGTGATAGTGAATAATCAACTTTTTCCCATTGCACAGTTGGCAAATGAAATTTTTGTAAAATTTGATTCAATGCAACTAAACTAAAATCATATAGATGAGGATAAAATTTCACTAATTTTTTTGTAGTTGTTAATTTGGTAGACTTAATTAGGCATTTACGTGTCAGGATTTGAGTATCATAAACAGTAGTTATATAAGGAATTACATTTAGGGCTTTACATAAGCTATAAACATTAAGCAATTCCAGGTTCATTTAGCATCAAAAAGTGGGGATTAGAACGAGTTATTATCAAGGATGAATCTGATACTAAGCTATGTGTAACACATTTCTAATACAGAACTGATTTAGCATCAGATATTTCAAATGCTAACAGTTTCAAATTCAGAACTGCTACTTTTAGGAAAGTATATCAATAGTTCTGAAATCCGAAGTAATAAGCCAACAAAATCTCACATGGTATCAAATATTTCCTCATTTCAGTACTCTTGTTTTTAATAGCAGCTATTAGTTTGTTTTTATTCTGCCCTGTATTATCAAGAACATTATTCCAAAATAGGTTGGAATGCTTCAAGGCTAAAAGCTTGTAGAGAATATGTGACACATAACTGTAATACTTACTGTATTGCTCTGACAGAGATGGAAATTGATACATGTGCGCATATAAATATCATATTGAAATATGAGAAGCTTTATGCAGCCTACAGTGTCACACTGTAAACATCAAAAGATATGAAACATATTTATATTAGTAACTAGACTGAGATATTTAAGATTCGCGAATATGATACTGAACTATATGTATCAGATTTCTGATACGGTACTGATAGTGTAGCAACCATATATTATAAATACTAGCAGTGAAGAGACTAGAGCCAGTTGATTGTGCAGACTACTATAGAAAAAGTTCTGATGTAAGAGACCAAATATTCATTATGCATCCTTCTCATCGATCAAAATTGCTTCAATGCACCTAAACAAATATCCATATATATGAGGAATTAGAATGAGCTATTTAACAAGGACGAATCTGATGTTAAGTTATATGTAACACTTTTCTGATACAGAACTGATTCAGCATCAGACATATCAAATGTTAACAGTTTAAAATTCAGAACTGCTAATTTTAGGAAACTATATCAAAAGTTTCGAAGTAAGAACCCAATAAGTTCTCACATGGTATCAAAAATTTCCTAATTTCAGTAGTGTAATCATTGAAAAATATGAAACATATTTATACTAGAAATGAGACTGATATAAGTAACATGCACGAAGAAGCAGATACCAAATTACATGTATCAGATTTCTGATTCGGGGCTGATACCGTGTAGCAATAATATATTATAAATTCTAACCATTTAGAAACTAGAAACAGTTGATTGTGTAGACTACAATAAAAAAAATGCTCTGAAGTAAGAAACCATATGTTCATCATGTATCATCCTCATCGATCAACATGCTTCCTGCAATGTCACAGAATGATAGGACGTGGGACTATTTGGATATTGATGTTGAAAAAGAAAATTACCATTCAATGGTATTTATTGTATAGTAGATTCTGATTGTTGTTGCTAAATAAGTTAGATGCATAAACTGAGGGTGACTTGTATAATCCCACTTATTCATGATAGAGAATAATCGTGGAAATTACACAAAGAATCAGATTTTCAACTTCTTTGAGCTCATATCATAATAATGTCAGTTATTCCTTCGAATAATGATCGCCTTTCTGTATTAAGACCATCTTTTTAATAGGAAGCTACTTAAACTACAAGGAGTTTAGTTTATGAAAATGGTTCTAAAGACTTTCTCAAAGTTATGTAGCTTCTCTTTGTAGCATTTGCATTAGAAAAAAATAGTGTATTATCCTTATAAAGCCAACATAGCTTGTGCTTAAATTTAGGTAAAAGATCAAAGTTTGATTTAAAGCCATTGAACTCTTCTATTTTCAACTTAACCTTTTTGAGACTTTGAATTGAAGCAAAGGGACCTGCATGTGGCCAGAAAATGTCAACTGATCTATTTATTGTGTTGAGAGTGAGAATGAAGGAACAACAAACTGCTAATAGCAATCCACTGTAAGAAATTCTCTGAAGTTTAAATTCACAAAATGGTACCCTGAAATTTCACATATTTTACACTTTGATACCTTCTGACTACAAATCCTTTGAAAATCTGATACCATATGGGTTTTTAGCTAAATTTATCTCAATTCAAGAGAGAAATTCCTCGCAAGTACCCTTTTTCCTGTAAAAACATAATTTCGGTCAGTGTATTTAAAGGGTTTATTTCGCATAACAACCTAGAAAGTCTGGCTCATTTTGAAATAACACAAAAAACTTCTAAAACTGTCACACAACACCAAAAAGATTTACCAGATAACCCTCATATTTGTCTGGTGGCCCTCCAATCTGACAAAACTACATATATACATACTAGAGTACTTGTTAACTGTACCTTGCAACATCAAATATCAAGCTAAAAATCTTACAGTGGACTATGGAGTATTTTCCGTCTGAGAAAAATCTCATGCTCCCATGTGAACTTTAACTTTGATTTCACCCCAACAAGCTTCTATATCTACATGTCAAGCATGCCCAATTCAATAAACTCATTTCTGATTCAATTCCAAATCCAAACCTTGAAGAAGCAATGGTGGCCTTCGCTGGCGAGACCACCAGCGTCTTTAAGAAAGTCCTCATCTCCTACTTCTATGTCGCGATATGGATCACCCTTTCCTTCTCTGTTATCATCTACAACAAGTACATCCTCGACCCCAAAATGTACAACTTCCCCTTCCCCATCTCCCTCACCCTCATCCACATGTCCTTCTGCTCCTCCCTCGCCTTCTTCTTGATCCGCGTGCTCCACGTTGTCGAGCTTCCATCCTCTCCGGCGATGTCGCGCGACCTCTATGTCTCCTCCGTGGTCCCCATCGGCGCATTGTATTCTCTTTCGTTATGGTTCTCAAACTCTGCTTACATATATCTGTCTGTTTCCTTCATCCAGATGCTGAAGGCACTTATGCCTGTTGCCGTGTATTCAATCGGGATACTGTTCAAGAAGGAGAATTTCAAGAGTGATACACTGGCTAACATGCTATGTATCTCCTGCGGGGTCGCCGTTGCAGCCTACGGTGAGGCCCGCTTCAACTCCTGGGGCGTCTCCCTCCAGCTCGCCGCTGTGGCCTTCGAGGCCACGAGACTAGTCCTCATCCAGATCCTGCTTACTTCAAAAGGGATTTCTTTGAATCCAATAACATCACTCTACTATGTCTCTCCCTGCTGTCTCATCTTTCTGCTTGTGCCTTGGTTCTTCGTCGAGCTTCCACTTCTTACCAACATTTCTTCACTTAACTTTGATTACTTGATTTTTGGGACGAATTCTCTATGCGCATTTGTGCTGAACCTGGCTGTTTTTCTGGTGGTGGGGAAGATGTCGGCGCTGACAATGAATGTGGCAGGGGTGGTGAAGGATTGGTTGCTGATTGCGTTTTCGTGGTCAGTGATCAAAGATACGGTGACGACAGTGAATTTGGTCGGGTATGGGATTGCATTCTTGGGGGTCGCGTACTATAACCATGTGAAATTGCAGGGGTTGAAGGCGAAGGAGGCGCAGAAGTACGGGGCATTGCAAACGGATGAGGAGTCGGGGATGTTGTTGGATGAGAAACTGAAGCAGAGGGTCTCAAGACAGCAAATGAGCTCATGAATATTTGAACTTGAATTGATGATTGATTTTGTTGTTGTCAACAATAAATTTATCACTTCTTGGACAGAAATTTTGTGGAAATTAAGTACTGGGGTACTATGTGTACATTTTCTGTCTTAAATTTTGACTCAAAATCAAATATTAGTAAATATACATCTCATCTGTTCTTTAGTTGGCCAAAATTTAGAATGCAAAAAAATAAAATAAAATCTTAATTCATATACTTAATGAAACCCCTTGCCATTGACTTCTCTTACATTTAATCTTTATTCAACAGACTTTACTCAGTCCTTAATACATAAAAAACCTCGGTTACGAATCTTTTCCTTTTATCAATTACAATTTCATTCACTAGACAAACTTTGAACACACTCCTTAAAATCTTTTATTTCTATTACACTCCAAAATCCTCACTCTTCACTCCTTTTCCCCTCTTTCCCCTCCAAATGCTTCTCCTCATGTAAACCCTCTTTCTTCCCTTTCTTTTTCTTCATCTCCTCCTTCATCCCCTTGCTCTTCGTCCTACCCTTCTCATCACCATCTTCGTCTTCTTCTTCGACGTCAATGCAGTCAACAATCTCGATATGAACACCTGGATCCTCGGCGGTGCACTCCCCATCCATCATGATCGAATTGTTCACCGCCTGAAAGTTACTATTCGTATATGCATTCACCTTACCCTCATTCTCGCCCACCTTCGCCTTATTCATCTCCGTCGCTCCATCAAGGAGATCTGCCTTCATCACCGCTCCCTTGTTGGAACCCGCGAGGGTGATGATCCCCGTGGCTCGCCCGTCCTTGTTGAGACCCGTGAGGTGGTTGGTGAGGCCGGAGATCATGTCGTGGAGGGAGCCCTCGAGTTTTTGAAGGTGGTGGTCATCGGCGGACGCCATTGCAAATGATGGGTGGATGTTATTGTGTGGGTTGTGTGTGTATTAAAATGTGTTGGGGATAATATTGTGTGGGTTGTGTGTATTTATATTTGTTGGGGGTGAAAGGGGGAATATGTTGGTGGATTGTGGGGCTGTGCAAAGTATTTTTCAAATGGGTGAAGGGGAGGGAAAGGATTTTGATTTCTTGGGTTGGAGGTTTTGTTTTATGTGCTTAGAGGAATAAAGATGGGATTAAGAATTAAAGTAGCTACTTTAAAGTCAGGTGTTTATTGGACCTAGCTTTTGTCCAAGTATTTTGAACTAGAGATGTATATAACACATTGAGCAAAATGCCAGTAATTTCCAGCATGATGAAGCTCGAGATTGGTTCTACAAACTTTCTTACTTAGTCATCACAAGCAAGGTATTAATGTTGGAAGAATAATGAAATATGTTGTTCGAAGTTGAGAAATTAGTACTAGTTTATCCTGCCATTTTTGGTATACGAGGGAAATCTTGGCAAGGCATGAGGATCTCCAGGCCGAAGCCCCAGTCTGATCCCCGTCCTCTACCAAGTAAATCCATGGTGTGAGGGCCCCACCTTCCATTCTCACACTCCATATTAGGCGGACGAGATCGATCTAGGATCTTATGGGTGCTGGTAGTATTACCATTGTGTTCTCAGACCACCTGCACTACATGTGGTGAGTGAAATTAGTACTAGTTAAAGGGTATGATTTACATTACACAAGAAAACCATTTAACGATACACATGAACGCAGTGAAGAAGCCAACTCTACTGCCCAAATATAGTAGAAAGTACACAATCTTTTGATACATTATGCACTGATCCTCATGAAAACATATTTTTAACACTATTAATAGTACTTTACGTAGGTGAAACTTATTCTAAACTGCAGGTAACCCTTTTTCATTTAAATCTTCGGTAATAATTATCATACTTTAACTCATTTATTAGCACTTTAACAACTCTCAGTTTAACAAGGTAGAGAGGACTAACTGCTATACGTCCTCAAAATGTCAATCTATAAGTGTTAATTAGTACTTCTAATTAGATGAGGTGGTTATCTGCAATTTACCCTAAAATGTTACATCACATTTCCCTGTACACACACTTTCTTTGGCATTGCTGAACCTGCAGACTGGATTCGGGTCGAGCGTTTGGACCCGACCCAAACCGTATCCCCCATTTTCACACTTCTTACAATGTGCGGAACGGCTCAAAATGAAAAAATCTCCATTCCCCTCAGGGCCAGCTCTTGCATTTATTACAAAAGTCAAGGGGTTTTGTGCAAACAAGCTATAAAAGGGAAACGAGCTAGCTCGTTGATTCGGTTGGGCTCTTTCTTTATTTTTCTGCCGATCGAATTTTTAGAATCTTCCACTTTTTGATCGAGAGAGAGAGATTCGAAGATCATTTCATTGATTTACAATGGGGAGTTCCACTGGATCTAGCGTCGTCGGTGAGATTTTGCTCTTTACCCCCTCAATCTTCTCCTTATTTCCTCAGATTAGGGTTTTGTGTACTGTACTGGATCATAGGTGAAACGTATGGATCTGTGAGAAATCGATCTCAATTGTTCCTAAAATTTTAGGGTTTCGATCTTGTGCAAAGATTGGACTCGAATAGTTTGATGAATTTCTAGTATTGGTCGTCTTTCTTGGAGATCTTAGTTTTGATGATCGAGTCCAAGAACTAGCATGATGCTTATGTTATATCCTTGTATCTTTTAATTTTTTTTTTTTTTGTTTTATTTTGCGGGAAATATCATAGTAATTTGAGGGCTGAGTTTTAGTAACTTTTTCAGATATAATATATTCAAATAGCTAAGATCTGTTATAGAAATGCTGAAAACTGGTAGTTTCCTTGTCGGCGGAGTTGAGATTATGTTTTATGCTTGGTGAGGATGCCTTGTCAATTTTGGTTTGGAGTGTTTGTGGATAAGGATTTCTTGCTACCTAGGTGACCCTTGTAATAGGAAAAGTGATGTATGATGCTGATGATGTGTCTGGTCTTTTTACATGGTTGTTGAGGATGCTGGGTATTTCCCTTAATTGAGTCTGCCTTATTGAAATTACTAACTAGTTCTTAATGGCTAATGATACTTGTGCGTTATGCTGTTTTTTAAGATGATCCCATGTTGCTTTATTTTAATTAATTCTCTGATTAATGGAATCTTAAAATTATTAGTTCCTAGTAATATTTCATATCGTTTAGTTGAATATAGACATAAAGCATAGTTGTTTGTAGACAAATTCATGATTGAAGTTCGTTTGTAGGATTATTTTGTTAAATAGACAACTAGCAATCATATTTTCTTGTCCCTTGCTCTAAATGTCGCTCCTAGTTTAGTGGAATTTGGAGGCTGCTGGTTGTGTGTGCTTGGAACGTTCTGATCTATATTCAACTGAATATGCTTTGTGGTCGTTTTACTTTAGATGTCGAACATTTACCAGATAGACTAGACAGATTTACATTTTTCCTTTTGTATTTTTTTCGTATGTGCTGAGTTGAAAGAAGTGGCTTATGAAGAGACAGTTGGGGATATGCGTGCTTGATCTTGGTTTTTATGTCCTCTGGTACCACCATAATAACAGCGACAACAAACGTTTATCCAATTCTGAAGATTGCGATATATGTTAAGTCATTTTTCCCATTATGCAGTACTGAGGACCGTTTGCATTGAATTATCGTGAACAAGTTAACATGTGTGCTTTGCTGAGGTCCATCTGCACTTTTTGCTTGTATATGGCAGTATGCATGCAATGGCTCCAGGGCACATGCATGCCATGTATGCATATGAGGTAAATTCAGTGACAGAAAGGCCTAGAGAAGAGGGACGCCAGTGTTTGACCCTGCCCACTTGGACTTCATGTTTTAGTGGAGTGCCTGATTGATTTTTTATCCCACCTTTGTCTATGACTTAACATTGCAATCTGATCCTAGACTTATATTTAGCATGAAGCACTTATGTTGCTTTATCTCACAAATTTTGTAAAATCTTTCCGATTACTTCCATGAAGAATTATCTTAAGGATAAAGCTTGACAACTGACTCGCATTTAGTTTACAATTTTAAAACTATTCTAAGATATCACCACAATAGAAGCATTTCGGAGCTTCATTTCTTCGAAAGACATGTTTCAGATACCCTGCTTGGGTCCGTTATTTGCAGCGTAAAGGTATCTGTTGATTGTGATGTGCTTTTTCATCATTGTATCCTTCAGCAAAGTCTTTCAACTGCTTCTGAGTTCCAGTTCTTTAGTTGTGGACACAGTGAATCTAAAAGAATTGAGGGTATTAGTATTCCATTCTTTCGACACAGAAAAAAAATTGATTATATATTGATAACAAACTATAGCCACTTCCTTGATTGTTCTTCACTAGTTATACTTCAGCAAACGTTTCTTCTTAATAAAGCATATAGTAATTAAATGTTAATTCTAAACTTTTATTTTATTCATGTCATGTCCATAGGAAGTGGTGGTCTGTCTCATGTTGCAATTTTAAATCAATTTTGCTTTTGTTTTCCATTGTCCTAACACTTATGTACTAATATGCACTTTACATGTGTATGGTTTATTTCATTATTGTTTATTGGGTCCTTAATGATGCATATGGTATGGTAATTTGCTTCGTTTACATGAAAATTTTACTTAAGCAGAACCATGACAGTTTGATTTAGGAATCCTTTTATATGAGGGAGAATGTATTGCTTAATTCTTATAAGTTGTTTCTATTAGATCCCTTAATTCTTATAAGTTGTTTCAAATTTATCCCTCCAATTAAGAGTAGCAGTAGGAAGATATAGGAATTGAGGCACCTATTAGCAATTTCCATGATTTGAGGGACTAATTTCAAGTTATTAATCATATAAGGGACTAATATAAAAAACCCTATTTTAATTGTGATTTGACAATTAATCTATAGACTATGCAATTGCCATCAGCAGCGAGAAATTAATACTATTGAAGAATGAGAGTTGGTATAAGATGTCTGTAAGCTTAGTGATGCAGAAGAATTTGTTTGTTTGGCAATTTTCGCACCATGCAATACGACTACTTCATCTCCTCCCTTATTATCAAGCAACAAAATCTAAATTAAAACACAACTCAAGAACACACATTACCAAAACCTTATAATATGCATTCATAAATTGTTTTCATTTGCTTTCATTATATGTAGTTCCTCGGAACTTCCGGTTGCTAGAAGAACTTGAACGAGGAGAGAAGGGCATTGGTGACGGGACTGTGAGTTATGGAATGGATGATGGAGATGATATCTACATGCGGTCCTGGACAGGCACAATCATTGGCCCACACAATGTAAATTCTTCTTACTGGTTACAACGCAACAACCTTGAAAGCCTATAAACTTTTTATATGATCTCTTGCAATTTGCTGCAGTCAGTGCATGAGGGACGCATCTACCAGTTGAAGCTGTTCTGTGATAAGGACTATCCAGAGAAACCGCCCAGTGTTCGATTCCACTCACGCATAAACATGACTTGTGTCAATCATGAGACCGGAGTGGTAATAATCTATCTTGCTCTCATTTGTTCACGATCACATTAACTCCACTATTTCCTGTATATTTGGGACGTTTGCAATTTGAGTTGATGCACAATGAACTATTTGCTATGCATCACCAATTTCCCCACAAGGGCAGTCTTTACCTTTTCCCCATTCTCATTTTCTATTGTAGTAATGCTCACCAATCTTCACAAACTAATGGCTTTATTATTCTCCTGAAGGGTGTATACCTACACGCGTGCTACATCCTTGCAATTTTTGGGTTCATTTACTCCCTTAATCAAATTGTGGTTCAAAAAATGCAGGTTGAGCCAAAGAAATTCAGTATGCTAGCAAATTGGCAGCGCGAATACACAATGGAGTCGATATTGACACAGCTGAAGAAGGAAATGGCTGCGCCTCACAATCGAAAACTAGTCCAGCCTCCAGAAGGCACTTTCTTCTAATTCGACTGAACCTCGCATGATCCTGATGCAGGCCTTTTCACGAGGGCAGATCTTATGAACTCGAATCTGAAGTCTTGGGAGGAAAGTCTCCATTATCTTTTAGCTCCTTCAGCTTCCTGTGTCTCAGGAAGTGGAAGTAATATGTTTGAACTGTAGAGTGGATTGAATGAGAACTGAGAAAACCTTTGCAAATTGTTCAGTGGTGTAAACGTCTTCAATTTGAACAAATTAAAAAATTTCCTGATGTCCCATTATTTACCCTGTGAACTGAAAATATCCTGTTGTCTTTGATTACTGATGGACATGTGATTTTAGAACTTGGTCACTCGTACTGGAATCAAGAGTAAGAGTAGCTCAAATAGAGAGCTGGGGTTTTTATATGTTTTTCTTATTCCCCCTATGGTTTGATTTTTCCTAGGTTAAATGATCTCTGGTAACAAAATGTTGGATGCATTAGTTTATTATTATAATATATATAT
>JBAKGM010000081.1:20717804-20730253 GCA_037177215.1 Asparagus racemosus | reverse complement strand
AAGTAATTTATTGCATGGAGAATGAGATTGCGCATTGCATAGATTAAGTTCGTTCTGGTTCTTGTTGAGTGGTTTTAAAATCAAACTTTACCCTCAGTTTGTTTGAACAAAGTATTACTTTATTGTTCATTAATTATTTACTTTAAAGAGTCTCACTTAATTTTAAATGTTTCTTTTATACATGTAGAGAGCAATTCATAAAGGAGTGCACATTCTATGGGAACACCCTCATAGACCCCATAGAAAAGAGTAATCTATATCACTGACAACTCTTTTTTTTTTGGGTAGTTTGGAAATTTTAGATCTTTTATCTATCGTGCAAACCACCCGCTCCCACAAGGATGCTTCTCGTAATAATTCTAGCCACACGTTTTTTTTGGTTGTAAGTTTGACCTTTAGAAAATGATAACCTTACAACAAACGCTATGGGCATGTTTGGTTTTTTTTGTAAACCACGTGAAAACTACTATAGCTAGGAAACCTGTTGTCCAACTGGACCTGACAGGTATAGTAAAATCCACCCAAAACAATTCATTTTGGTGAAAATTGGTCAGAGACTGCCAGCTGGGTTTATTTACTGCCACATCAGCCTTTTATTTGCACAACTCAAATAGGGTAAACGCGTGAAAGCTATTGTAGCTTGACGGCTACAATAGCATCCAAGCAAAAACAACCCAACCAAACAGGTCCTATATTACTTCTCTGCTATTAGCCTGCCACTAATAAATGTGTGTGGCCTTTTCTCAGAAATTATTAAAAGAAATTTGTCAGTCATCATGGATCTCATTCTTTGTTTGTGATAGTACAAAAATAATATAAAATTTATAGTATAGCTATCACTACTTTTGGCATTAAGACCAAATAATGCCTAAGGGCTAGAGGATAGTGAAACTCTATATGAATGGAGAATTAACCACCTGCTTGTAGGACATTTATATTTAGACTTTTTTTTGGGGTATGGATCCCTTATATATTTAATATTTTGAAATTAGTCCTTTAAATCAAGGAACTTTATATTTAGTCCCTCAAATCCTATTAAATATTTAAATTAGTCTTTTAATTAGTTAACCTATCTAAATTGTTAATTCAGATTGCATTACTTGTCATGATTCAAGTCTGACACACTCCCAAACTAAACAATTTTTTTCACTCCACATCCTTATTTGAGAGGGATCCATATTCTCTTCAATTAGATGGTAATGGGAGAGGGTCCAATTCTCTCAAGATTCTAGAGTTTTGGGATTTAAAAAATATAGCTCTTGTTTTGACGTTTCTCACTTGAGCTCTTTTAGGCAGGAATGATGGATCCATCTCATTTCTTTCTCAGAGCTTGCTTGGTAAGTGGTCAAAGTGGCATATACATGTCTCTCAAATTTTTGCTCTTTTTAAGTAAAACTGATCCCCCTCCTTTCTTTACCCTCTCAATTATTCTTGCTCGCTTCACCTCGCTCGCTCACTCCGCTTACTCCATGGCCAGAATGTCGATGGGTAAGGCTAGAGATCAGGAAGAGGAAGAACAATACATGCATGTTCGCAGCTCGTAGGGGAGAAAGAAGGTGATACACAGATCTAGAAGATAACCACCTGGAGAAATGAGATTTGATCTTAAACATGGAATAGATCCCATCCAACATGTATATGTAGTTTAAATATTTTATAACACTTTGATCTCAGGGCAGTCGGTAGTAAGCACACGCAAGTGATAACATTCAAAACGATAACCAGCTGAAGAAATGACATTAGAATTTGAACACATAAAAACAAGAATTTGTTGGCATTTTTCCCTATAATTGCTCGTATATCAAACCTATTTACATAAGTATAATACTGTACACGTGATAAGAGTCAAATACATGGTGGACTCTTGAAAGTGATGCGCATCAAAGACTGCTAGGATTAGGTTGGAAAACTCGGTCATAGTATCAACCTTATCGAATATTTTTGCAGCTGGGAGGGCATCATCTTGTCTTTCCTCTATTGAGGCATAACTGCTTTACAATCATGCGGCGTTTTTCATTCACCGGAAGCCTCATTAACTTCAGGCAACTTTCTGTCTCAGTGCATCTGTAGAAGGCCAATGCAGATCGACGACTTTAAGAAATAAGTTCTTGATTAGTAAAGCAAAAAAGATTACTGCAACGCTCATGAAACATAGTTGTAGAGGGGTACATGTTTGGTTATTTGAAAGTGATCGTTAACCCATATCGTAAATACAACAGTTGTATAATCTTAGAATGGACACCCACAACTTAACGTGGCCTAAGCTTCTGGATACAATGGTTATATTTCTCATATCTTACGGTTCGATGAAATACAAATGGAAATTAATACATTTCACATATGTACCTATTGAATCAATGTATCTTACAATATGATTCATATTTTAGATGTGATATATTGAGACAAGTTGATCCAACTCTTATGTAGATTTGTGCACTCACTGAGGAAGAACTTTTAAGTTCAATTACAGGAACACAGTCCAAGTGACCAGATCATGATAGGTTTGATGATAGATTATGATCGGGTGATTGATGAATGGACTCAAGAGAGAGAACCTTGTCTAACATAAGAAAACTCTTGGATAAACATTCATGATTGCTTTTGTTTTTTGAAGGAAAGCAAACAGCACTATGTAAACAGGGGAGAAAACAAGAAGAGAGGAGTGGCACTTATTAATTTCTAAAAAATGTTATCATTTTATTGTTAGTTCATAATAATCAAGCATCTAATGAGCTTTTTTATTCCTATGCTAATTATCAGCAAGACCCTTAACCTTTAAGGCTATTGCTCAAAGGGAGAAAAGGTAAATAGTTGATATAACAGAGTTTGTGCACGTGAAAAAAATGAAGATGAATGATGATGGTGATAGATCCATTGGAGATGATAGCTTGATGTGAAATTGTTTTTTTCTTTTCCAAAGGTCCCATGAACTTTGTTTATGGAAGTAACCATGCATCAAATTATGCTTATTGATGTAGTTGAACTATACATTGTCATTTCGATTAAACAACTCATAATTACTGGACTTAAACTTTCTGCTGTGTATAATACAAAAATGTACCAATCTTCCAGTTTTAATCTCTCTCTACAACATGTAATATTTTTGTACGAGTCCATGGGTCCCTAACAGAAACTCATGTTTCTTTCAACTTCAGACTGAATGAATGATTAATAAACAAAGAATCACTGGAATATGTTCTATTTGCTCTTTCGCTTTATACATCAACCTAAACCTCAAGTATTCGCTAAAAAGATCAATCATCTCCAGTCAACTTCTTGTCTTATTAATCTAGGAAAATGTTGAGATATACTTCTTGGTTGCAAGAAAAGTGCCTAGGTGATACTATATACCAACTGGTGTTAAGGATACAGCCCTTGCTTTGCTGTAATTTCCTTGATTCAGAATTTAACACTTGGGTTAAATAAAGTTGACCAAGGTGAATATTTTTGTTAAATACTTCATCAACTTGGGCTCCATATTCAGCCAATTTTGATAGGAAAAAGCTCAGTGATATAATGAGAGTGACAAAAGGAGAAATTTTTTGATCGACTTGAATACATGAACAGATATCATAAACATTCAAAGCTTGCATATAATGGTGCAATATTTTCAGACTAAATGAAAGTGTCAACCAGACCATGACATTGAACAGCAGGAAAACTTTAGCTTTTCTTGCTAACGTAATTATGTCTAGAATCAATTGTGGTGTGAAGATATAGAAGCACCAGAAGTTTTCCTTGCTAACATAAGTATGTCTAGAATCAATTGTGGTGCGAAGATATAGAAGCACCAGTAAAGCAGTGCTTCACTATTTTCCAGCAGAATTTCTTTTGAAGCAGGAATATTGTCAAATAGAAAGAAAATCTCTTACTTAATCTTTCTTGAATCTGAACAGAATACTCCGTATTTTTGTCCCTTGATGTGTATGAAAGGATGCTAATGTACATCTGAGGTGATGGTTGAGTTCCAGCATCCTCCATCCACTGTAGCACCTGTGCATGCGAAGATTATTGTTATCTCAGCACAACAACAAGGCTAAAAAAAGATATCGCAAAGAAATGTGCAAAAGATGAATTGAAAAAGCAGGGTGGAAAAGTCAACTGGAGCTTAACTAATATAATCTAGAACAAAAAGAATTTATCATGATTTAAAGGGAAGAAATTCAACAAAACCAACAGTCAAGAATTGCCTATAATAAAGAAAACTTCATTTGAAACATGTGATGAATGGTCATAACAACTTTAAGAGATGTACGTTTTTATTTTACGCACTTCTCAAAATGAATCAACTTTAATGCAGTGAATCCTTCATATAGTTGTAAATACCGAATTTGAATGGGAAGCATTTGCCTTGAAGTAACCAAGTATGTTCCATATGTGTGTGTCTAGAGAGAGAGGAAGAGTTGGCTACTTAAAATTGACCTGTAAAGCACCTCAATTGATTCTCCCTCATTTTATCCTCAATAGAAGAAACTCTAACTTCTCATGAAGGTAGTCATTTAGACATTTACTATCCTCTCGTTTAGCATATTTCCACCCATGCATCTACACTAATTTTCCTGGACTCGTTATTTTGTTGCCCAAGATTTTTTTGACCTATAAAGTATTACAGGAATGGAATGTTCTCCTTTTAAACCTTTATTATTGTCGGATCTCTTTTTAGCAGTCCTAGATCATTGGAATGCTTTATAGGTAGGCATAAAAGCTTCAAATCATCATATAGATACTCAAATATTAATATCCTCCTAATAGCTCTCTTAAGCACAATGTGGAAGGGCATAATTCCTCTGGTGGTTCAGGTGGAGGGGTAATCCCATAAAAAGATGAGTGTTCTTTACATTTCTTGTTTTATTGTTGACCAGAGGAAATTTTTAATGCAGAATGAATAAGCAATGTTCGATGAGATGCTACAATGTCTTCAAAAGGTGACAAGAATGTCATTGTGGAAGCTGGTCCCAACTTCTATGAGATATTAGGAATGGCGCCAATGCTCCTATTTAATTCAGAGTATTAAGGCTTTCCTGATTCTGAATAAATATCATTGAAGTCATTCTAGAGTAGTACAGATCCACTAAAAAATAATGATAATAAGTGCATTGTTGATTTCAAGCTTGTCAGGCACTTAAGAAAATGCATTCTTTGAATATCCAGTCTTTGGTATTTCTAAAGAGATTCAAGATTTGGTTTCCTTCATCTTTCTTCTCTTCTAAAATAGGCATTAGATCACAAGTCTCTTTCTTTTGTTTCTGTAATTAGGAGTAGCAGCTCGATTGACAGGGTCAGGCATGAGGTAGTGCTTACAAATCCCTCATGTTTAAGGTTTTATTAACAAATTAGAGAAGGGGCAGATGGGGTCCTTGAGAGCATTCCGGCAAAAAGAACTGAAAAGAAAGAAGTTTTATACCACGAAGCAAGGTAAACTGCTAAGAAGAAACAGTCATTTAATTCCAATAAATTGTCTCATTATAGAGGTTCTCCTCACCTCAATATACTTCCTCCATTTCCCAACAGCTAAAAGGTTCTCCAAGAGAACAGAATAAGTTGTGAAGCTGATTTTTTCACCGGAAGCCACGATCTTATAAAATAGCTGCACATAAAAAAAACTGAAAATTAACTAAATATAGAAAATGAGAACAGTTATGGACATTGACTCAATGAACCAAGACATACACAGAAAATTTCCAAAAGAAACGATGTGTCATAAAAGTAAAGAATGTAGTAGTAGACTTCGAATAGCATAATGTGACAGATATGGTATCAGTCTTTTTAATGTATAATTTTAGGGGGAAATTAGATTGGAATATTAAACATATAATCTAGCATTTTACCAGGTACCTTCATCATAGTCTCAATTTTCCCACTTTTTCCAAGGAAATGCAGAAGTTGATTCAAAAGGCCAACTGATGTCAATGACAATGAAAGGTCCATGTGTTCCACGATCTCACTTGCTTTTCTCCAGTCTCTCAATCTTAACAGGGAGAAGAGAGTTGTTAATGAGTAACCAGAAAAGATATTAGATCATCATTTAACCTTTAGAATAACAATAAAATCTTCAACAAGTCCCATAAAGTTAGATACAAAGAAAACAAAAATTGTTGCAGCCCTAACTAAAACAACATTGAGAAATTAGTAGTCAAGACAAGAGTCATGATCTGGTGACACAAGAACTGTGTAATTCATTATCATAGTTCTCCCAACAAGGGACCTGGTAGGCTGGTACTTGCATGAACAAGGCTGGATGACACCTCTTTCTTGCATTTGTTTTCTATTGCTTTGGTGGGAAAAGAACAAACTAATGGAGATTTGGAAGTCATGAAAATATATCATCAGGAAAGAACAACAATTTGTTCATATGGATCATCCATGGACAAGATAAAAACAGGAAAACTAAAAAATTCTTTATCTTGTAGCAAAAAAACTAAAAGTCTAAAACATAGCCGCTTCTGCAATTTAATATATACTGGTTTAAACAATAAAATTTCGATGATTGTAAAAACATGACCAATTTTTCGCTAAGACTTCTCAACCGCTAGCAATGCTCCATAGCAGATCCTATTTTAAAAGGAAAGGTTTAGTTATTAGGATGATATTCAGAAAACACTGACGCCACTTTAAATTTGAATAAGACAATTAACAGGATGGAAAGAGTAAATGATTGTGGCTGCTATAAATTATATAACACAAAACTAACAGTAGCATTAAAGACACAAAATTGTTTTTGTCAAGCGTATCAATTAATATGCGAGAGAAGACTTACATGCTTGAAGCAGATAAGACCTCAAAAGAGGCACGCGAATTTAGAAGGATGTTTTTCTCCCTCATCACCTCTGCCAACTGAAGAACCTGGGTAGGTTGGCATCCTCTATTAAGAGATTCCATAAGAGATGAGCATGCTACAGGATCTGGTTGAATGTCATTCTCTTCCATATCCTTAAAAACTTCCCAAACTTTCTTCCAATCGCCTAAAGCAGTTCCAATCAAGCAATCAAATATTAGCTTAAATAAAATTCAATATTGATTATCAATTACAATACAGTATGACATTACCAGCTGTACTATAAGCATGCATCATAGTAGTATAGGATACAACATCACAGGAGCAACCAACTTCCTTCATCATTGCGAAAATGGTCTCCGCTTTATCCAGCTGACCCTAAAAAAGTTTTTAAAAATAGGAGTGAGCTATGCGTCCAGATCATCATATTTAATGTAGAATTTCAAAGCTAATCAAGGCTGACAACTTGCCTGTCTGCTGCAGGCACTAATTAATGATGAGCCAACCTCCTTAGATAATGGAATATTCATACTCCTCATCTCGTCAAAAAACTCAAGGGATTTCTCATACTTACCCATCTTACTCGAACCACTAATTAATATATTGAAAGTTGCAGAATCAGGTCTTATATTATTATCTCTCATCGACAGGTACAATGCCAGAGCTTTATCATACTCCCCGAAACTAATATAGCTGCCAATTGCCGAGTTATAAGCAACTACATTCAGTTTAATCCCTCGAGATTTAGCTGCTACAAGTATGTAGTCAATCTTTACTGTTTTGCCACAGCGTCCACAGGCTGCCAAAAGAGTACTTATTGAGACAACATCAGGTTGAATGCCATCACTTTCCATCTCACGCAAAACTTTGACAGCTTCAGCCAACATTGCTGCAGACCCATAAGCATCAATTAATGCATTGTAGCTTATTTTATTTGGCCTGCACGAGTTTTGTTTCATCAAATCAAAGATTTCCTTGGCTTTTTCAGGCTGTCCAGATCTGCCATAAGAATTGAGCAATGAAGTATAGGATACAACATCTGGTCTGAGGCCAGCTTGCTTAAGTGACTTAAAAATAGCTAGAGCCTCTTCATGCATCCCATGTGAAGCATAAGCACCAAGAAGTGCATTATATGAAACAATATTAGGCTTTATTCCTTCAGCAAGCATCATATCAAAAACTGCTTTGCAGTTTTCAACTTGACCACAAATTGAGTATGCTTTAATAATGCTAGTAAATGTTACAACGTCAGGGAGACACTGTGTTCTTTTCTCCCTCATTGAGTTGAAAATATCCACAGCCTCGTCAAATTGTCCGAGCTTTACGAGACAATGTATGACTATATTAAGAGTGATTGTATCTGAACAAATGTTCGTTTCTTTCATCAGCTCAAAGTAGGCCAGAGCTCTAGAATATTGACTCCCCTTTTTGAAAGCAGATAAAACTATGTTGTGAGTAACCAAATCAGGCCCAACACCATTCTCAGTCATTTTCTTGCTAACTTTTAGAGCCTCCTTCCAATTACCACTAGCTCCACAAGCACTGATCAAATTGTTGTATGTAGTTCGACTAGGAGGTATCTGCATCCACATTCTATAGGAATTAAGCAGAACAAAAAATTTAGAAAGGAAATAGAGAAATAGTTTACTAAATGTCATATAATAAGTAAATGTCCAACGGAAAATATTTAATCGTAATTAGCAGAATATATGAAAACATATATTTCATTGTGCATACATCAATATAATGTGCCCTAACCACTATGACTTGATTTTTTTGTTTGATACAAAGAGCACACATTCATATCAATACAGATGCATTAATATATAAATAACAACACATTCAAGAATCAATACCAGAGGGAAACACATATTTAAAGCACATATTAACAGGTAAAAAAAATGTTGGAGTTAAGAATTCAGCGAAACATGAAACTGATGAAGAGATTATTTTGTATTGTTCTCTAGTATTTGCAGTTCTATGTGGTAAGTCTGATCCATATCTATCATAGAAAGCAACATCAAATGAGGAGATTACAATGACATACTGCTGCACGAAGCATAATAACAACAACAACAACAACCAAGCCTTTATCCCAAATGTTTGGGGTCAGCTACATGAATCCTATGTTTCCATTCCACGATGTTGTGGGTCATCTCCTCTGTTAACTTAGCCCTAATCATATCCTTCTTAATTACTTTTAACCAAGTCATTTTAGATCTACTTCCTAGATCTCCTAACTCCATCAACTATTATCTCATCACTTCTCCTAACCGGCGCACTAAATGGTCTTCGTTGTACATGACCAAACCATCTTAATATATTCTCTCTCATTTTATCCTCAATAGGAGCAACCTCTAATTTAGTACGGATGCGCTCATTTTTAGACTATCTTTTAGTGTATACCCACAAGACCATCGCAACATTCTCATTTCTGCTACACATTTTTTTAAACTCGTTTTTTAATTGCCCAACACTCTGACCCATAAAGCATTGTTGGTCTTATAATTGTCCTATAGAATTTTCTCTTGAGTTTCATAGTTATTCTACGATCACATAAGACTCCCGAAGCACTTCTCCATTTCAACCATCCTGATTTAATTAGATATAAAAAATATAATAATTCATGGAAAAATATAAAATATTCTAAACAAATGACTAACAATAATACTTAAGTTATTCAAATAAAAGTCGTTATACACTTAAAAGTAAACCTACAAAAGTTTCATAAACCAAATACGTTTCTATAAGTTATTATAATACTTAAAAATATTAGTAAAACTCCTAATTTAGTCTTCCTCATCAACCTCGTTGTGCCAGGAACAGCTGTAGAAGACAGTGTCGGTTGGCATCGACATTTGGTGGTGGTGATTGTCAGAAACTAGTGGCCTTGGAGATGACGCCATGTAGGGGTGACTAGATTTAGGGTTTGGAAGCAACATATTTATTAGGGTCTTTTGAGGCATCGACCGAGAGACTTCAGGGTAACTAAGTGTTGTGCGGTTCGATTCGGGTATAGTGTGCCCCCATAATTTCATTATGCGAGTGCATACTCTTTATAACTTCTCGATTATGTATTTGACTGCATAATCGAGTGGGTTTTAGCTACTCGACACATTTTGGTGTCGGGTAGGAGTATTCGGGCAAGTACTCGGCTGGCTAAAGGGTGTTTTTGAACATTGATTACATTATCAAATTGAATGACTTGCTAATTCTTTGGTATGTACTTCATGTACATTTATAAATAAAAACATTCCAAATTTGCCACATGAGACTAAATTTTATCTCCGTAGACCTCATTTTTTGAAAGTATGGTTCCTTTCTCCCAGTCACGAGTCATCACATGATAACATTTGCACCATGATATACATAAATAAAACTTTAGTGAATGACTATTTGCACTAACACGCCCCCAAAATGTGCAGCTTATTTTGATATACATGGCAACGGTAACACGTGCGAAAGTATATGCAAAGTCTGCTGTGCACTTCCATATCACAATTAAATACTTCCTATAAAAGAAATTTTATTATCATATAGAAGTTTCATAATAAAACTACATAGTAAGAAATTCACTCTAATGAGTCGAAAGACTCTTATTACATAAGCATAACAACATGTCTAAAAACTATGACTCTCGGCATCAAAGCACTTTATAATATATCCTTCTAATGTCCCAAACCTCCGAGATATCTAATTTTCATCTAAAAAAGATTGAAGAACAACGGGGTGAGTTTACACTCAGTGAGGAGATAATTATCATTAGCAGATTAGACAAGTTAAGAAATTTATCAATACTAAATTTAAATAAGCTATTGTCAAAAAGAACGATGGAGAAACATATAATATTTCGAATAAGAGAAATTTTCGATAATAGCATGTGACATTGTCATAAAAGAATATTCATTAAATTCAAGAAATAATAAGAATGAGCACTAAATACTTTTAAACTGTAAAATCATACTTTGCAAAACTTCTTCGGTTGTCACATTTAGGCTATGAAAATTATAGCACAGGGGCATGGAAATGCGCATCGAATCACTATAAGTTAATTCGGGGACAAATGTACATAGTACTACCATAGGTTGCTTGAAGGCTACTTCATTTTTACCAAAAAGGCCACTTTAACACTGGTCGGTACATTCAATACCATATGGTAGGTTTAAACGAATCACTGCACGCCATAGCGGATTTCTGAGAATTTTTAATATTTAAAATTCTTTTCTTTTCGCTCAAAGTATCACTTGTAATTTTCACTTGTACGAAAAGCAATATAAATGTTTCAGCACTTTTGCAAACCCCTAGAAATTTATATGCTGTTAGGACCAAGTTCTTTTTAAAAAGGATAGAAATAAATTTTAGAAAACCCCCTACAAATTAGAAATATTAGTTTTATATCTAAAATAGTTTGAGTGTGGAACCTTTAGTATTAGAAATTTATATGATAGTATGCTTATAGGTTTGATCGAGGAGTAGGTTTTTAGAGTATGGTTCTCCCAAAAATTTTGTCAAATCTCTTGAGGTGAGTAGATTTCTTCTCATTAGTCATTTTAATATAGTATATATTATTTAAATGATAATGTTATTTTGTGTAGAGAGATTGTGGATCAGACATGTTATTCTGTTTATTTAAAGTAATTGTTAATAAATTTAGATCGTGATAGCTATATATCTTTTATAAGATAAATATTATTTAGTATATGAGATTATTGAAAATATGTCATTTCAAATTTACTATTCAAATGCATTTATTGAAGAGTTCTATTTGATTAAAAAATTATTTATCTGTTTAGATTCATGAATATTCTATTTTCATGAAATTGACATGAGAAAAGTTTGCAAAAGTGCTTAAGCATTTATATTGCTTTTCTTACAAATGAAAATTGCAAGTGATACTTTGAGCGAAAAGAAAGGTGTTTTAAATATGAAAAATCCTTAGAAGTCCGCTATGGAGTGAAATGATTCGTTTAAGCCTACCATATGGTATTGAATGTACCGATAAGTGTTAAAGTAGCTTTTTTGGCAAAAGTGAAGTGGCATTCGGGCAACCTATGGTAGTGCTAGGTACATTCTGTCCTCGGGTTGATATATAGTGATTCGATGCGCATTCCCATGCTACTGGGCTATAATTTTCAAAGCCTTAGTGTGATAACTGAGGAGGTTTGCGAAATATGATTTTACAGCATTTAGTGCCCATTCGTATTGTTTCTTAAATTTTGTAGAAATTATTTTATGACACCGCCACATGTTATTAATCAATGTTTCTCTTGTTCAAAAATTATATATTTCCCAAAATTATTCTCTTTGATAATAGCTTGTTTATATTTAATATTGAAAATTTCGTAAATTTGTCTAATCCGCTAATAATAAGTTATTAGCTCACTGAGTGTAAACTCACCCCGTTGTTTTTCACCCTTTTTCAGATGAAAATTAGATAGCTTTATTTGTACCTCGGAGCTTTGGAACATGAGAAAGATCTTTTAGAGTGTTGATGTTGAATGTTATAGTTGTACTATTCATGCTACTATACTTATGTAATAAGAGTCTTTTAACTCACTAGAGTGAACTTGTTATAATGTAGTTTTTGCTCTGAGACTTCTATTTGTCAGTAAAGTTTCTTTTAAGTGAAGTTTATTTGTAATATAGAAGTGCACCGCAGGCTTAGCATGTGCTT
>JBAKGM010000081.1:20675020-20698694 GCA_037177215.1 Asparagus racemosus | reverse complement strand
ACATACATATATATATACACACACACACACACACACACACACACACATATATATATATATATATATATATATATATATAGGGTTGATGTTTTGACCTGGCATGGATTAACTCATCTTCAGGTAGGGTCACACACCAAGTAAAATTCAGGTTGAGTTAGAATCAAGGGTCAAAGTAATACTCCATGTTAAGAAGATGAAGCCATCTTTGACCACACTCCAAAAGCAAGCTATTTTCAGTAACAGCACTACAGCTGGAGCTAAGGTCTAACGTTAGTAACTGTTTCCAATCACATGAAAAATGATAACGAGTTAGGATATAAGATTTGAAGGGTAGTGTTAACATTGTTTTAGAAAACATTTGTGCAAGTAACCTGAGCTTCATGTTATAAGGAGTTAGGTATAGACAATTCCTACAGTTATGCTTTGACATTCAACACCGAGCTTCATATTCCAAAAAAATGCGGATGAAACAAGACAATAAGTTTAGACTCTCAGCAAAGAAACGGAAGCAAAAACTCATGTCATAATTGATTTTGTCATATAATCACCAATATTGACAATATTTTCATCAATAAAAAGACACCATTTCTTCAAAGCATCAGAGTCACATAATTCTTGCACCTAGGATTCATCTGACTTATGTTTCGAAGAAGTCAAAATAAATCTAATGCATCAATTAAGCATCTAAACTATTCCCTTACATAAAACTTTATCCAAATGGAGAATTAAGCAAGGGCTGGATCATAACTCCAACTTCAACAAATTCAAAAGGCAGAGAAATCATGTAAAAAGGTTCACAACAAAAAAAAGGACACAAATAAGAAATTACCGCAGCAGCAAAGAAAGTCTTGTCCCCAATCTCAGATAGCACAGTCATCGCAAGCGACTTGGTGAAACCCTAAGATTAAGTAAGAAAAAACCAAAGTAAATTCATCAAACACATAATTAATCATAAAACAAAAATAAAAGATCACGGCGATGAACAAACCTCGAGCAGAGACAAACCCATTTCGGCGATACAATCAAGGAAATGTAACCCTAGAGATAGTGAGAAAATGAGAGGTGAGTGAATAAGAATAAAACCCAATCTTGTTCACTAGTTGACTTTATAAGTAAAATACCCACTAAAATCAGAATAAGGATTTTATTACCCCAAAAACAGAATCCGATGCCCACTGAAAGCTGAGTGATGATATTCCCCCAGCTTTCAGCAGCAGCAAATTGCCTTTTTTTTTTTAATATAAATCGCCCAGAAAATAAAAAAAAATAAAAAGAAACGTGAAGGTCGAAGAAAATGTGCGGTTTGATAATTAATAAGCGTGTTAGATGACTGCCTTTGATGACTCGGGCATGAAAGTGAAACGCTTTGATCCGACGGTTGAGATCTGTTGGACGAGAGAAATCAAAATCTATGCTTCCACATCATGAGTTAAAGTTAAGGGCACCTTTGAGAATCATGGTGTTTCCTCCAATTCTATGGAATTTTTGTCAAAAAAAAAAACACCGTGTGTTTGGGAACTATGCTTTTTTTAGATAAAAAAACATCCAAAAACAACAAACACCACACTTATTTGATAACACCTTTTAGGTGTTTTGAGTTTGGCATTGCCTTTTGAGTTTGGGTAGGATGTTAGTATAATAGCTAAATATAATCTATAGTATTATAAATGATAATTTGTTAATAATATAATGCTCAATATATTATATATTTATATTGTATAAATAATAATATAGTATAGTAAGTTATATTAAGTATATTATATTATAAATAATATTTTAAGTTTATAATATTTATAAATATGTTCAATATATTCGTATAACATATTCAAATATTTTTAATAAAATATATTATGTTATAATTTATTTTAATACATAATATTATATTAATTTAATATCTTACATTAATACGTTATATTATATTAATAAAAATATAATATAATATAAAAGTCATAAAATAAAATAAAATACATTAGATTATTATATATTATTTTAAATTAATATAATATTATAAAATTACTAAAATATAATGCATTTACTAAAATAATATATAACTAAGATATATTATAAATATAATTAACATATATTAAATCAAATTTGTATAACACAATAAAACTAATATTATGTTCAAGTTAAATATTATATTCACTTATAAATAAATTAAATTACATTACATAATATATATTATAATTTAATATTATTATAATATATAATTAATATAAGTTAATATAATGTTATAAATGATTATTTGTTTATAATATAATGCTCAATCTATTATATAATATATAATATTGTATAAATATTAATATAATATCTGTTTATCAAAATATTAATATAATATATTAAATTATATTAAATATAATATAATATATTATAAATAATATTTTTATTTTATAATGTTTTAGTATTTGTTTAAGATCTTAATATAATATCTTCAAATATGTTTAATAAAATATATTATATTATATTATAATTTACTATATAATAATATATTAATTCAATATATTACATTATTAATTTAATATCTTACATTAATATGTTATATTATATTAATAAAAAATATAATATAATATAAAAGTCATAAAATAAAATAAAATACATTAAATTATTATATATTATATTAAATTAATATAATATTATAAAATTACTAAAATATTATGTATTTACTAAAATAGTATATAACTAAGATATATTATAAATATAATTAACACATATTAAATCAAATTTGTATAACACAATAAAATTAATATTATGTTCAAGTTAAATATTATATTCACTTATAAATAAATTAAATTACATTACATAATATATGTTATAATTTAATATTATTATAATATATAAATAATATAAGTTAATATAATATTAAAAATGATTATTTGTTTATAATATAATTCTCAATCTATTATATAATCTATAATATTATATATATATTAATATAATATCTTTTTATCAAAATATTAATATAATATATTAAATTATACTAAATATAATATAATATATTATAAATAATATTTTGATTTTATAATGTTTTAGTATTTGTTTAAGATCTTAATATAATATCTTCATATATGTTTAATAAAATATATTATATTATATTATAGTTTACTATATAATAATATATTAATTTCATATATTACATTATTATGTTATATTATATTGATAAAAATTATAATAGAATATAAAAATATATAAAATATAATATAATATACATTAGATTATTATATGTTATATTATATTCATATAATATAATAAAATTAATATTGCATTAAAGTTAAATATCATTGTAAATTATAAAAATAGTTGAAAATATAAAATATTAAATAATAAATAATTTGCTATTTTATTTAATATAGCATATTATATTAGTATATTTTATATTAAATTAATATAATAAAATAAGAGTGTTAAAGTATAATAAAATCAATTTATTATATTATATTATATTATAATATTAAAGTACAGTATGATATATATTGATGTAATATAATGTAATATAGATTATCTATATAATTTACAAAAAATTATATTATACTATTAAAAATAATATAATAAACATAATATAATATATAACTATATTAATTAATATAATATATCTTATATTAGTCTATATTAAAATACATAATTAATATAACAGAATATACATATTAGTTAATATAAAATATATTGTAACTTATATTATATTTCATTTATGATATTATTCTAATATAATATATTTGTATGGAAATGGTCAAACTAGTATTCACCATGAAACTCGAAAATGGTTTTTTCAAAACACTTTGAGAAAAAAAATAATGGCATGGTGTTTCTTTAGAAAAACACCACAAAAAACTCACAATGATATCCAAACGCACCCTGAGTTTAAGTCTTTTTTAGTCTTGTTTTGCATAGATCAATTACAATTTTGTTTAACTTTCAAAATATCAGAAACTCCGTTAAACTAGGGGTTATCAGAAAATTATTTTTTAATTTAAGATTTTATTAAAAAAACCTCTCACAGCATTAATCGCATTTTTCACATGGCTGAGTAAAATTGAACAAGGAGTAATTTTTGCCAATCAAAGCTACGGATAACGCCGTCTGGAAGTTTTAACCTAAAGTTAAATGGGGTTTTCGACAACTCCTACTTGTGGAAGATTCTCCTATATTTCAAAAGTCAGAGAGGTTATCTGATAATCGTTCAAAGATATGAGGGGTTTTCTAATATTCGGCTTTTAAAAACTTATGAACTATTAGGATTTTAAAAAATAATAATAAATAATTTTGTTGTAAAAAAATATAAATATTTGTCTGTGTAATTTGATTCACATATATTACTCTAAATTGGCACCTGATCCACATAATGCACCTGATTTACTTTATTTAACTATTCTCTCAACTACTTTTTCATTTTGTCTATTATTAATTTTTTTTAAAATGTTATTTGTGCTATTAGGATAATTTTTTGAAATTATGTGTTGTTTTCTGCAGATATAAAATTCTTGAAAGTCTATTATAGTTTTATTAAAGCCATCTTATTATTTATTTATTACTAGGTGGGATGCGCGTGTGTTGCACGTAGTCAAGTATTTTAATTATTTCTTTTGAGTTTATACATTCCCTATGACGTGCATTGTGGGCATAATTGTTTTACAGCTTGAATTTGCTTTGTGAACGGAAAAATGAGAAAGTTAATAAAATTGAAAATAAAGTTAAATTTAAGAGAAAATATTATAAAGAATTTTTTTAGTATGTACATATAATAATACATAACCTTAGTAGTGAAATGAGTAGAAATAATAATACATAAACTAATGTGAATCAGCAATGATTATCGGTCGACAGATTCCTAGTCGTTATTGTAGCTATCACCTTAGTAAATTGTTTTAATTACGTGACACACAATGTATGGGGTTTTTCTATGTTAGTCCCTTAAATCATTAAGACTTTGTTATTAGTCCCTTAAATCTTCATATTTTGATATTAGTCCCTCCTAATGTAGAAATATGTTGATATTAATCCATGTGGATTATAAATAATGAGAAATATTCTATTATGTTTAACTATTTTAAGGAAATTGATAATTTTATCGTCACTCCTAATACCCAAACCTCCATACCATTTAAGCCTTAGAAACACAACAAAAGACCCAACTTGAACCCGTTTCACAACCCATCTTCTCCAACGACTCAATAAAATAGTGAACCCATCTTCTTTAACGACTCGTTTTATTTTTTTGAGACTATAAAAGCCCATTGAAAGTGAGAGAGAGAGAGAGAGAGAGAGAGAGAGAGAGAGACGGTTTGGAAGGTGAAATATATGGATGAAGGGTATTTGGGTAGCTAAACACCCGTTATTAGTCTAAACCTAACCATGATTAAGCATCTTGAATAGTAAACATAACAGGGTGACTAATATTTACATATTTTTGAAATTTGAGGGACTAATATCAACATATGAAGATTTGAGGGGCTAATACAAAATACTAATGATTTAAGGGACTATTATTGGAAAAACCCATATATGTATTATTATACTTATTAATGTATATAACTTATGAATAAATGGAATGCATGTTTGGTCTTATTGTAAAAGTTATTTAGCATATGATGATCATAAATGAGTTCTAAATTCTGATATTGTTCCTAGTAAATAGGTTGTTTTTTTGGTAAAATCTTCAAAATGTGGAAGTCCTTTGGGTACATGTACATGTTGGGTAAGTTCTATAGATTTTGGATATTTTCTAGTTTAGTTAATAACACATACTTAATATTTATCTCTTAAATTATGAAAATAATTTAAAAGATAAGAATATTTCATAATATCATCTAATGATCTTTATCTTTATCTTTTAATTTAAATATAAAGAAATAGATAATAAGATAAACAGTTCGATTTTTTTACTTGTTAGGTACAAAATTTAAATCTTTAGATGGTGGAAATTTTAGATCTTTATATGTGTTCTCTAGTAAATAAATTTTTTTTAAAGTTCTGAGATTTCCTTTTTTAATTTATTAAGAAATGGTTGAATGTGGATATTGAAAAATTATTTATAGCTTGTATCTTATTGAAGATAATTCAATTAATTCGAACATGATCACAATGAAATCATATTAAATATATTTCTATTAATTGGGATAATTTAAAATGTAAGGAATTGTTTTGGATTTTGTGTAAATTTTATAAAATCAAGGATTTTTCTATAAGTTTTGTAAAATCTAGAAATTTTACTGCAAAATTTTCAATATTTTGAAGTCTTTTAGGTTTCGATATTAAATAAATTTTACTACAAAATTTTCAATATTTTGAAGTCTTTTAGGTTTTGGTATTAAATATACAATTTCTAAAAGTCTATTGGCTATTTCTACTAATTTTGTAGGTTGTTTTTATTTGTAAATCTTCAAATTATGTCTTTGGGTATCTCTATGAGTTGTACAAGTTCTATGGATATTTTCTAGCTCCGTCACTCACACAGACATTTGTCTTCTTAATTATGGATATTTTCTAGCTCAGTCACTCACACAGACATTTGTCTCCTTAATTATGAAAATAATTTAGGTGGTGAGAATATTTCATAATGCTATCTATTATCTTAATTTTTAAATTTAAATATAAAGAAAGGAGTGATAAGATAAAGAGTTCTATTTTATTCTTGTTAGGTACCAAATTGTAATATTTAGATTGTTAAAATTTTAAAATCTTTATTTTTAAATTTAAATATAAAAAATGAATAGTAAGATAAAGAGTTCTTTTTTTTACTTGTTAGGTACCAAATTCGATTAGCTTGTCAAAAATTTAAATCTTTATCCATTTTCTCTCATAAATATAAATTTTGCAAATTATGAGATTTTCTATTTTAACATACTTACATCAAATCTGAGCTATTGATTAGGATAGGATAAGATAATTGAAGCTTATTCTTATTAATTAAAATTAATTATGATAGAATATGATAATGACATAATATTTGAAAGAGTCAAAGATATTTTTTGTTAATAGAAAGTCTATTCTCGAACTTCCACTTTTAAAGTGAGTAAGTATGATATGATTTTATTTTTTTTAATAACATGGCTTGTATGAGGGTGAAACGAGGACCTTCAATTGCATCACTGTGCCACACGGCGTTGATTGTGTGAGAATTGAGGGACACTTGTGGTTGTGTAATAGATCATGATTGACAAGGACATTTGTGGGTTGCTTGTCTTGATTATTATGATCTAACCAATTATTAGAAGTTAACTGGTTTCAAGATTGTAAAGGCAAATAAAGAAAAATGATCCTAGAAAGTCAGGTACGAAAGCTACCAATTTCCATCAAGGAATGAATAAATGAATTATCATGTTCTTATGCCTTCACATCTATATATATACTATTTATAAAAGACGACTGGGGTGTTAAAACTTTAGATTACCTCTTTTACCCTTCCAAAATTTAATAATTTTCAATAATGCCTTGAAATTTCTTTAATTCATTATACTTATTACATTATAATTATTCTTGCAATAAACTTAAGAACTAATATGAATAACTAAATATATATTATAAATTTTAATCATATACCTCAAATTTTATTCAATTCATTCTATTTATTACACTATAATTATTCTTACAATAAATATAAGAACTAATATATATCATAAATTTTAACCATGTTAGCCTTATGTTAAATAAGATAAATATTTCACTTTAGATATTAGGTATTATACAATAAATATATAATTTTAATATTTAAGATAATAATATCATAAATTATATTTATAAATTATATTGTAATTTTATATAATTTAATATTTAATTAAAAATCTAACATTTAATCTAATATTATAATATATTAATATGCGTGTCTGATATATAAAAAATTCGTGGAGAGGAATACTAATATACATGTTAACCTCTTAGTGTACGAAGTCTAGAAATAGGATATAAAATTATCAAAGTTTATATTGCTAACCATTGCGATATACTTATCATAATATTTGGATACGAGGTAATTCTGAGCATGTGGAATTCCAAGCGGTGTGAGAAGCTATTACATTTACTCTTGACACTGGATGTGGAAAAGTAGTTTTCAAAGAAGATGCTAGATGTGGAAAGGTAATTTTCAATGAAGATGTGGATGTGGTAATTAGAGATATCCAAAATGATTTTCAGACACTTTGTGAGTGATATTCAG
This sequence comes from Asparagus racemosus, assembly GCA_037177215.1. Taxonomy (NCBI): domain Eukaryota; kingdom Viridiplantae; phylum Streptophyta; class Magnoliopsida; order Asparagales; family Asparagaceae; genus Asparagus; species Asparagus racemosus. The sequence continues at coordinate 20,690,548 of JBAKGM010000081.1, read as the reverse complement.
CGATATTGCACATGACTCGACAAATGAGATTTTCAGGTAGTACGTCAAACAAGGAATATAACGGCTCATGTGTCGGTCCAAAGAGCTAAGAAAATTGATAATTTTGTGGTATGGCTCGAAGACCCACTACCTTTTTTACACAACATTCTGCAGTCTGATAAGGAGTAGTGTTTATCCACATTCTTTTGTTGTGCTTTTGGATTTTTAGTTTAGTTTAGATGTGTCTTAATATTTTTTTCCATAAAAAACTATTGGAATATAATAATTAGATCCTACTAACAAAGTAATTTATGACAGCTGCCCTTTTGAACCTACTAATAATGCATTTAATATGAATAGTACTGAGAAATGAACCCAAATTAAAGCATTCATGTATCTTTTCTCACTGACTAATCAAATTCTCTTAACTAATTATGCACTAATTATTTCACGACTAATCTACTTCTATAAACATCCTACTAGGATTTCTAGAGTTACATAAAATTATACTATATATGGATGCTCAAATGCACAAAATTAAACACCAAAAAAATCAAAACAAAGAAAATGGATGAAGTGAGAATTTTGATAGTGAAGTCAGTCCCTCGATTATAATAACCGGGATATCTCGCAGTTAACAAGATTTCACAGGTGATAATTGAAAGAGAAGATTATATTGTTTTTCTTTGAAGGAAACGAGCAGAACCACGACCTAGTTCACCTCCCATTTACGAAAAAATCATCAATCTATTAGTTATGCATGTAAATTCATAGAGAGAAAAACTAATATAAATGTTAATAAATTGGGCTTCGAATGTTTAGTCCCATATCGTTACTTGATAAATATTACGTGCAAAGCACGTGCTACATACAAATCTATTAAAAAAGGTTTTGCCTACTGCACACGCATATAATGCTAGTTAGAATTATAGTCATTGTATCTATCATGTACAACCATCCCGCCCCCGCGGGATGGTTTTATAAGATTCTTATTGGTCTTTGTGGGTCACTGATTTTATCAGAATATTCAATGTGTTTCTTCTGAAGCTGAACTCAGAAGACAATGGAAGCATTGGATCGAAGGGGATCCAGCAAGTGCAGTGATCTACCTTATTCAGGTAACCTCTTAGCTCACCCCTAAATTGTAGATGCCTGTTACCTGTTTGATGAAATTCCTCACTCATTTCTGAAATTTCTCATGGGAAAAATAAATTGAATAAATTTTGCTATAGTTGGATTATTCATCACCAATTCTGTGCAAAAACCCAGAAAAAAAGGGAACCCCCTTGTCTCTTCCCTTCATACAAATGCTGCGGTTGCTAGCCATTGTAGGAGAAAGAATCGCAGGACCCAAACCCAACACCCAAAATGGCCACCCCATCTCCCCAAAACACTCCCACATTTCTTTCTTTCTCCCCTTTCAACCCAAAAAAGAGAAAAAAAAATAAAGCAAATTTCTGAACATCACCATTGTCCCATTACTCCATTTTACAATCTTTTCCGTTATCCTCTATCAACATTCGATCCAAACAACATGGTAATGTTGCTTGTATCGAGAAGAAAACACGAAAATGGATAAGAGTGTGCATAGAGGGCATAATGTCGTCCGCTGAAGATCCGTCTACACCCAATTCAACGACGGGCTCCGAATCAACAACCGACGATGAACCCGACATCTCCCACATCGAGAAACTGTTACCCAGCGGGGATTTCTACACAGGCCAATGGAGCAATGACCTCCCTAACGGCAATGGCAAGTATCTATGGACGGATGGATGCATGTACGAAGGTGAGTGGCAGGACGGGAAGACCATGGGAAAGGGGAAATTTTTGTGGCCATCGGGTGCGACCTATGAAGGATACTTCAACAACGGGTTCATGGATGGGGAGGGAACATACACAGGCACGTGTGGGTCGACGTACCGTGGCTCGTGGTCTATGAACCTCAAGCAAGGCCATGGCAAGAAGTCATACGCTAATGGAGATCACTATGAAGGAGAGTGGCTTGCGGGGCAACAAGATGGGTATGGTCGGTATTTTTGGAAGAATGGTAATGAGTATGTCGGTCATTGGAAGGCTGGGGTAATTCATGGACGTGGAACCCTAAGTTGGGCTAATGGAAACAAATATGACGGTGGGTGGGAGGACGGGTTGCCTAGGGGAAATGGTAGTTTTCGGTGGGCTGATGGAAGTTTGTATATCGGTTTTTGGAACAAAGAGGGGACTGGAGTGAATCAGAAAGGGGTTTACTATCCCGCACCCACGGCATCTCCCACTGCGCGAAACCCTAATGAGGTGTTCGCCAGTGATCTGATTGATTGTAAGGTTAGCCCTGGAGAGACCGTATTCATTCTTCCTTCGCAGAAGATAATGAATTGGGCGGAAACGGAGACAGAGTTTTTGCAGAAGCAGGCGATTTGGAAGACGTGCAAGGTTTTGGAGGTCCTGCAGCCTTGGAGAAGATCGTCAGTAGATGCAGTCGTGCCACCTGGGGGGACCCCAACGAGGAGGTTTAATGGGCATATATTCACAAATACATTATCGGGGATGGAGAGGTTTTGTATGTGGGATTCAAATGGGGATGGTGGTGGTGATAATGTGAATGGTGTTGGCGAGGAGGGATTTGAGACCATGAGGTACCAGCCGACGCCGCTTCATCTTATGAAGTGGCCAAAGGAGTCGAAGAAGCAAGGGGAGACTATATCGAAGGGGCATAAGAATTATGACCTCATGCTTAATCTACAGCTGGGGATAAGGTATTTCTTCCACATTTAAATGTTGAAGGATATGTTTGGCATGTGTTTTAGTCTTCTGTTCTTTTTGTGGACTTTTTTTATGTTTCACATGCTACCAGTCTTCCATTTCCCTCCTTTTTGTGGTAGCTAGTTATGTAATTTGTTTGTGACGTCTAACTTATAATTCATTGAGGCTTGAATCAGAATTTTCTTTGTAAGTTAATTTTTGTATCATGAATAAGCATTCTTCAATATTTTAAGTTCTTTTTGGAAGACAGAGATCTCCAACGAGTCGTCTTGTAAGCTTGTAAATGTTGTTTCACGGTCAGAGCCACGCTTTAGGAACATGGATATTTTTGGGCTTCAAGAAGGTTATACAGAGAAAAAAGTTATTATCTTTTGATGATTATATAATGTTTATAGTCACAAAATTATTGTATCATCTCTGGCTCCTCTGCTAAGATTTTATATCATTCTTTAACCTCGATCTGAAAAACAACGAAGAAAAGATTCACTTCTCATCCCCACATTATATCTTCATTTCTGGTTTTTATTCGTAAAAATCAGTAAATAGCACGCTTCAGATTCTATGGAGATGGAAGATTGGTCAAATATGAATGTCATGATACCTCAGCAAATTTGAAATATTTGGATGGTGTATTGTACCTTTATAGCTCCTTATATTGTTAATACAATGTTGTAGGCATGCTGTTGGAAAGCATGGTCCACCTTCTACACTTGATTTGAAATCATCAGCATTTGATCCCAAAGAAAAAGTATGGACGAAGTTCCCTCCCGAAGGATCAAAACATACACCTCCACACCAATCTTGTGATTTCAAGTGGAAGGATTACTGCCCTTTGGTTTTCAGGTGAGATCGCTTAGTGTATCTCTTCACCTTGCTTTTTCTTTTTGTTATGTCGCTGATTTAAGCAACCTCATTTACTTGCATTGGATGTGAAGAACTTTGCGCAAACTCTTGAAGGTTGATCCCGGTGATTATATGCTTTCCATCTGTGGTAGTGATGCCCTTAGAGAACTCTCATCCCCGGGAAAAAGCGGAAGTTTCTTTTACCTTACGAATGATGACCGCTACATGATAAAGACTATGAAAAAGTCTGAAGTAAAAGTGAGTTTTTATTTTTCCTTTGTTCTTCCTCGTTCCAGGATTTTCCTTCTTGATGAAATATACTAAATTCAAACATAACCTCTGCATGTTTTGTTTTGTTTCCTTGCTATCAAATGCACAGGTTCTCTTGAGAATGCTCCCCGCCTATTATAATCATGTCCGGGCTTTTGAAAACACTCTAGTCACCAAGTTCTTTGGACTACACTGTGTCAAACTAACCGGGGCTACTCAAAAAAAGGTTAGACATGGGGCAAAGTATTTTTGGGTTAATTGCAGATAAACCCCTCTACTATCGCGAAATTGAACTTACTTCCCCTGTAGTTTTATTGTTGCAGATAGACTCCTTGAAGGAGTTATATTGTTGCAGATAGACCCCCTGAACGAAAATATATTGTTTCAGATAGAACCCCTAAAAGGGGTCCAAAAATTTCAGTCAGGGGTACAGGGAGAGTAAGTTCAATTTGGCAATATTACAGAGGATCTATCCACAATTAACCCAATATTTTCTCTATTCTGAAAACATTAAACCTTAGTTTCATATATTGATAAGTGTTTGCTTACTTTTGCAATGCTTTTTCAGGTTCGTTTTGTTATAATGGGGAATCTATTCTGCACTGAATATGTTATCCATAGGCGTTTTGATCTGAAAGGATCTTCGCTTGGCCGAACAACAAATAAACCCGAGTCAGAAATTGATGAAAACACGACATTAAAAGATCTTGATCTCAGTTTTATATTCCGACTGCAAAGAGCTTGGTTCCAAGAGTTCTGCAGGTAATCATTTTTTACTTGCTCCAAATTTTGTTCTCAATCTGAATCTTGCTTATTCTCTCAATCAGTTTATTTCTCTCTTCTTTAGGCAAGTAGATAGAGACTGCGATTTCCTTGAACAGGAGAGGATAATGGATTATAGCCTTCTCGTAGGTGTTCATTTTAGGGAATCATCAGCATCTGAAGGTTTTTTTCTTTTTTTTCTGAGGGTTAATTAAAGTTCTGCAGTTTTAGTATGAAGTTAAAATTATTCTTGACTACAGAAGCTGTCAAAACTGAGGACAATGTTATGCGAACACCTCGCCTTTTGAGAGAAGATGGCATGCAACTTCTTTGTGATCCCAAAAGGTAAAACTAAGAAAAAATTTCATTTCCTACTCATTTTGTTTAAATTTCAGTGTTCATTATTGCTGAAGAAATTTTAGCATTCACATGGTTTAAAAATAAAAAAAACTACTCATAGGATGTAGAAAGTTGTTGGGAAATGGGAACTGCTTGATTGTGAGGTTGGTGCTATCCTAAAGTTCCGCACAGCAGCAAAGTACTAAGATTATGTCCATGTGTGCAGAATTTTGTTCTTCAGTTTGTCTGAATATTTTATGGCAATCCCATCAAGGATAATTTTATCATAATCTACACCAATCATCTTATTCAACATATCAAAGTGAATCTACAAATGAGAGATCAGGTGGTTCCAAAACTTCTTTCACGTCCAAAGTTAATTGCAAAACACATGTTATTGCAACCATAGAAAAGACATGACTATGCATGGTTAAGAAATTTCCAGACAGTCCAATCTTCATGTTATTGCAACCATAGAAAAGACATGACGATGCATGGTTAAAAAATTTCCAGACAGTCCAATCTTCCACTCTTGAACTATTTCGAATGTACATCAAGATGAACAGACTTATGTATCTCTTCATGGATATTTTTTGCTTCACATAACTAGGACAGACTTATGTATCTCTTTAGACAAAAACTAACTTGACGAACTTATGTATCTCTTTAGACAAAAACTAACTTCTTTTAAGTCTGTAACCCTTTAAGACAAAACTACTCTTAGCCTGATATTTGTTCAACCACTTATGTTTTCAGATCAGCCCAATAGGTATGGTCTGAATGATACTAACGGACTTATGTTTGAACTTGAATCTTGCCCCCTGTATACTTGTACGCAGAGTGCGATTCACAAGGCATGAGAAACAACAGCCATAAGGACCTTATCACATCTAGGATAAATTTATGTCAGACTTGGGCACGAATAGGCGGTATTTGATTTTGCTAAATTTCATGCTAAAATGCATGATAACCTTTATCTAGTATAATGTCATGAGACTAAATATGAAAGTCATGCAAATTTCCTGTTAGAAGTAAGCAATTTTTGCAAGAAATATGTGCCAATGAACCAATGACTCTGAATTTTTTTATTAAGGTAGTCAAAAGAACATGGATATATATATATATATATATATATATGAGAAAAAGATGAATGACCAACATGGCTGGTCACTTGTTATTTGTTAAGGTACCATATCAAGTACATAATTTCATGACAAAAATGCCTATATATAAGAACATGGATATGAATGTTTTTGGATGAAGTGAAGAGCTTGGCCAAGGAGTTTTCTAGAAATGTAACTTGGGAATACAACTATTTTCAATAGATGTTCATGCACATATTATTAGTCATGTACCGTAATGAGTGGTCAAATGAAGGTATTCGGGCAGAGTTCTTTAAAAAAATGGTTAGATGTTTACCCAATAGATTTTTGTATTAATATTTTCACGCAAGCACATAAAAGTTGCAATAGTCTTACGATGTTGCCACATACTATTGCTTTAAGTGTCATCGTTCAAGAAGTGTTCGCAAGAGTTCACCAGTCAAACGTGTCAAGAAATATGAAATTTCGAGTGTTTAGGTATCATTCTCGATCACGATATCAGATAACCCCCCCCCCCCCCCCCCCTTGATTTGTGTAGGTCTACAATATAGGACAACTGTCGCTTGGAAAATTACAGAAGGAACAAATGAAAACAAAAGAAGAAGAAATAGCAAGATTAAATTTTAGTTTTAGAAGACATCGTATAAATCTCAATTTGACCTCGCATGCCAATTAGGGTTTTATACCTTGTAACTAGGGTTTCACACCCATAATTGCATCTTTGTTCCCCTTTTTGAAAACTCAGAATTTCTCACAAACAAGTTTGTTTCCATTATTGTGAAAACTAGGTCTTTTTTAGACTTAAAAAACTTGATCAACAAGAAACTAATTCTTAATAAGAACTTCTAATCATACTAAAATAGAAAATTTTCATATTTAGAATCCTAAACGTTTCTCTAATCAACTAAGACCACAAAAAATATGCTCAGGTTCAGAAAACAATGCATGAATGCAATAACTGAAAATGTTTGCAGCAACAGTGTATCTATGCCTCTAAATATGCCACTAGAAATTGAAATATTTTAACATCCTTCTGTAGAAAATTATACACCACATAAAAAGAATAATTGCACACATAACCCCCCCTCCCCCCCCCCCCCCCTTGTGGGTAGATAGCTGTTTTGGACTTACTGGCCTTGTAGTTTCATTGTTACACAGATCTCCTGGGTTAAATATTTTCGGACTCTTTTACCCTGAATGAAATTTTGCCAGATATTGGCTCTGGGTGAAAGTAGTGAGTCTATATGAGAGTAAAAGAGTCAAAAAATTTAACCCACGGGCCTATCTGCAGCAATGAAACTACAGGGGTAGTAAGTTCGAAACAGCGACACTACCAGGGGTCTATGTGCACCTAAAAAGAACATTATTGCATTCACAAATTATGTGCTTCTAACATCAAACCAAACTTCGTTTTATTAACAAATTCTTCATATTTTGGTCATGCTGCAGGTTGGCTACAGTTAGATTAGGAATAAATTTGCCAGCTAGGGTCGAACAAGTAGTAAGGAGATCATCTGATAGCGAATCAACACTGATTGGTGAACCTACAGGAGAATTTTTTGACGTAATATTGTTCTTTGGCATCATAGACATACTCCAGGACTATGATATCAGTAAAAAGCTCGAGCATGCATATAAATCGATCCAGTATGATGCGACCTCGATATCTGCTGTGGATCCAAAGCAATATGCAAAGAGATTCAAGGATTTTATCTTTAAAGTTTATACTGAGGATAACAGTAGTAGCCTTATGTGAAACTACCTTAGTGTTCTTGGCCTTTTTAGCAAAAAATGTAAATCAAACTTTCAGAAGCTAAAGTACTTCTCTTGGCCATTTAAATACTGTTCTCTCTGCATTTATAATCAATAGATATATCATTATCAAGCATTTTATTTTTTGTGGATAACATTTTTATTTTGGGGTATAAACTAGAGTTGTGTATAGTTTTATGAGTAAGGAGACAGAATTTGTAAATTATTCTCCCTGCATGTAAATTATTCTTTCTACATACAGTTGAATATATATAAAAAATATTATTAACTTTAAATGAGATCAAACTAAACCAAACTAAGATCTCAGTTTCTCCTATGCTATTCTAAAGTTTCGAAGTCATGATGATGTCTAAGAATAAGTGAGTTGATTGCGGATAGATCCCTTAGGCTATCACCATAATGCTAATAGACTTCGTTTAGTTCTATAGTTGTAAATTGACCCTCTGAGTGAATGTTTTTGACTCTTTTACTCTCAGGAGGCCTTTTTTTTTTCTTAATATTTAAAAGCCTTCACTTTTTCAAGGTTAACAGAGTCAAAAAATTCATTTAGGGATCTATCTATGATAATAGAACTACATGGGTCTCTCTGCGATTAAGTGGTAATACAAGGGGCCTATCCACAAGTAACCCATTGTAATTTTACCGTAACATATCCTCTCTCTCCTTTTTTGCTAGTCGAATAAACCCCTCTCTGTGTTTCTTAACTGGCTAGTCGAAGAAGCCCCTCCGATCTTCAATTTTGTTTGGGTTGGGGAGCCTAATTGATAGCTCAGTTATGCATGTTGGGAATTTAACTATATATTATTACAAGTGTTATGCTCATGCTCGCACGGTTTGGTTTGGTTTCTTTGATTTGTATGTATGATATTTTGTTCTCTCTGAGTTTTCTTTTTAGATTATGGTCTTGCTTTTAAAAATTGAATTATACTAGAAAGTTTTTTTTTTCTTTAGGCCGCTACTCCTTCAAAATTAGATATTTTGAGCGACTTGAGAGTGTACAAAATAAGAACATGGATAGTTTTTATATCACAATTTAAAATTCAAATTAGATTCCTTAACCATCGTCGAGGATATAGTGGCTGAAGGAAGGGGATGCAAACACTGCATTCTTCCACAAAACAACATCTCACCACAGGAGGAAGAATTTCATCCCTTCGATCCATCACTCTGGCAAACTCCTTCAATCTAAATCTGACAAATTAAAACCTTTCCATGAACACTTCTCAAATGTTTTTGGTCAGAAACACATATATTCTTTATACATTGATTGGACTTCACTTTATCCTCTCAACCTCTTGATCTCTCTCAACTAAAGGTCCTTTTCTCTGAAGAAGAGATCAAATCAGCTATTTTGGCATGAATGCTAACAAGGCCCCTAGCCCTGATGGTCTATCTATGCTTTTTTACCAAATTTTTTGGGATTCCTTAAAACAAGACCTTATTTGTCTCTTTGAACACCTATACTATAACTCATCCTCCATCCATAAGCTCAACATGGTAAATATCTGTCTTATCTCTAAAACTAATGATGCTAGCTCTACAAATGACTTCAGACTCATCAGTCTCCTCAATTGCATTTTCAAAGTGTTCTCTAAGGTTCTGGCAAACAGACTCTCACAACTTCTCTATGCTCTTGTTGACAATACACAATCAGCCTTCCAAAGTGGGAAATCCACTCTTGATTGCATTTGCTAGCACATGAAATTATCCATAGGTGTGCCAGAACTAACAAAAAGGTGGCTATAATAAAAGTGGACTTTGCCAAAGCATTTGATTGTGTGAGTTATGATTTCTTAATGGAGATGCTAAAGAATAGAGGTTTTGGTGACAATTGGTGTACATGGATCTTGGCAATGCCTTCTTCCTCTAAATGTGTTATTATGGTTAATGACACTCTCGTCTCACCTATCACATCACATATAAGAGAGGCCTGAGACAGGGAGACCCTCTTTCTCCCATGCTTTTCATTTTAATAGTGGATGTGCTAAACAAGATGTTAAACAACTATGTAGAGGATAGAAACCTATCAGTTCTTCCTCTCCCGAAAGCCATATCTAATCCTTGCAGTTTGCAGATGACACTCTGATTTTTTTCTAATGCTAACCCCTAAGAGATAGCTATGCTCAAGGCCATATTCTACATCTTCGAAAACATATCTGGCATGAGTATTAATTATGCTAAGACTTCCCTGATTTACTTTGATAAAATTAGATATAGAGGAATCAGGTTGGCTTCAGCCCTCAATTGTAAGCAGGAGCTATTACCTATGACCTATCTGTACCTACCTTTGAGATGTGGGAAACTCAACAGATCTGATTGGCAGCCCCTTATTGAGAATGTAAAAACTAAACTTTCTAAGTGGAAGGGAAACAACCTCTCAATGGGGGTCGTCTCACTTTGATTAATGCTGTGTTATCTTCTCTTCCTCTCTACTACATGTCCTTCTATAAGCTACCTGATTGACTCATCAAGAATATTGATAGGGTTAGGAAGAATTTCTTATGGGGGGGGGGGGCGCAGATGACAAGCCTATGAAAAGCATAGTTAATTGGAGAGTGGTGTGCATGCTAAAGAAAGAGGGAGGTCTTGGGGTTATTGATCTCAAATGCCTTAATAACTCACTTCTTTCCAAGTGGCTTTGGCATGCCATTAAGAGGCAATCCTTTGTTAGATCTACCCTCTCAGCTCTATACAAACGCAAATATACTACCATTCAAAGTTCCTCTCACAGTTCAGTCAATTCCCTCTTCTGGAATAACATCTCTCTCATTAGAGAACCATTAATCAATTGTATTAAATGGAAACTAGGTGATGGCTCTATGATCAGATTTTGGGAGGACAAATGGACTGGAGATAATTCACTAGAGAGTCTTTTCCCCCATGCCTTCTCTCTGGCCATGTCTCATAATGTCTCTGTCTCTAGCCAAGGATAATTCTACAGTGGCACCTGGATATGGCATCCTACTCATAGAAGACCTATTTATCAAGAACATAGACTGGATAAACAAAAGCTACTCCTCTTCCTTTCCTCCCACAAGGTCTTTGATAATCCAGGGAACAATGATTGCCCTACCTGGACTCTTTCCAAAATAGGAGAGTTCTCAGTTAATTCCCTATATAAATTCTCTGTTGGACGAGGGGTTTTATCCTCTAACTATATGCATATCTGGAAATCATTTTTCCCCTTAAAATTAAAATTTTTTTCTGGTTATTAACCCTCAATAAGCTCAACACAAAAGTCCACTTAAACAAAAAAAGGATGGCATGGAGATCAGAGATATTCCCTCTGCCTCAATGAATTGGAAGACTCAAATCATCTTTTTCTAACTTGTCAATTCTCAGCTAATGTATGGAACTTCTACAAGGCACAATTTGTTCATAATGAGTGGCTGAATAACTTGCATGAGCTCATTAAATCCAAAGGGCAATTCATTAAATCTCCCAACCAGAGGATAATTTGGCAATCGATGTTTCCTATTATATGTTGGTGTATATGGCATGCACGAAACAACAAGATCTTTCACAATTCTTCACTGTCTGTTAAAAGCATTATCAACTCTTTAGCTCACTTCATCATTGAATAGACATGCTCATCATCAGGTAAAGTTGCTAAAACCCTCAAGAAAGCAATGTAAGGTAACCAATCACTGTTAATCATAATGCAGCACAATCAAGGGACAGAGAATGAGCATCGCATGACACAGGTAGAGGAAGAAGAAAGCAGGAGGAGGCTGCAAGGCGAAGAAGAAGAAGAAGAGAAAACAAGCCATATATAACCCTCCAAACCTAGTGGCGATCTAGCTATTTTGGTAATTAGTTGTAATTATCCTTTTGGAATGACAACATATAGTTTTTCTAGAAAACAATTGTATACTGTATCTACTGATATAGTTTGGGGTAGAAACTCTCTTTTCTCTTTCCTTTCTTAGTCATGTGGCCGGCTTTAGGCCATAATTTTATCATTGTTGTGGTGATTGACACCTAGGGTCCTCTCGTCACCCTCGCTAATAATTTTATGGAGAAGGCCCGATGTACTAACTATGGAGAAAGGATACGTTTCTATTTATACTTTTGTAGGACACATCCTCGTGTCATCTATTATTACATGAATGAAATGTACAGGGACTTTCCCTTGTTTTCTGCTAAAAAAATCCCTCCTTTATAATATTTCTTATTTTCTAGTATCTTTTAAAAAAAACACAACCTCACTCACTTGATAAAGTATGGATAGTTTTTATTTTAAATATTTAAATTAAAATTAGGAAGGCACATATGATAGTTTTTATTTATAAAGGGGACTTTATACCATTTCTTTTTCCATCTCTACCATTTTATGTAGTTCAATTCTTCCGCTCATAGAATAAAAGACCCAATTTTTTGTAATGATGTCTTTCACCTGATTATCATGTCAATTTATGATTTTATTTCTCATCTTCATTTGATAGCCAAGATATGTTGTAATAATAGTAACCACTATTCTATTCTTCAATATATATAAGGTATTCACGTGTAACCATTAATATCTATCATTTCTATAGAAATTGAAATATGCAATTTCACTAAACCCCCCAATAAGTTTGGCTATTTGATACTAAACCCTCAATATCTTTCAAACTCTTACTAAACCCCTCAAAAACTTGTGGTAGAAAGCTTCCAAAATAATATTGTTAGTTAATATGGGGGTTAAACGATCAAAATACCTCCAATAAATTTTGGAAGAAAGTACCCAATAAGTTTTTAGTTTTATTGCTTTCAATAACTTTTCGTAGAAAAAAAAAATCTAATAATGATTATTTATTAGTTTTAGAGCTTTGCATATACTTTTTAGATTTTTCAGGAGATTAATTCTAATTTTTAGATTTTAAAAAGAGTTATTTATAATTTTTTTGCTTTTACAGGGACTTATTTGTAATATTCAATTTTGTTGGGTAGTTCTTTGTATTTATGAATTTTAGGGTCTTCTCGTAATTATGATTTGATAGAATTACCAAATATTTGACTATAATTAGAGCTTTCTAATTTTGGATAGATTTAATTTGATGAGGATTCTAATCATGGATAGAAAATATACTCATCATATATGAATTCTAATTTAATGCTAAAATAACATATGACACATGTCATTGTTTCGTGTGCTTAGGTGGCGTTAATTTGTGCATTTAGTGGTACCACCAATTTCTCATTATATATAAAAAAGGAGGGATAATTTGATTAGGATTTGCAAGTATATTCGAATTTTTAAATTATGGTTAGTTTTAATTTGATGAGGATTCTTAATTAAGTAAAGATAAGATTATGCATCCACACGTCATCTTTTGATAGGATAAAAGGACACATTACTATTTTATAAAATGACACATGTCATGCATTACGACGACACATGTCAATTTTTTGTGCATTTAGGAAAACCAACAATTTCTCATTATATATAAAGGAGGGATTATTATTATTATTATTATTATTATTTGAGAAAAAGGCATTTAACTATACATGTTCGGCCTTTACTTAGTTAGCTAACTTATTTGTCGGGAGGTCATCTTGAAGCTTTTTGAAGAAGATAATTAAAGCTAACAACATCTTTGTAAAAAATTTATAAAGCTTCAAAATTTTACACCACCCCCAACATTGAACTAGGGTTGGGCATGGGCTGCATCGTTTCAAGCCCATGATCCGACTCATCAGGTTTAAGGCTGGGCCGGGTCTGACCCAAGCCTGCGTGGGTCAGAGTGGGTCGGGCCTGCTTCTGATCCCGGGACTGGGATTGGATCCAACCCGACTCACAACCCGCCTAGGGTGGTGATGTAGGACACGTAGCAGATGCGTTTATAATAGGATTTCAGAAATAATCAGCCTTTAGTTTATTTTTAGTAATAAAGTTAGAGTCTATTTAGATTAGGAAACAAATTCAATTTTAATTTAATTAGGACTGATTTGTTTCTTATATTATAGGGAGTCTTTTTTTGGGTAGGATTTGATACTTTCTATATATTTGTAATTCTAGTCTCATTAGGAGTATAGTTTGTTTTTCTATTTAAGAAGAGTCTTGTAAGCCCTAGAGGCATAACTTTGATCAATAAAATTCCTCTTTAATATTTTCTTCGTGGATTCGAAGTTCTTCGTGGATTCCGAGATCGTTCTTTGTGGATTCAAAGAACCCCCTTGGTGGATTCCGAGGTTTCAACTTCCGCGCTGCGTCAAAGTAGTATAACCGGGATTAAGTTGATGACTGCCATTACTATCAACGTACATCGGTGGAGGAGGGCAAGATCCATCAACAAAACCAAGGAGATTGTGAGAAGTCAACAAGGCAGTGAACTGAGTCTTGCATGCCAAATAATCTTCAACAGCAGATAATTTAACCATGACCAAATTCATAACATTCGGTGCAGCCAAAGGAGAGGTATAGTAGGGGGATTGATGAGGAGATTGAGACGAGAACAATGACATAGCACCATCAGGGCCAATAACATTTGTGCTAGATCCACCTGACAGGTTCAATCCATGCAGTTGAGCAGCCACCTGATCAATTCCAACCTCTCGTGTGGTATTTTGAAAAAGAGATCGGTTTATGACTGGTTGTGATGGTGACCACAATTGAGGCACAGAATAAAGAGGTGATAGTAGTTGTTGCTGCAATGGAGAGAGAGGTTATTGATAGAGAAAGCTTAATAGATTGATGCTTGCGTTAACAACATGGCGAGTCATCAAAGTTATTATGCTGATTGAATATGTGCCGGTGCTCATTGTAGTCAGAGGTGCCGCTAATATTAGCAGTGTTGAGAAAGTCGATGTCGTCAACGTGGAACTCATGGCTATTGTAGAAGCCACATGTGAGATCGTAGATGTTGAGAATAGACAAGGTTGTGGAGGTTGAGAACTAGATCGACAAAGTTGCCATCAATGGAGGATGAGAACTAGGTGATTGAGTTGCCGTTTAACTCCAGGGATAGTCGATCGCAAGTTTAGCATAGCTCTGATACCATATTTACATAAATACCTTTCACATAAAAAAAATCCTTGGTCACATATATCCTTATATACACTATTAGGTTTTAGTATGTTTCTTTTGGTGATTGAAAACATGAGTTATTTATCAATAAAATTAGGATTTCTTATTTTTGCAATTCCAAATTCGTTCTTGGGCTACGTATTTGCTTGATTCGTTGGTGATTGCGTAGAGATTTTATACCGCTTGATTCGTCAGTGGTGTATGTAGGCATCAAAAATTGCTTATCAGTACCTGAACGAGACTTGTGACGATGGGTTGACAACCGATGACCCATCCAACGACGTGACCAAGAACCGCTGACGACGTAAACTGCTCCACAAAATGCATAAAGTGAGTTGACGAATGCATGAAGTGAGTCGGCAAGGCGTACGAGTCAATGAAGTGACGTATTGTGGAATAAATCCAACGACGAAGCTTTAGATCAGCGAGATTCGACAAGGCGAGTCGATCGGACTCGAACGTCGATGAGATGGAATCAACCGGACTCAAGGGACAACGGAACTACACCGATCGGATTCCGAAATCGACAGGATGATCAACCGGGTTTGGACTCAATGTCACCGAATGGATAAAGCTCGGACAAAATGGCGGACGAACGAACGAACGCCGGAAAAAAATGAGAAGATAGCGCCGAATGAGCGCCTCGGCTTGGCCGAGGCACAATTTGGTGCCTCAGCCGAGCTGAGG
>JBAKGM010000081.1:20645760-20674920 GCA_037177215.1 Asparagus racemosus | reverse complement strand
CCCCCCCCCCCCCCCCCAAACACACACACACACACACACACACACGCACAAAGGGTTCTTTCTTGTGTTATTACAATTATTATAGTTTATTATGTAGTTTGTGAATAGAATTTTTAGTCTGCACCAATTCAATTTATTAGCTGGTAACTTAATTGTAGGCAAACCGCCAAATTGGTTCTGCACATTTTCACTTGGAGTAGATAGGATAAATTAAATGAATGCGTTTGTGCAATTTTTGTTTGATGTCGTCCAATGCCTTTGGACACTTTTGGATGCATTGAAATTTGCAAAAATAAATAAATAAATGATAAAAATTTGTAGGATTGAATTGAAGGGAATAATTTTGACAAACTTTGAGTAATTGACGAAAACTTGTTGATATTTCCCTTTTATGGGTTCTTTAATATGTTACTGCCATTACAATAGTCGATTATTTAGTCTGTGAACTAGGCCTTTTAGTCTTTATGGCTTCAATTCATTAGCTTGTAACTGGTAGTGACAAAACATACAAATTAGTTCTACACGCCGTTGCTTGAAACTAATAGGATCAGTTAAATTGAATGCTTGTGTGCATCTTTTGTTAGTTTCTTAAAATGTTTGTGGGCACTTCTGGATGCATTGAAATTCACGTACATTTCTTCATAGGATAGGCTTGAAGGGAACTATGTTGACAAACTTTGTGTAATTGAAGCTTGTTGATTTTCCCGTTTTAGTCTATGTGGCTTCTATTTATTAGCTTGTAACTGGTAGAGGACAAAATTGATTCTGTGCACTTTTGCTTGGAAGTAATGGGATCATTTATTCAATCCTTCATTCTTGTGTGCAACTTTTTTGCTTAGTTTCTCTTATAGTTAATTCAGAATCATATTCTTTTCTATTTCGCTGACATCTACCATAAAATTAAGCAATGTAATGGGCGTTCATTGTGTCATTGGTATCAGGCATGTAAACTAATTGTCACCTTTTATCCATGTGCTGATCTCTTCTTTTCACCTTTGTTTTCTGTGTTCATATGTTGGTTTATGGTTTGTCAGCGGCTAAAGCCATTGTCTCTTCTGGCTTTATTATAGGGAATTTAAGCCTCTTTCCCATTTTTTAGTTCCACTTTTGTCTTCTAACTCTTCTGTGTTTACTGATAGGATCACGGAGATTTCTCATTTGTTTGCTCTTCCATTAATTATGGAATTGTTTACCTCTATGTCTCGCATTGATAGATGAATTATATCATTCAAAATAAACTCATTGTGTTAATATTTATGGTTCATGTTTAGATTTCTAAGATAATTATCGGCAATACAAATTGTATTGTTCATAACTTCTTTTGCTATACTAACATAAGGTATATAATAAGTCCCTTCCTCATCATTTCTAATTGTCCTAATGATGTAAGGACTTAACGGCCACTTGTTGAACATTGGAACCATTTGGTACCTTCGTCTTTGAATCAAAGTTTGAGAAGTCAAATTTTTTTTTTCAGTCTCAGTTTTCCATAATTGATTCTGTATCGTGAATTTCATTGGTTCCAAAAGTTTCAGATTGGTGGTAGTGGTACATGCAATGAGTCCAATTTTAATCAGAAATAAGTTTATTTTTCCATCCATCATTTCTTTTTTTTTTTCCAATATAACTCTTATCAAATTAAGTTTTGATATTTCAAAATTCAGATCCCCATATTAGTTTTTATTAGCTCATAATGATCTTTATTAGCCATTATTAGCCAATATCAGCCGCTATCAACCCATTTCAGCTGGATCGAAATGACGCACTTAAAAACAGATTTGACAAGTTCAATATGTATCAATGTTGGTTGATACCTGAATTCTATTTAAATGGACCAAAACTGTCATCACATGAATGTAAATACTGCTATCTTCTCTTTCTATTCTTAAGTTCATTTTGAATTCCATTTATTCCATTTAGGTATTGAATTCCTAATTCATCAGTTTATTATAATTTCGATTCAGTGATTGTGGGAGAGGTTGCCAATTTCGTTGCTTATGCATTCGCCCCTGCAGTTCTTGTTACTCCTCTAGGTGCTTTAAGTATAATTGTCAGGTAAATTCATCCTTCTATAACTGGAGCATGTTAGAATAACTTGCAAAGGTTTTCACAATATCCCCGTTTCATGTACAGTGCCGTCTTGGCTCACTTTATGCTGAAAGAGAAGCTACAGGATCTCGGGATTCTTGGCTGTGTAATGTGCATTGCTGGGTCAGTTGTCATCGTAGTTCATGCACCACAAGAAAAAGCAATCATATCAGTTCAGGAAATATGGAGATTGGCCACTCAAATATGTAAGAACATTTTCTATTTCATTTATTGCTCTAATAGATGAGAACGAAGTATAATTAGCCCCCAAGTTGTAGACCGCTTTTCCGGCCCTCAACTTCTCGTTCCTTCTTTCTTGGACCATGGCTGTAAACATTTCAAAAAAATGTGCCGATTATTGATTCTAACAAGGGCACATTCAACAATTGAAGTCAAATATAACCTATAACTTTACAAGGGAGTTTCCCTCCAAAAAGCATTAGAATATGGCAACAATATCCCTGCCCTGTTGAGGGTTCAAGGTGATGGTCTAAGATAGGAGACAGAATGAAAAGTCGAGGGCTTGTTTGCTAAAACTGAAAACATAGGGGTTACTTAGAAAAGTCATCTTTAACTTAGAGGATGATTACACTCTTTTCTCTCGAATAGATAGCTCAGTTTCGTATTCGATCCTCTTTCCTTCTCCATTGATGGGCTTTTTATGATTATCACAGATTATTTCGCTTGGTTGTTTTTCAGCTTTCTTGTTGTATGTGGCTTCGGTGATCGTGTTGGTTTTCGTGTTAGTTTTCCATTTTGCTCCACGCTATGGTCATTCCAATGTTTTGATTTTCACAGGCATTTGCTCGTTGATGGGCTCTCTCTCGGTAATGGTTTCTTCTTTAGCATTTGGTACTTTCTTTCCCGCGGGTTTCACTTTACTCCCAATATATGAATAGGTTAATTGTCCATAGACCCCTTGTACTATCGTCCAATTGGGAATAGGCCCCTCGTAGCTGTATTGTTGAAGATGGACCTATGAGTGAATTTTATTTTGACTCTTTTGCCCTCAGAGAAAAAGATTTTTTTTCTTTTTTGAGAAATGGACCTCCTGAGGGTAAAAGAGTCCAAAAACATTTAGCCAGGGGGTCTATCTGCAACACTGGAACTACGAGGGGGTGAGGGGGTCTTGTCCGCAATCAGACAATAATACAGAGGATCTGTCTGCAATTAATCCTATATTAATTATAGAATATGAGGTTATATAGTTTCATGCTGTTCTCATCATCCATACGCAAAACTTACTATTCCTCAGGTTATGAGTGTTAAAGCTTTGGGAACTGCCATCAAACTTACATTTGAGGGTACAAATCAATTGGTCTATCCAGAGACATGGTTTTTTATGCTGGTGGTGCTGACGTGTGTAATCACACAAATGAATTATCTTAACAAGGTAGGTCCTTTCTCTCTTCTGGCTTCTTTGTTCCTTAATGCTGATAGTAATTTTGTTGATGACATTGTTAAGAATGCGGATAGTAGTTAGAAATATAAATTGCATCTGGATCAATCCGATTCATAGTAGTAATAACAAAAATTTCACATCCTTTTAGGTAAAATCTTGAAGCCCCATGCCATAGCTTCGATAGTCCTTGTTTCATCTTTGATACTGCAAAGTTTAAAAACAACTATAAACTCGCGGTTTGGTATGCAGATACATGTGACGATGGAAAGATAACCATCTATGGAGTTTATATATCGATTTATGTATTTCCATTGCACTATTTTATGATATTGCAATTTTCTTGGATTTGTAGGATAGCCCTATATGGGATTTTAAGAAATGAAGAAGAATAAGGAAGTTTGTTTCAAGAGGAGGGTTTTCTTCATTTTCTTCGTGGATGTGGGGGTTGTGGCATAGGATAAGGGAAGTTTGATAACTAGTGGCAGCTGGAGCTTTGACCTATGAAAGTAGGAATCTCCTCCTTGTAAAAATTGGGTATCTTATTTGTGCCCATATCCTTACGAGGCACTTGTTGTCATGCTTATCAACCTATATATCTTGTTTTTTGTTGGATATGTCCAAAATAATGTGCTATCCTTCTTTTACTAATGATGTATATCAAACAAAGTGTTGCAGCATACCTACAAGAAACTTGTGAAATTTGTAAGGGTGTCGCACCTACAAATCAAACAAAATTGTGAACTTTTCACATATCTCTGGACTTTAACTTCTTAATCTCAAGTTCACCTTTTATTTAACTTATATACATCTAGGATACCTAGAAAATCCTAAGATATGGTAAAAGGGATTTCTCATGTAACCATCAAGTATCGGCATACACAAGTGCCGGATATATCTTGTCAAGTTATGGTGAGGGTTGAGGGTTCTAGTTTGTACACGCAAACACAGACACATCAACACACTCCCAAGGGCTGTGGTCTTGCAGTTTTTTGCTTGCATAAGAGTTTAATATATCCTGGTGTAAACATCAAATGACAGATAAAATATTGTTAGATTTACTTGTTCATCTTTTTCACATCTTGGACAGCATATTGACGTTCTTTAGAATTTTGATGCTGTACAATGTCTAATGTTTAAGAGTTCATACAGGGATGTACTAAAAAGTGACAACTGAAAACACCCCATTCAGAGTAGAGGTTAAACAAGTTTAGCAATCCATAATTGACTCTTGATTCTTTAACATTTTGATTTTTCTTTCTTAGGACAAGTGTGATTTAACTGAAAGTTAGTTGTCTCAGCTTCCTTATGTACTGATATTGGTATTCAGTATCAAACATCTAAGTGATCTTATTGGTAAAGTTGTGCACTGGTGCCTTGACGAGGTTGCTGATTTTACTAGTCAGTGGTAAACATTATATCCTCTATGCCCCCATTTTCA
This sequence comes from Asparagus racemosus, assembly GCA_037177215.1. NCBI lineage: Eukaryota > Viridiplantae > Streptophyta > Magnoliopsida > Asparagales > Asparagaceae > Asparagus > Asparagus racemosus. Next base: position 20,669,992 of record JBAKGM010000081.1, on the reverse strand, counting down.
GATGATTACAGTGATTGGGTGTCACTGTGAAGATATCTCATCTGGAAGAAAATATAAATATATTTTACTTTAAATACTTGAAGTCTCTTCTTTATATCTTTTGCATCTGCTTGAATGTTAGCTAAACCGAATTGTCTTCTAATGTTTCAGGCCCTCGACACATTTAACACCGCCATAGTATCTCCAATATACTATGTTATGTTCACCACGTTAACCATCCTTGCGAGTGTCATAATGTTCAAGGTATCATTCTTCTCAAGCTATTAAATTATTTGAAGCATTAACATGTCAAACAATTGGATAACATGTTATGTTCCGTTTGAGTACAGTTAAAATGATAAAAAAATATGCAAAACACATAATCTCCTTGTCAAATAACTGAGTAACTAGTGAATTGTTTTTTAACTTGCTATATCAGGATTGGGATGGCCAAGATGTTGGAAGCATAATCTCTGAAATCTGTGGCTTCATTGTTGTTCTCTCCGGTACCATCTTATTGCATGTGACCAAGGACTATAGTAGGAGCACCCCAAGAAGTGTGTCAAATGATCATAGTTTCTTTGTTTTCATGCTAGGGTTGATTGCGGATACACTCCTTGTACTATTACCCAATTGCGGATAGACCCCCTGTAGTTCTATTATTGCAGATAAGCCCCCTGGGTGAGTTTCTCTGTTAAAGATTAAAAAAAATTTCACTACAGGGGTCTATCTTTAACAAAACTAAGGGGTTCTAATACTCAATTGGGCGATAGTACAGGGGGTATATCTGCAATTAACCCTTCACGCTATGACATATAAACATGAAACTAAAACACATGTATCTGTGTTCTCTTATTATGCAGGTGCATATCCACCTCTTTCTCCATCTTTATCGACTAGACTCTGTGGCGAAAATGGGGAGTTTTTGATGCACGTTGCCGAAGAAACGCCATCTCCAGAAGAAATGTGCTTAAGAAGGCAAGAGCTCTACTAGGAAACTTTGAACCAAAAAGATTCTATTTATTTGAGGAAGCCGATGGTTGAGTACCGAGAAGCCAAATATGAGACAATTCCATGGATTCAAGTCCTCCAGAATGAGAAAAAATTGGTCTTTGTTCAGGAGCGAAGAGAGCTGGGCTTCCGTGATCATGTCGTATGTTTCGTGCTTATTATTTGGTGTGGGAAAATAAATAACGCAGTCGAGGTGCGTACATTGCTGAGATTTTGGGATTTGTGAGGGGTTTCTGGGGCATCATATTCATTTTGTGCATACCTGAGCGTTGAATGTGTCATAACAGAAAAGATGACATTTCTTAGCATATTCAGTTCCGCGTACATGAGCACAAGATGTATTGTAACAGAGAAGAAGGCATTTTTGAGCTTTTGTTTTATTTTTATTTTTTGGCCGTTGAAGATTGCATAACTCAAAGAACAATTATATCCTTTCTCTTAGAACGGTATCTGTTAATATATAATATGTACACATGCAGAACCAGGCAGAACTTGTAAAGAGGCGATCTACAGAGTAAACAAGAAATATTTTCTCTCAACGTTGTTTTATTTCGTCGAATTACAACTGGAAGCAGATTGTTTTATTCCCACAGTTCTTACAAAAATGAAAATTTTGAACCAGTTACAAGAGAGGCCTGTTCCTTAAAGCAAGAAGAACAAATATGTTTGTCGCAAAAGAATCCACAAAACAAATATTTATAATTTTTAATTGGACACAATGTACCAAGGCAACAGAAAAACTCTCAAAATTCCTCAAAATTGAAAAATTCCCTAAGCTCCACCATGTAACAACAAATCCAATGTCTAACAACACCACCGCATTAGTATCATCCACGTCTAGAAGATGACCAGGAGGAAGAAGAAGCTGGCAGCCTTGACCCTCCACCAAAGGAGGAAGGCCGGCGATCATCAGAGCGGCCCCACCTATCGTTAGACTGAGGTGGAGGATGATTATCAGAACGGGCCCACCTGTCTGATGACCGCTCAGGCTCAGGGTTTGAGGCTGGAGGATCACGGCGAAACCTTGGAACATACTTTCCAGGAGTCGGAGCAGCAGCAGCGACAGGAACAGGCTCTGGTGCACGTGCAGTAACAGGTTCAGGCTTGGTAGCAAAATCTGATGCTCTTCCGAGGAGAGCTTCCCGTCTTTGCCTTTCCTTTTCTTCCAATTCCCTCTCCCTCTGCCTTTGCTTCTCAGCAATCTCGTCCAGCTTCGCCTTTCGCTCTGCCTCTTCCTTCCTTTTTCTTTCAGTCTCTGCAAGAAATTAGACTTAGAAATCCAATCCTGGAAGACAAGGTAATAACGAGCAGTGTCGAGATGTGCACGCAAAAAATTATGCTAAGGTGTAAAAAAAGTGACTTTACCCCGCTGGTTTTCAATTTCTAGTCAATAATCATAAAGTTTTCAAGGTAATAATCAATTCCCAATTTAATAATCATTTATACGTTTATATGGGAGCACACAATTGTCACATTTTTAAGCAAAAAAGTTAAATTTTGTAGTAATTGAAATGAAGGAACTTAAAAAGCCATTATTTCAGGCAAAGTAATAACTGGTTCCTTCTTATGTTTTAAAGGGGTTTTTTTTCTCTTGGGGTAAATACTTTGTTGTTTCTTGAAATTGCATTTTACTATCTTTAAACAAAGTAAATTTATCAGTAAACATTGAAACTTTTCCATAAAAATTTTCATGTAACTTGGATATGATAAAAATTGATCAACTATACCTCTAAAGTTGGTCTTTTCAACTAAAAAACTGCTTTTCAATCTTATTTACTCCCACTTGAGCTCCCCTCTAAATTAGTTTTTACTCTGATTCAACCAAGTTTAGGGTTACAAAACCAATTTTTATCATGTGCGTATCTTTAGGAGAATATTTAAACATTTAGGTCGTAAAGTGCTATTTTAAAAAACAATAGGGCATTAAATGTCAAGAAAAGAAAGATAGGGCATATAGTGCAAAGTCATGAAAACTATAGGGTATTTAAATGTCAAGGAAAAAAGATAGGGTTTATAAGTTCAAAGTCAAGTAAATTATAGGTATTTAAATGTCAAGAAAAGAGAGGGTATATAAGTGTAAACACATGTAACTATAAGGTATTCAAGTGCTACTTAGCCCAATTTATATCATATTTTTACAGTTAAATTATTTTATCTAACACCACTGTTAGGAATTAGGATTCCTACATGTGCCAAATCATTGCACAACCAATACTCTGCAAGAGTTCAATAATGAGGTAAAGCAGCTAAGGGTGTCAGGAATGTGATAGCTATTCTTTATTTCATTAGTCAGTTCTATTTTATGTTGGTCGAATATATCTTTTGTCCATTATTTATTTTACTGTTATTGTTCTTGCACGTTGTTTATAAAAGTTGCCGAGGTCCAAGTAGCAAACACACCATGAATCTGGTATAACTAAAACTACTTTACAAGGATTAGAAATTAAGGAAAGGAACTCATCTCAACAGAGGAAATTTCAGGGAGCAATACCTTCACGCCTCTGTGCTTCCTCCTCTTCACGCTGCCTGGTCAGTCTCTCTTCCTCAGACTTCAGGTAGGAAAGCAGCTTCCTCTTGATCTCTCTTTCATGCTTCCTCGATGCAATTACCTGGTTGATACGGTCCTCCCTCTCTTTCTTAAGACGATTGTGTTCTGCCTCACGGCGGCTTACAATTTTTTCCTGGAAAATAACCTGGGAACAGAAATGCAGATATAATGGTTAACTATTGAAACATATTACTTCTAGGCCCATTGATAAAAGCAGAAGCCGTAGCATTTGACTTTCTGTTTAAGCCAGAAAAATTAGGATAAATCACGAAATATAGTTCTATAGATTATGAACTAAAGAACAAATCAATTTGTGTATATTTCCAATTCTGGACCAGATCACTGCTCTGCATTAATATTAGAAAGCTCGTCAAGTTGAGAGAACCAAAGGATTATTAACAGTGAGGATATCCCAAGTACTGTAGCAAATGGAAAACTGATAATACTTATGAAACAAAAATAAATTGAGCAAGCACAGATAAACATTACTATAGTAACAACTGTGCATCATATTACTGAGCAAATCAAGTTGAATAGGATTAACTATCTAAGGAAAGCAGAAATCTAGAGCACACAAATTAGAAAGGAAAAAAAAAACTGTTTACTTCTACAGACATATTTATCATATTAGGACAGTGGGATTAATGGTTTTTGTAAACTTAGTCCTAAGACTAGATAAAGAATGCATGTGACAGAAGTTGAAATGTTACAAAGAGAGATTAGCATATGGACCAAGTATACCGGTAGGTAATGCACAATTACTTTGTACCCCTTTCAACACCTACACCATCGGTTGAGATGAGAGATTTCCGATCGGGGTGCATATGAGAGATGTCAGAAAGCAAACAAATTGAAAATGATTATTTGAATAGTCAAATGCAAAATTCCTACATGAATTGCACATAACAGTAGTGGCGTTTGCAGCTGCCCAAATTGATTGACAACATTCAAGAGGTCATGCCCGTGTTGAGTAACAGAAATCTTATCAATCAATGTCTGCATTTTGTTACAAACTCTCATCTTTTTTGTGTTGATTGATAAATCATTCCATCTATACTTTCTTGTCAGTATCCTCTTGAAACCTGACAGTGAAACAAGAACTTACCAAGATGTTGAAGATTGTAGCAAGATTTCAATAAGATGTAGCACAAACCCCAAAATGAGGGGAAAAAAAGAAAAAAACACACACACACACACACACAAACCCTCTCTCTCTCTCTCTCTCTCTCTCTCTCTCTCATAAAAAGAAGAATGGGGCTATCATCACAAGAGTAAAATAAATCTACAGTTTCTTCAAGCCATCACTAAGGTAAATATAAATCACATAAAAACATTTTAAACAAATTACTAACCCATCATACTGAATGTCAATTTAGATAACCAGTAATCAACTAGAAAAGAATGCATTTTCAAGTCAAATTTAGTAAGAATACCCAAACAATTATGAACACCTCACAAAGGCCAAAATATACAAAGGACCTTAAACAAACAAGTTCAGGTTCAACAGGAGCAAGAACAGCTGCAGAAAAACACACAAACCTTATTGTCTAAGAGTCTGGAAAGTCTGTTCTTTTCTTGAAGATCGCCAGCATGGTGCTGCCTGCTCAACTCAATCTCTCTCTGCAGGAAGTATAATGGTTTTAGGGACATTTCGATACACGAAAGTGAAAGTAAACTACAACAAGAGGAAAGCTATCATAGGCAAACCAGTTGCTCGCGTTCATGAAGAATTCTCTCCTCTACAAGGCGCTGTTGGAACGCTTGCTCAATTAGTGGCGACTCTTCTTCCCTCTTTGCACGTTCCAAATAATCCATCGTCTTCGCTAGCTTCTGCAGCTTCTTTTCCATTTCCTGACGCTCCTTAAGTTGTTCACTTAAGGCCAAGTCAATAAGCGTCTGCTTTGTGACTTTCTCCTGAGCAGTTACACCATAAATGGCTCAGTGACTGAGGGGAAAAGAATATAAAGAACTCCTCTACTCTAATCATAAGCGGAGCGGAAAAAGAGGAGATGTTCATTTAGATAGAGATAGAATAAAAGGGCATAAGCCAAAATTGGGGCCCAAAACTAAGGTTTTACATGAGCCGAAGACAGAAATAAAATACTCAAAGGGAGACTTCTAGAATCATCAGACAATTACCATCCTCTATATATGTTAAACTTTAGCAGACCTTACTAGGGAAAAGCAAAAGGCATGGATCAGCTTACCCCTTCGAGCACATTTTTCTTGATCTTTTTGTTCTTCTTGGCTTCTAGAAATAAGGCTTGAGCTTCTTGGTATTCTCTCTCCTCTATTTCAGCACGAATCCTCTGCTCCTTTCTTCGGGAGTATTCAGTGGCAAGTCGCTTCTGTTCCGCTTCTTCAGTTATCTTCTGAAGTTTCATTCTCTTTGATTCTTCTTCCTTTTCCTAAATATTTCATATTTCCACTTAGCTTTTAAAGTCAAATATACCTATGGAAGAAAGTTATCAGATATATACCATTTCTAGCATCTGACGCTCATGTTCCTCCTTGCGCTTCTCAATAATGGATTTCCTAGCAAGTAGCCTTTTGTGTTCCTTATCCACAATATCTGCTAAAACATACAAGCTATCGCCTAGTCTCTGTTGCTTCTTTACTGGTGGATATATCAGGCTCCTTGCTTTATTGAGAGACTCAGCAAGAACACTTAGATGATCACACACCTTGTCAGATTCAATGTCCTGGAATAGAAATAACAGATTCACAACCATCACAAATTTAACTTAGAATAGTTAATGACTGAATGTAATGTTGGTGGTACATATTTGTCAAAGCATGGTTAAGTTTAATTGCAACATAGAACATGGAAAGCATAGTGACAACTTGCAATAATGTTAAACGAATTAAACTAAAGGTTAAAGGTTTCAGAGTGATACAATACCAAAAGTTCATCCAACAAGTATACATGGAATATTAAACAGGCCATAGTGTATATTATTAAGGGTGTTTGACATATTAGATCCACACATCTTGTTTATTCACTGTTATGCCACATTTTTTCTGGAATGTTATGCCCTTTGTGTTCCTGCTAAATGATCAGATTTTAGCCATTTAAACTCCCTCCCTTCCTCAATCACTCTTCCCTCCCTGACTATGGTTGTCAATGTAAGGAAGAGGGAGGATAGAGTAGGTTACTAAGGCTGGAGTTGTTAATGTAGCAGTTAAGAGTTAACCATATCTAGGTAAGGGTTTTGCACAGTAACCATCCACAGATTGTTTTTCGAAACACCTTTAAAAAGTTGAGGGTTTGGGGGGGGGGGGGGGTCTAATTAGAAATACCTAGATTTGGGTATCTAATATGACGCAAACTTAACTATTAAGTCTGAGAAGCTTGGTTGCTTCTCCCAGTTTACAAGTTATCACAAAATTCCTAATTTCCTGGCTTATCGTGTAGTCAGAATTGTCTACAGGTCCAATTATCTATCTCCAAATAGTCACAAAGATGATATATGCGGACTGACAATCTTCAAATTGAACAAAGTGACATGTATAGCACTCATGGATGCCAATGCTAACGGATTACTAAAGATGTAAACCATTCCTGAAAAATAGTTTCATCCATATTCCACACAGTTCCGGTAAAATCTTAAGCTACAAACTTACTAAGTGCTTGGACTTATGATTGTCAAAGAAGCATGCTATATCCACATGATGTTCTGGTTATCATCATTGACAACATGATCATCAATTCTAATGATAACATGACAGCTAACAACTTCAACAAACAATTGTCCTCTGCATCAGACACCTACTACAGTGAGACCTTTAATGCTATAATTGCAAGTATCATAGTTTTAAAAAGCGGACATCTTCAATAATCAGTCAGCATTGGCATCCATGAGTGCTACACATACTTCCAGTAAAATCTTAAGCTACGAACTTACCAATCACTTGGACTTATAATTGTCAAAGAAGCATGTGAGATAGAGCATAATAAATACTAGATGATGATATCCTACATGATGTTCTGGTTATCATCATTGCCAATATGATCATCAATTCTAATGATAACATGACAGCTAACAACTCCAACAAACAATTGTCCTCCATTGTATCAGACACCTTACTAAACTGAGACCTTTACAGTGAGTTTGGATAGAGTTTTTCGGGAGGGTAGGGGGAAGGAGGGGGAGGTTTACAATGCTAACCCTCCTAACATTATGTTTGTTTCCACTTTTTAGTTAGTAAGGGGAGGGGAGGCGAGGGATAAAATTTGAAATTTCAGCCACTTTCTCAACCCTCCAAAAGTGGACGGATTAGGAGGGGAGGGGTTTCAAGTGGAATTTTCTTAAAATTTCAATATTGCCCTATATGAGAAAACCAAAAGGCATTCTTTCTTATTTTATTAAAAAGGCATACTAGTCAAGTAGCTCCCCTTCCCTTCCCATCCCCTACTCTAAACAAACACATATTATAGTGTACCCTCCCATTCCCTCATCGTCTATCCAAACACAAATGAATACATTCCACACTTTTCCTTTCCACTCCCTCCCATTGGGCTTAAGACAATTACTCCCGTCCCTTCCCTTCCTTTGTATCCAAACTGATCTTTAACGCCATTATTGCAACTATCATAGTTTTAAATAGCAGTCTAGGCCTCCACCTAAGCCTTATCGGTATCTACGCTGCCCGCCTAGGCTTGGGAGCACCTAGGGGAGCATGGGCCATTATATGGACTACAAATTTTAGGTAGTATTCTGTTTTCCTCCACAGCCAGCCCCACATCCTCCAACTCCCTGGACTCATCCACCAACTTCAAATGCCTCCTCGTCCTCCACTTTCAGCAAAATCTCTTCCAACTCCAGTTAAAAAAGAAAAAATCTGCCTAGGCGCCTCGGTGGTAGGCACCGGGTCCGGCGTGTAGCGCTTTCTGTAACATTGGCAAGCATAGAGTACATACGCGAGATTTACTGGCTGTGATGAACTTGTGATTTTTCTTTTGGGGCATGAGATTACACTTTACTCGGATCAGGAAAAGATCATAAAGAAAAGTAATACAGGACATTGAAAATATAGTAGGCAACAAAATATCTACAATCTAAAGCAGAGGAACTAACAAGGTTACAGACACTATGCAACAAAATGTAAAAGAATGCATCTTCAACAAAAGCCAGACCAAGAGCATAAAAAGCTTCACATGACATGCAGACAGAATTTCTTAGTAAGAGCAGTCATAAACCTAGATGCTAACATGTCCTCTGATGTAAGAAAAAAATGCATAAAACGGAATAAACAAGGTGCAGAAAATGATAACTATTGAAAGAGAGTTTGTAGCATGATTACACACCTCATTGCCAAAAACCACAGCACTCTTCCGATGATCAACTTTAACAGCAACAAAATTATATTTAACAGCATCAACTGAAATCTTTTCCACGACTGAAAAGTCAAAGAATGGAATCATCTTTGAAAGCATCTCTATTTTCACAGATTGATAAACCTGAGAGACCTGAAGAACCAAGGGAGAGTTTCCAAGTAAGGGGCTGTTTGTTTCGCTTAAAAAACATGGAAAATGGGGGAAAGTGAAGGAATGTGAAGGAAAGTGAATATATTTTATATTAATTAGATGTTTCTAAAGGTACAAAAAATTGGCATTCATATCATAAAGGCACAAAAATTTTGACATGTCATATTATAAGTACCTGCGTATCTCTCTTATCAAAAAACATGTGGACATCTAATCTTATATTCACACAAGAATCCTAATCAAATTAAAACTACCATAATTAGAAATTTCTAATAATTAAATATTTTGCTGTCCTTATCTGAATAAAATTATCTGTAATTAAAAAAATCTCATAATCACATATTTAAATATAGAAATTGAAGAAAAAAACTCATGTAGAGAGCCTCTCTGTATAAAATCACGGGTTAGTTTAGAAAAAACCCCCTTAACTATTGGGGTGCCTCAGAAAATCCCTCTCAACTATTCTAATTCGAGAACCCCCCACCCCCACCCCTCAACTTTGAGCATATTATAGAAAATCCCCCTCAACTGTGAAAATTTGATATAACCTTTTGAACTTTTCCCTCTTAACTCTCCTCAAATGTGGAGTGTCTTAACTCTCCTCAAATGTGGGGTGAGTCTTAGAACCCTCCCTCCCCGCAACTTCACCCACCACACAAACTATTTTTATTTAAGTAACCCCTCTAAAATTTGAGCCTATTGTAGATAACCCTCATCAAGTTTAAAATTAGAGAAATCCCCATGAACTGTTCTGACTTTATGTCCCGAAAGTTTACACTACTAGGTCTAGCATGTCTTATGATAAGTAGGTGTCTGAAAAAAGACTAAAATACCCCCTCAATCATCAAAATATTACTCTGATTTTTAGGATAAGAGAAAGAGAGGAGCAGGATGGGAAAACTTTGTAAATTGATCAAGATCTTTTTGTATTGGTTAGGGGTTTCTTTATAACTATGTGTTGATTTTAAAAGGATGTTTTAGTTATTTTACATTTTGAAATGACGTCGAGGGTTTGGTAAGAAAAGTGTGAAAGAATAGGGGGTTTTTGTAAGCATCAAAAATTGCTGATAAACCTCAAATATGGTTTAATCATGAGAAGACTGAAGAACAATGTCAACGAAACCTGAAGAAATTAGCCACAAGGGTAAAACTGACAAATATATGTCCCAGACACTTTTTGTGTCTCGGCCATTGCCGAGACACATATTGTGTCTGAAGGATTTTTCATGTGTTTTATCATCATTCATGGGGCCTATTTGACTCTTTCAACACATGGGGATATTCATTTACATTAGTGGGTGGTTACATCCTTGAAATACACCCACTAAGTGCATAAATGGGGCATTAAACGAGCCTTCAAAGTAGGGAAAGCGGTTACAACAACTGAAAGCTAAAACCCTTTGGTCGAGACAGCTATCTCGCCAATGGCCGAGACAGTTTTGGTGGCGAGACACAAAAAGTGACTCGCCCACTACACAATTCTGGCAGGTCATAACTTACGTTCTTTTCAGCTGTTACACCTCCCAGAGGCTATAAATAGCCCCTACGCCCATCTAAAAAGAGGATCTTGAATTTAGAGATTTTGAAGAGCTAGAGCTAGAATTTTGAGAGCTAAATCCTGATTTCAACAGAGCAGAGAGAGAGCTCAAGAACGTTCCACCCAGAGATTCCTCGAGTTTAAGCTTGGCCTTAAATCTTGGAAAGAGTAAATATCTTACTTAGCTAAGATATTTACTTAATTTCTTATTTCCTTAGCGAAACAGAAACTCAACTTTGTCAATTCGGTGATCGTTGCTCGGTGGTCCACGGACGACGCGTCGCAGACACAAGCAAACAACCCATACAAGCAGGAGCTCGCTACGTAGTGACTTCTGTTCGAGTTTTATACGAGAGTGAGATCTTATTTTCTTTGTAATAGAGAGAGTTACACATGTAATCTTTCATTTGTTTTCATTTTAAAACGTTTTGGAATGGAAACTACAAAGAATCCCGTTCTCGACGTAAGCACGATAGCGACCACAGTGGGAGCCAATATTATCAACGTTGAGGCTATTGTGTGGCAACCGAACGGCGATCAAGCCGAACTTATGGTTGACGGACTCAATTATGTCTTCGATCAAGCCAAGTTTGAAGAATACCTCTCTTCCTCTTCATCAAGATCCTCTTCATCCGTCAAGCATTGGAGGATTTCATCTCTAAGGAGGGACGTCCGACTTGTCACCAAGGGTGATGAATCTCACCCAGTTGTGACGGAGGTTTCCCCTCACAACAACACCCCAACAAACTACAAAACCGGATGCTCTGCTCATGATGACTCTATTCCGAAGAAAGAGTCGTCTTTTAAGATCCCCGCAACTCTGTCAAAGAGGGCTCGTCAGAAACAGTGTCAGAAGATGGCCCGCCAATTTGCGAAGGCCATGGAGTCGATAGACGGAGTTTATTACTACACGAACTCACGTACTCAGAGGCATCAAGAAATACCAGTGCCTCAGCTCTAAAAATCCAGCACTCCCATCAAAGAGGAGTGGATTCCCGTCACAAGAGGACCTGTTTGACGAGGAAAGAGCGTGCCCAAAAGAGGCGTGCACATGCAGCTCATGCACGTGATGTTATACGCAAGGCACAAGAGTTGAAATCAACTAAGGGATCAATCAAAAAAGCTTGGATCCCAAAAACTGCACAGCGTACAGAACGGAATTTGGCCCAAGGCTCTGCCTTTGGCTGAGACACTTCCAACTATCTCGGCCAAAGAGCCTTCAACCGAGATAGTCCAAAGTGTCTCGGACAAAGAGCCTTTGACCGTAACACTTCCAACTGTCTCGGACAAAGAGCTTTCAACTAAGACAGTCTAAACTGTCTTAGCCAAAGAAATGTCAGCCCGGACACTTCCGATTGTCCAGATCAAGGGAGTTCTCCTCGGCTACATCCATCCACTTCTCCTGCTGTCATATCAACGACAAAGCTCAAGAGTACTACTTTAGTGCTTAATCGCCTCGGTCCACGGCCCAGAAACCAAAGCAAAGCACTAGTGAAGGAACACTTGAGTAATACTGTCCATACACAATAATAGACTGCGGGTCGTGTCTAGAAGTGACTCGAGTGAGTTGGGACAACTCAAACTTCAAGAATTCCTATCGCATCTTGTTTGAGCATCCCGCAGGGGGTCCGCGAGACTGCTGAGGGGAAGAATTGTAAGTGTGTTGTTCGCAAGGTCACAAGAGATGACCATACCATGTTGATTCATGCAAGGACAACTTCAGTTGATAAATGATCAAAAGCACCTCCTAGTGAGTGTACTAGGTCGAATGGTCAACGCCCCCAAAAGAAGACGTGTTTTTCAACTAAAGATGACGTTACACTTGGAAGTGGAAGTACATCCATGGTGAGCCACACCAACAAATGGTATGGCATTCTAATCAATCGCGTCATCAGGCTGGGGGTGGCAATACATGAAAAAGGACAAGTGATGAAATAGATTGTTCCTGCTAGTATGCACGCCTGATCAAGTCATTGCTATCAAGATGTGATTGCCCTGAGTTGGAGGTTCATCGCAAAGAGTTTCGATGTTCGAAAGGCTTTGCTTGCCAACAGCAGAAAAGTCAACGCCAAAGCCAAGACGCTTTTGAAGGAGAAGATCTACCATCCAAAGAGACAAATTTCCTGAAGTTACCATTAACATGGTAGACAAAAGGAAAGGAAAGGCTGCAAAACACACAGATCTTGACTTCACTCTTGAAGGAAAAGTCAGCACCCAAATTTCCCAGAAAATGTCTTGTTTACAACTATGAGCTACACAACGCAGGGATTATAGAAGGATGCATGAAGAGGATTCATCTGAAGATGAGGTTTCCGACGCCTACTCAGCAATAGCGTCTGATGACACGATGTCGAGCGTCAGTCAGGCTAGAGAAGCTTATACAATCACTCCTGAAATGCTGGCTTAAATATTACAAGAAGGCTTGGCTAAGCAGAGAGAAGAGCTCAGGGCCAAAATGAAGATAGAAATGAGGTTAACCATTCAGCAGATGAGGGAGTTGCAAAGCTAGAAAGCTGTACAAGCTGAATCTAGTCAACAAGGCGGACCCAGTCACCATGTCGCTCACGATACTGAAGATAGCGATATAGAAGGGGATGAAACGTCGTTGCTAACCCACCTTCGAAGAAAATTACATCAGGCACTCAAAGTGAAGATGACCTAACCCATCATATTGAGAGTAATTTGAAGCAAGACGAGGGTGAAAGCGAAAAAATGAAAGAGCTTGAAGGCAAGATTAATGCTGTAATATTCGCTCAAGAAGTCAAGAAGACCAGCATTCCGTGTCCATACCCAAGAGAGTGGGACTCAATTTCGTACCCATCAAAGTTCAATCTGATTAACTTCACATCATTTGATGGAAGAGGCTCACCCACGTAATATTTAATCTACTTCAAATCCTACCCGAGGGTTATTTTCAGTAACGAGCCCTTGATGGTTCAGTCATTTGTTGGCACTCTTCAGGGAGCTGTTTTCGATTAGTACCGTCATTTAAAATCGGAGAGCGTTAACAGCTAGGACAACATGGAGGTCATGTTCCTCGTCAATTTCTTCGACGACGATACCGAGATATCCATCAGAATGTTGTTGGATGAAAGACAGAAGGATGGAAAGATGGTAGACAACTTCGTCAAGCGGTTCCTAAATAAGGCAATAAATTGTCGGGACCCGATACCTGAAGAGTTCATTCTCTAGACCTATCACAACAATCTTTCTTTAGACTTGTTGGAAGCTATGAGGGTTGTAGCACCGACCACATGGAAAGACCTGAAGTTTCAAGAGCAAGCCAAGCGATTCCTTAAGAGGAAAAAGGCAGAAAGAGGCCAGCAAGTGGCATATGCGCACAAATAGAATTTCATCCCACGCGGCAAAGGGAAGGAGCAGATGGTGTTCCAGTTGCAACAACCGCAACAGCGAGCGCCGCAATAATTGTAGCCCCAATGGCAGCAACGGCCTCAAAAGCAGAAGTCATCAGAACCGAAGTTTTCTAAAGTCTATTCTTTCAAGGAAGACGAGGTTCCTAGTATTTTCAAATACCTCTTAGAAAATAATAAGATCCAGCTGCCCCCGATCATGAATTAGGAGGAAGCGAATAAAGTCACAGACCCGAGATACTATGCATTCCACAAAGCGGCTCACCATCCGACAAAGTCATGCTATCATTTTAAGAATAAGATTCAAGCCTTGATCGATGTAGGGATCATTACCCCAAAGCTGTCCAAAGGGTAAGTTTGTACCCGAATTGGAAAGGACCGTTCGTGATAGACACAGTCTAATCGAACGGTGCGTATCGCCTAATCACTCAAAATGGCAACATGCAATTAATGTCGATAAATAGGAAGTTCCTAAAAAATACTATCATTAGTATATTTAGCATAATCCATTTTGATGGAAAGTTCCTCATAGAATATTTCACCTATTTTTTGAGGATAATTCTAAATCGGTTCTCCTCCATAAATTCTCTTACTGATCAAATTCATTGACAGTGAGTCCACTAAAAGTTTTTCTGGTGCAATCCACCAGCAAAATCTCCTCTTGATTCCTTTCATAAATAAGAGGTCCAATTTCAATGTCAAGATCCCCTTTGATGAATAGAAGGGTTTTATTTTTTCCTCCTCAGTCACGCCTTCTCAAGGCTAGGGCTGAAATTAGATTTCATCTCGATAAACGAGAAAATCATTTCCAAATCAGATAACGAATCCTATAAAAGTAAAAGTTATTTAAATCTTCTCGATTCTCAGAGTGGAGATCCCACTCTTAGTTTCACCTTTTAAGATTCTCGAAGTAGAGATCTCATTTTTAGTTTCCTTTATACTGAAGATAGAATATAAAATTCTTCCTCTCCAGAATCAAGAGATAGGATATAAAATCCTTTCTCTCTTGTTACGGGTTCATTTTTGTCCTAAGAGAAAACACAGAGGGTTCATCTTTGCCCAAGAGAAGACACAAAGGGTTCGTTTTTGCCCCAAAAAAAGACATAAAGGGTTCATTTTTGCCCTAAGAGAAGACACAAAGGGTCGTCTTTGTCCTAAAAAAAGACACAACGGGTTCATTTTTGCCCCAAGAAAAAACACAAAGGGTTCGTCTTTACCCTAAGAGAAGACACAACGGGTTCGTCTTTGCCCCAAGAGAAGATAACAATTTCGAAAGCTTAAATCTACGCTTATTTATGCATAGTAGGTGTTATTCTTGTTCTTAAATCAGGAATAAGTCAGCGTCTAATACACGCCGCCGAGTAGTCAATTTTGGTAACAATTGACTAAGTCTACGTAATATCGTAGCAAACAAAGTCTATGTATTTAATACATAGCTAGTCTTATTACTGACCTAATGATTTGTTAAATCTACGCCTATATACGTGTAGTAGGTGTTATTCCTGTCCTTAAATCAGGAATAAGTCAGTGTCTGACACACGCCGCCGGGTAGTCAATTTTCATGATAATTGACCGAGTCTACGTATCCAGTATCGTAGCAAACAAAGTCTATGTACTCCATACATAGCGAATCTCATTGTTGACTTAATAATTTATTAAATCTACATCTATTTATAGTAGTAGGTGTTATTTTTGTCCTTAAATTAAGAATAAGTCAGCGTCTAACACACATTGCCGGGTAGTCAATTCACATAACAATTGATCAAGTCTACGTATTCAGTATCGTAGTAAACAAAATATATGTATTCAATATATAGCCAGTCTCATTACTGACTTAATAATTTATTAAATCTATGCCTACTTATGCGTAGTAGGTATTATTCATGTCCTTAAACTAGGAATAAATCAGCATCTAACACACGCCGCCAGGGAGTCAATTCCCGTGATAATTGACTAAGTCTCCATATTCAATATCGTAGTACAAAGTTTAAGGGATTTCATTTTCTTAGCACAACGTTATATGTAGAACAGACTTAGATAATCTACATACTAGCCCAACTCAAATGCTAATTGATTAAGGTTTATCAAATCCGTTAATGACTGAGAGTTTGCTAAAAGTCCTATCAAGATTATGCTCAAAACAAAACAAAAGCATTTCAGCTGGATAACTAGCGGTGGTGAATCCGCTCTTCCAAGCTTGATACCTCCTCCTTATATTCTTGTTCAAACTCACTCTCTAAGAAGACTCTCGAGGAATCGTCAGGAGTTAGAAGCTGAATGATCTCTCGCTCAAACTCAGCGGACCTTTCATTAGAGGTCTTCAGTTATTCAGCTAACTTGGAGCAAGACTTCTCTACTCTAGTTAGGTCGATCTTTAGAAGAATCCGTGTTTCTTAGGCATCTTTAACAGCTTTCTTCAAGCGAGCAAATTCGATGTCCGATCCCTCAGCTTGGCCTGTTGGCCCCACATTTGTTGGTTCAGCCTTAGGAACTACCAGAGTTGATTCAGGTCCGGTTTGAGTAGCTAGCGGTCCAGGTTGAATGAGAGAGCCTTCAACAAGAGGCGGGCTAATAAGTGTTGAAAAGTCCCGAACCGACGAGTTTATAAAGAATGTCTCAATGTCAGCTCCTTTGAGCGCGACACAACATGTGTCTCGGCCGAAGGTGACCCAGCGAGACAAAACGTGTCGCGCACAAAGGAAGGGCCAACAACTCTCTCGGCAGCTCAAGAATTTGACGATTAGTCTCCGCCTGTGATTTGAGATGTTTCACATGTTTATGCCCACTACGATCCATAAACATGACGTCTCCAAAACAATTTGATCCGGGTCATAGTCAAGAATTTTCTCTGAAGCTTATCCCTACAATGGATAGTTTGATTCCAGATGCTCAGTAAATTAGACGGCGCCTCTTCTCTAAATCCCCACTATGGAAAAAGAATCATAATGATTAGCAGTCATCTCCCACTGTGATGAGATAACATTATTGGATAAACATTTATCCTGATACTCCTATAAATTCAACTACAATCCAAGTTGCAACCTTCAGGATAAAGATGATCAGTTCAAAATCGACTCAATCATTTTAGCCAATTCAAATACGGACGCAACAGCTATTGATCCAAGAATAAGGTCAGCGACGTCGCATAGTCATGGTTCAAAAGCCGGAGCAAGATATACGCCTCTTCTATAATGTTTAACGTTAGACAGAAGAAAGGTCTAGTATTCCAAACTCCTCGATAAAGTACAGCGGAGTCTGAAAACTTCGGAGGGGTATCTGTATGCATCGAAAATTACTGATGAACCCTAAATATAATTTAATCATGAGAAAATTGAAAAATGACGTCATCAAAACCTTAGGAAATTAACCACAGGGGTAAAACTGACAACATGCACGTGTAATACACTTATTGTGTCTCGGCCATGTTCGAGACACTTTTTGTGTCTCGGTCGTTGGCAAGATACTTATTGTGTCTCCATTGCTGAGACACTTATTGTGTCTCGGCCATTGCCGAGACACTTATTCTATCTGAAGTATTTTCTACGTATTTTATTGTTATTTATGAAGTCCATTTGACCTTTTCAACACGTGGAGACGTTCATTTATATTAGTGGGAGGTTACATCCTTAAAAGACGCCCACTAAGTACATAAATGAGACATTAAACGTGCCTTTAAATGAGGAGGAGCGGTCACAACAAGAAGGGAACTAAAATCGTTTAGCCGAGACAGTACAAACTGTCTCGCCAATGGCCGAGACAGTTTTGGTGTTCAGACACAAAAAAGTGTTTCGCCCACTATACAATTCTGGCAGGCCATAACTTGCGTTCTTTTCAGTTGTTACACTTCCCAAAGGATATAAATAGCCCTCTATGTCCATTAGAGGGGGTGATCTTGAATCTGGATCTGGAGATCTTGAATTTGGAGATTTGGAGAGCTAGAGCTAGAATTTTGAGAGCTAAATCCTGACTTCAACAGAGCAGAGAGAGAGTTCAAGAGCATTTCACTCAGAGATTTCTCGAGTTTAAGCTTGGCCTTAAATCTTGGGAAGAGTAGATATCTTACTTAGCTAAGATATTTGCTTAATTTCTTATTTCCTTAGCGAAATAGAAACTCAACTTTGTCAATTCGGCGATCGTTACTCGGTGGTCCACGAACGATGCGTCCCCAGCACAGGCAAACAACCCACACAAGTAAGAGTTTGCTACGTAGTAACTTCTATTCGAGTTTTGTACGAGAGTGAGATCATTTTTCTTTGTAATAGAGAGAGTTACACGTGTAATGTTTTACTTGTTTTTATTTTGAAACATTTTGAAATGGAAAATACAAAAAAACTCGTTTTCGACGTAAACAGGCTACACCAGAAGAACCTACTGTTCTGGAGAACTCTACTCAAGATGAAGCTGCTGTACTAGAGAAAGTTCCAGAGCCTCTTGTCAAGCGGGTAAGAAAAGTAAAGGATTTTGGTGATGACTTCTTTATGTGCAATGTAGAAGATGATCATTTAACCTTTCATGATGCTATGAGATCCAAAGATGCATTATTATGGAAGAAAGCTGCAAAAAATGAGATGAATTTTCTTCTTCAAAATCACACTTGGGAGTTAGTTGATTTTCTAGAAGAAGCAAGGCCGATCATTAGCAAATGTATCTTCAAATAAAAGATCTGTACTGACAGTACCATTGAGAAGTACAAGGTAAGATTGGTGGTTAAAAGTTTCTCTTAGAAGGAAGGCATTGACTTCTTTAACATCTTTGCACCAGTTTGTCGCATCATGACCATTAAAGTGCTTATCTCTTGGGTTGCCATTTAGAAGCTTATTGTGCAGCAAATGGACGTGAAGACGACATTCTTAAATGGAGATCTTACTAAAGAAATCTATATGTAGCAATCGAAAGTCTATATTATTGATGGCATGAACACCAAAGTATGCAAATTGATTAAGTCTCTTTATGGACTCAAGCAAGCTCCTAAACTCTGGCATGAGAAGTTCGACAAAATCGTTTGTGGAGATAGGTTTCAAGTCAGTGAGTCTGACAAATGCCTCTACATCAAAAATATTGGAGAGAATGTAATTTTCTGCCTGTATGTAAATGATATGCTTATCATTAGTACTGATCTGCAAATAGTCACATCTACGAAGAAGTTTCTATCAACTCAATTCTGTATGATACAGAACGATCTTGGAGATGCTGATGTAATTCTTGGGATCAAGATCAATTGGTCAAAGAATGGGATTGGCCTAACTCCGTCTCATTACATTGAGAATATGTTGAAGATATATATGTATTTTGATCTTCTAGAGATATCGATATCATATGACTACAACAAGAAGCTTCAAGCCAACTCAAGAAGACCAGTGAAATAGCTGGAGCATTCAAGGATCATCGGGAGTCTTATGCACACTATGAGCTGCACAAGACCAGATATAGTTTTCCCAGTTGGGATGCTAAGCAGATCTACAAGCAATTCTGGAAACTCTCATTGGGATGTTATTGAAAGAATAATGAGGTACTTGAAAGGAACTATAAAAGTCCTAGAGGATGTTTTAAGTTGTGAATTGCTTATGTTTTTAGTAGAGAACTGCTTTTGAAGTACTATGTCTGATTATGTTGTCAATAAGATTTGGATCCAGGACATCCTGAAACATTGAGTTTCGGTATCAGTTTACCAAGCTCATGCTCAGAGATACTGATACTGTATTTTTTAGTTTCTTTAGTAGTCTAGAAGGGAGTATCACTACATTATTCTGATC
Source organism: Asparagus racemosus (assembly GCA_037177215.1). NCBI lineage: Eukaryota > Viridiplantae > Streptophyta > Magnoliopsida > Asparagales > Asparagaceae > Asparagus > Asparagus racemosus. The sequence goes on along the minus strand of JBAKGM010000081.1, from coordinate 20,650,305 downwards.
TTTTTTGTTACCTTCTTTTTACTAGTTTCTCTTGAATGCAACTTAGTCTCTCGATTTGATTCCGGACCAGTCCATCTCTATTTACTTGCAGTTCATGGTATTTCATGCTTTTGTAAATTTTTTGAATTCTTTTAGAAGTGTCCTATAATTACGTATCTTCGCAGAATATTATCATATTTTATGCATGAGTATTTGCAAATAGCCAGAATCATTTCCTAGAGGTTTCCAGTTGTAACTAAATATCTTCATAGAACATTTCTGGTTCCATCTTTCTTTCATTAGTTAACCCACCCTTTTCTAAGAAGGATTTGAGTAATATGGGATCTATACTAGTTAGAATGGCTTTCTCATGTTGAGAAATTTTGTCTAGTGGTATTCGATCACAGGAGCCCTTGACAGCCCTTAGTGGCCCGCTTGGGACTTGGAGGCTGCTTCTTCACAACGTTTTGTAGCTTTATGTTTTACTGATAACTTTATTTTGCAGTTGGATGTAACAATTAATTTTTATACTTGATTAGTTTTACCTCTCTTTTTTTAACTTTTCTCATACACAAATGGAAGTCATTTTTTGTTTCTGAAATAATTCAATACTCATTGACAAGGTTGCATGGGTACGGGTACAATACTGGTGTAGGTATGGGACACGGCTATATATATGCATGTTATTTACATTATATGTATTAAAATTAATAATTTACATAAGATTAATATTATTTTTTTCATTTACATAAGATCAGTATATAAGAAATAGATGTGACGTGTAGAATATACATCCAAGAAGTGTATGAGGGGTGTTTTAAATTAAAAAATGTATTATAAAATTGAGTATACGACTGAATAAATATATGCATATATGCAAGAAGTGTCCAAGAGGTTTGGGTATGGGTACGGGTACAGGAATGGGTACGTGTTGGGTACAGGTACGGCTTCCTAATAGAAGTATCCAGGTAATGTAGCTCGTTGAAGATAAGTACCATTATACATTTCATCCATGTACCATGTATATTTCTTAAATAATTATGTAGTTTAGAAATTGTACTTCATGTCCAAGTATCAAATAACAACCTATCTTATTCATTTTTCATGTAGAATTTCAACTTATGGGCTTGGTGTGATAGAGAATTGACTAAAATGGTTTGGTCATTGTACAATGAAGGCCACTAAATGCACCAATCAGAAGAAATGATAAGATTATAGTTAAAGGGGAAAAAAGCACTAGAGGTAGCCTAACAAACTTGGTTAAAAATAATTAAGAAAGATATGATGATGTAACTTAGCGATTAGATTACCATAATAAAAACTAAATGGAAGAATATGATGTATCCAACCCTAAAATTTTAGGACAAAGGCTTCATTGTTGTTGTTGTTTATGCTTATCTGTCTAAACTAAAATTTCTATTATCGTGAGTTATTGCTTGATATAACTTCCTTTTAGATTTCTTGTCGCAAAAAGTGAAATTTGCCTTTTATTTCAGGATCTTATCTAATACTTCCAGAAGTTTGAAACTGGTATCCTCTTTACTTGTTTACGCCCAACAGCGAACACTTACTCAAAAAATATCATGCCAGATGACGTCTCTGCAAGATACAGCAACAGGGAAGTTTTTGAACTTGTCATGGGCAATACAGATACTTTAGAATCCGTGCACCCTTGTCAATTGCAATGGATGGCACGCTGGACTCAAGCTAGCAGCATTTCATCTAAAGATCGAACACCACACTGTTGCTCTCCAGCTGAAACTATGAATAGTTGGAGAAAAGACTTCGGCAAACAAAATCGAACATCTTATATGTTCCAGTCAATAGAAGCTGGAGGAGGTGATCATGGGAGATTTAGGATCATTAAGAATTCTGTACTGCAGAATAATCATGGAAGCTCATATCATTTTCAAAATTCATATAGTCCAACTTCAGAGGGGACAAATTTTCCAATGTTTGATAATAACAGGAAGCTAGAGACTATCATGGTTCCAAAGAAAATGACTGGTTTTACTACTATAGCAGATAGAATGACAGGACAACTGTTGCCCATGAGTGGATCTCTATTAGATCTAAATTTGATCAAATTTGCATCTGAAGGGCATCGGCATCTAAAAAAAAATATCATACAAATTGATAAAAAGACGAGGTCAGATGAGTCTGTAGAAAGATTACAACATTATATGTGCCATAGTCCAACTATGAATGATGAGGAAAATGACCCGTTCTGCTCTGGCCTAGCCTTCAAGGAGCACTTTGCAAATGCAAACCTCACTTACTTAAAACATGAGCTGTGCAATGGTTCCAAAAATGGATCAAGTCCTTGTCCTGGTTATGTTCCTCATTTATGTCTACCTGAAGAATGTAGCGAAGAAAGGGAAAGTCTTCGCGGTAAGGAAAAAAACAATATTGGCTTGAGCAAACATAAAATGTCAAATTGCTCAACTATTGATAGTAGGAAAGGAAACCCTGATAAGTTCTCAAATGTCACTCAATACCTGAGTGTAGATTTGCACAATAAAGACCAAACTGCTGGAGGTTTAACGGTTTCTGCTAATGTCGGAGGGACTGGTTTCTTTGAAAAGCTTACTTTACCTGCAATATCACACTATCATGGCCAGAGAGAGCATAGTTTTCGAAATCTTAGCTCAACCAAAAGTATGGAAGGCGTTGATGGAATTAGTTCTCGATCTATGAAGAAAGGAATTGACTCCACTCTTGAAACTGATACTGTGCAAATGCATGTTCAAGGTAAACCGCGATCTCCTGAAGGTATATCTTCCATATTGTTTTACGTATTATAAGTATGTTAACTAACCTATTCTTTTTTACCATTTGTTTTCAGTTGGAAGTTCTTTTGAATCACAAAAGGTACAAATTTTACTGTTGATGGCACTTTACCTTGTATTGTCTTTCAGCATCCTCCATTAGCAAGTCTGTCCATAGTGAAAATTTTCTTAAATCTTCTATGCTTGGTTCTGTCACTCAGCATGCTTCCAAAGCAGAGGGACTATGCACACATGCCCGCACACACTAACACGCGCGCACCACAGACACACAGAGACACGCACATGCTCACACACACACGCACATGCCCACCCCCCACACACACACGAACATGCACACATGCACGCTCACACACTGTGCCCCCACAGACCTACGCCAGTCCACCAGTCCGCCATGTGATACCACCATTTTTTGCTACTTATCAGAAATTTAAGAAAGCGTAGATAGGTTTACAATTTAGATCATGGGAGTATAGTGTAACGATGACTAGTCATTTTCGGTAGTAGTTTGAGCCAAAACACATGTACACTTCCAATTGACAACTTGGCTCTGATAACATTTGTCACCCCAAGCCCGCGACCCATTGGAGCGCTATAATCATGGGACTAAATGCTACATCACCTTGAGGTGGGATGACTGTGATAACTACATTTACTTGTATCATATTAGGAAATAAAGAAAGCGTCAATGGGTTTATAACATAGTTATACACTACATGGTATGCAACGGGTCGTGGTAGGAATTCTGGTATGTAATTCGCCACCTAGAAATTTGGATATGATGGGAAGTAGCTTGCTTTAGTATGCAAGTTCGTTACGTAATACGTTATAAAGTTTTATTAACATAGGTATTTAGTCACAGTAAAGTCATTTTCTTATGTATTTTATTATGCGTCTTCCTTCACTCGATTGCTCACCTCACATTGCGTTTTACACGTGCACTTGCCCCGCTTGCTTGTAAGCGGTATGCGAATTTCGCGGAACCAATTTATGTATTGGAGGGAATTGGTTTGCAAATGCACTAGGAATCAAATCACAGGAGTTGTACGATGGTTTGAGGGGGATCTAGGGAATTACACAACTTAAATTGGTTTATAATGTAGGTCATGGGAGTCGAAAGTAAAATTGACTAGTCATTTATAACAACGGTTTGAGCCAAATAATGTGTTGTACGCAGTGGGTCCCAAAACTTACATTGCGCCAACGTGCTTTCGCAACTGACATGCCTGCCTGCCCTTGCTGCGCACACACATATACACGCATGCACGTACGCACCCACCTACCCACCCATCTAAACACACAGTTTATCAAGTACAATGAAAGCAGATAATTTTGCAAAAATTAGAGTGCAAAGTAACGTCTTTACTGTAAGTAGCCAAAATGCAAACATTCTAGCTCTTCGTATAATTTAGAGGTTACCAATTTCAAATGAACCAATAAGGAGCTTTTAAGACTGATATACACTATAATATTGTGTCGTAACTGTATTGTTTATATTGCTGTGTCATTTTTTCTCAATGTATAATCTATAACTAACTCTATCACACCCATTTTTTGTATGAGCTCCCAAGTATTATATAGTTAGATGGTCTAAGAAAACAATTCTACTACCACATAGGCAGGGACGGATGCAAAGCCTAGCTGGGGGTGTAGTTGCACCCCAAGACATTTACATAATTGCATATAATATAATGTAGTTTTTTATATGTGGGGGGGGGGGGGGGGGGGGGGGGGGGGGGGGGGGGGGGGGGGGGGGGGGGGGGGGGGGGGGGGGGGGGGG
>JBAKGM010000081.1:20635540-20645660 GCA_037177215.1 Asparagus racemosus | reverse complement strand
GTGGAAAGTGATGGAAATATCAAAAAGTGAAGGAAAGTGGAGATTGGAAAATGGGGGAAAGCAACCAAACAGCCCCTTGTATGTGTATTCATGAAGCATTAAGCAATACAATTAAAATACTTCTTACATATAAACATTAATTATGTCAAAATAATACAGATCTTATATTCTCTAAAAGGCTGTTGCTAATTGCACTAATGACTTGTCTGCTCCATTTATTTGTAAGTCCAAACATAACAAATGATCCAATCCAACTAGAAATAACCTCCTCAGGAAATATGTGTTTTTGGCTGAAAATTTCTAAAAGTGCCAGCGGATAGAATACAAAGTACAGTTACATGCAGAAAGACTTACCACATTCGGTAAAACCAAGTACGTACTAAATGTTAATCACAAGAAAATAGTGTACAGTAGTTAGTTGACACATGGAAATATCTGTGCGTGCCATAGGACGAGGCCATTATAGTTCTTTGAGCCTAACATTCTTCCACTAACTTAAACAATCAACATAATGTATGTACCTGCTGCAATACTCTCATTGTAGTATGTTTTTCAAGGGCCGGGATGTATTGTGATAGCTGCACTTCCGAAACAGAAGGAACAGAGGAGAGTTTTCCCCCAAGTTTGGATATCTTAGTAAGCAAAGGCTGCGCTTTTGAAGCAATATCAAGTGGAAGAAATTCATGTTCTAAGAGATTGTAGAGGTCCTTCACTTCTTGTGAGACACATGTCATTACTCCTTTGGAGGCCTATAGCATTGAGAGGAAAAGAAGAAGAAAATAAGTATACACACAAAGTCTATCTAGTAAAATGGATTTACAAGTTATTAAATATTGAAGAAATATTTTTTTTAAATAGAAACTAACAACAGCTTAGGTTCTTGCCTTAAGATGTAAATTACATTTACAAGGATGAAGGAACACACAACAAAACTGGAACTACCATCCCTCAAAGTAGCCAGTTACAAATCCTTCAGGCAGTTACAAGTTAGATAAACACCAGAACTACCATCCATCAAGTGGCCAATTATAAATTACATTCACAAGACTTAACAACACAGGCAAGATTAACTGTCAATTTAATGCTAATCTGCTTAAAATAATATGTTTTAGGAAGTCAGTGGCAGGATAAACTATAAAACCAATAATACAATAAAAACAGTACTGACAAGTAACCAACAACACAAACAGATAGTTGAAAACATAATAATAGTCGCCGAGATGTGGTACAAAAAGTCTAAAGAAATAAGTTATTGCTTCTGACACAAATCATAGTAACAAAACCTGAAACACATACACAAGAACAAATCCAAGCATTTCCATGCCTTTAAACTTAAAGAGGCTATGAAGAATCTATTAGAGTTTTCATTCTATTTGCATGCACGGAAAATGGAAGACTTTGAGCAGCATGTAAGCAAATCTTCCCCCATTGGGCTTCAAATTTACATCTTAAAAGAAGGGAAGCATCCTAACGGAAGGTTAATTACAAAACATGGTTAACAAAGGAAATGTTCATTTAAAGATGGATTCATTGGCCTCTTAATGGTTGATTATAAGTTCCAGTAACTTCATTTTAGATGAATATAGATTTTTGAAATCTGAACTTCAGAATAGGGTGGGTCATTTATGTTAGTGTCAAATGGGTTGTCGGAGCTAAAACCTATGTAGCTTAGGACACAATACTCCAGATCTCATATCTTATATTTTACTCCACCCCATGCATCCAAATAGGTTTAGTTAGTGGCAGCAGCCGTGACAGTGAGAGTAGTTTCCAGTTCTCTATTCAAATACCTGTCAAGATCTTCCAGATTTGAGGTCAGTTCTTTTGCCTCGACTTTCCTCAACTTTTCCTCCACTTCTCCATCTCATCATTTCTTTCTTTTCTTTTCCATGTGTTCCTCAAGTAAAAGAAAGGGTTTCACTATTTGTCAGGAACCGACAAGACCACACATCCCTTGCTGTTTAGCGAGTTTCAGTGCTTACCGGTTTCATCAATATGTATGCCACATTGCAAACCAACGCCCCTGTTCAAATCACTAGTGCCAAAAATTGATCCTATACAAGTGGTGCATTATATTATCCATTTTTTCAAACTTCAGCATGTAGCCTTACAAATGCTTTTAACATGTAGACAAGAGCAGAGAGAGCTTAACCCACTCATATTTACAATGTAAGTTGAAATTTCAAAATAATTTTCACTTTTGTTAGAAATTACAGGACTTAAAAACTATTATTTTAAAAAATATAGCATGAAATAAACAGAGAATTCTCATACAGGTCGGAAACAAAATATTATTTGGCACTGTGCAATTGATTAGATGTATTCAATCACATGGCCTGGTACTCTGTTCATAAAATCCATGTACAGATCATACAACCATGAAATGATGAAATCAAAAATAAATGTCTGTTCTAGATCAAACGGGGATTGAAATTAAACCCGAAGACAACTTCTCAAATGTTAAAAGTGTATATAACAGATTACCAGTATAGGCAGGATAGTTGGAAGCAATTATGCATAATACTGAACACCCTTTTCTAATTTTCCTTTCATAAAAATGAAGAGTGAGATTTCGCTGTAGACCCATGGACAACTTTTGTAACCTTAAGAGTAGGTGTTGAAGGGAGACTCCACCCACATATGCAGCCAGGCAAATAACTCTTTCCCAAATGCTTTTAAATAAAAAGGAGGAAAAGGTATTTAAGGAAAGAAAATGTGAAGGGGCTAACCGGTTATCAAATGTTTATACCGAAAAGCCTTTTCTGGAAGCATGCAACACCATGGGCAAATGTCACATGAATGTCACGTATACCATTGCATGAAAACAGAATGTCATTCATTACTCTTTTGATTTCAACAGAGCAGCATGATTCACTTTTATTGATAGAGCGAGAACAGAAGACACTGGTTTTGTGTCTGAAGAATTCAGTAACATGGTAAAGCCAGTCAACGGTGCAGACTTTATCAAGTTCATCAAATAAAGGCCAGGTGGATATTATCCATAATGTAAAGGTTGTCATCATCTAAGGCTGCTTTAGATTTTCCTCCTTCCCTCTATGTTTGCAAGATATGTAACTCTACTCTAGTTATCTGAAAAAAAACTACTAAATGCAGTAAAGAATTTATTAAAAACAGAAGAATACTAGCACTATATTATTTTTGAAATCATACCAGTTCAGCAAGGAGTGATGAGCGTGAAAGCTGCAAGGAAAAAAGAGAACCCATGTTATTACAATCTAACTGGCTAAATTACCAGATTGGCATTAAAAGAAGAACCCCATGACCAACAAGGTATTAAAATTATCTCCGGTGACAACAAGGTATTTAAACTTGCACGATGAGACAAATAGGCCCAAAAAAGAATTTTCCGGCCATTTTTCCGGCAACCACGTAGGTAATCAGCCACATGTGCTTAGGTGGCATGTTTATCATGATGTGGCAACTGAGTTGCCACATTCAACCCATTAGCAGGAGTGATTTTCAAATTAGGTTTAAAAAAGGATGGATTTTTTTAAATTTGTGACTCCTTCCTTCAAATTGGTAGTTCTTCATTGCTTGAGCTCAAGGAATCCATGTTCTCAAGCAATGGGGAACCCTAATTTGGTGGGAAAAGAAGAAGAAGCTCCCAAATTAAAAAAACACCTCTTTACTTTTACACTAATTTAAAAATACATCCCTCTAATGGTTTGAATTAGGCTAACTACAGCTGCCATGTTATCATAAATATGCCCATAAGCATCGTGTGACAGATTATATGAGTGGTCACCGGAAAAGTTGGCCGGAAAATTCATTTTTGGGCCTATTTGTTTCATCGTGTAAGGTTAAATGCCTTGTTGTCGCCGGAGATAATTTTAATACCAATCTGGTCATTGAGTACTACTTTTAATATCAATATAGTAATTTAGCCCAACTAACTTTACAAGTTAATACCATCCAAGTCAAAAAGACAAATAAGAACTTACAAGTTCTCTGTTCTCTCTTTTAGGATCTAAATTGAATCCAATGAGACTAGACATCCTCAGATTGCGTTCTTTCTCATTTTCAAGTTCCAAATGTGATGCTCCATGCTTATGGTCATAAGGAGTCACTGATAGTGCAGCCAACAAAACTGATGATGCAATCAGCTGCAAATCTTTTTGCGTCAAGTTCTTATTGTAGCTTTTTTGCAATGTGAATAGCTTTAGCCATGCATACGCATGGTAAAGGTGACTGTCCGCAACCCAAAATATCTCTGTTAGCTTGGCATAATATACAACCATCAACGATGGCTTCGGACTTTTCTTAACCATTGTCATCAAACCATGAATATCCTCTACAGATCGGAAAGCTTCCTGTACAACAACATTGAAGAAGATCATAGTATAAGATGAAAGATACTTCAGTGGCAAACATAAACATAGAAGTTGCTATATCACAAACCTGCCACAAAGCCAGATCCGTTGCTATCTTGAGTTGCTCTACTCTTGTATCTAAATAAAGCTGCAAGCTTTCTGGAGCTGTCAGATCAGGCCTATCTCTTTGATCCCGGTACTTATTTAAGTTTGCAAGATGGTTTCTTATTATTTCACATAATCTCCGGAACTCAATGGTCCTCTTATACTGTTTACAGAATTGGAATGCCCGATGTGCTGTCATCTACAAGTAAAAAAAACAAAGAAAATTAAAGGCATGGCATGCTAGCTAGAAGTAGATCAATTGACCAATAACTTGTAGCAGTTCCTTCATCAAGGACATTATTCTAAAGTACTGATATATAGCATAAATAAAATAATAGGATTAAAAAACTTACATGGACGTGCATCAACAAATTATTAAGACACTTATTGAGATGAATGACAAATTAACAATTGCATGAAAAACAATTTTTAGATATCAAAATCCACATGAGGAAACAGCCAAACAAGTGCATGGGGGGAGTGAACAATGAAGAAGTCAACCATTATATAACCAAAAAAAAAGCATACATCAAGGATAGTTTCTAATCATTACACGGTAATCCATTTCCAAATTCAGTGCAACAAATTGTAAAAAACTAAAAATACCCAACTTAAATTTTGAATAAGCATCAAACTACTTTCTAACAGCTACTTCTCATTGTTCCATGTGGATTATCACCCAGATCTCATAACAAGACACTCACAAACCTACCACCAAGAACTTAACAGTTCAAATTTATTCGCATGAAATATTAGAATTAAGACACATGAAAGGTGACGGAGCTAGTAAAAACTAAAGTTAAAGCACATCCAGCCTTAAGGTTAAGGCTCTATTGTCAAATTTGTCCTGAAATTATAATAGCCCAACATCCTTCAATTCTGAACTATCTACTGAGCCTGTATCGCTATGTTGAAATGTTCTTAAAGCTGAGCTCAGAAGTCATGTTTACTAGTCAAGATGCAAAATGGGTGTCGTATATTTCTTAGATAATAAAGCTGGTGCAATAAGACCACCCTGGTGAAAGAAAATTGCAATGAACTCTTTCAGAGGAAATTAGGAAATCAAAGGTCATGCTTTCAAGACAAGGTCAAGTGTAGACACAACTAAAAATAATATTACCTGTAAAGATGAAATTTCACCAGCAAATAGTTGGTTTTAAAGGAGTGAAAAAAAACAGCCTAGCATTTATCACTCACTGAAAATAATGGAAGCAAATACAGGAAATCTCTAATGCAGTTCCTAGCATGAACACTTATGAAGAAAATGTAACTTACAGCATATAACGCCTCCAACTTTGAGTTGTTACGTAGAATCTCAAGCACTGTTCTATAGGTTTCCCATAGAAACTTGAACCATGGAGTCACAAGCTCTCTGTCGGATCTGTCCTTCCCTTTCTCCCCACTGACATAACTCAGCATCAAATCTTCTGGCCTGTTATCAGCCTCCAGATCCTCAACATCAAGAGCATCTTCTAAAGCCTGGGCCTGGCTGCGAGCTTGCTCAGCCCTCTCAGTAGACAGATGCATGAAATATTTAATCACCTCTTCTAAAGAGCTGACATTCACTTGTTGGCAAACAATACGGTATTGGATAAGACCATCCTTTGCAAATCTGCCTCTTCTCATGTCAACACAGAGTTCTACATATTTGAACATGATCTTCTCAAGGGTCTTCTGCCATGCCCGGTATCTCTTTGACGTAATAAGGTCATGAAGTGCTTGTAAGGCCGCTTGCTTTTGGCCAACATTTATTAGTTCTGAAATAAAAAACGAAAGAAGCAAAACCGGTTATATTTTGCAAATCATAATAAAAGTATATGTTGCAAACATAAATGCCTTTTTATGATATAAGACCCCCTATCTTCTCTATTTCTATATTAGACCTTCAGCTTTTGGTATTTCTAAATTGAACCCCCAAATCCTTTAAGTTGTTTCAGAAAATACCCCCTAGTTAGATTTAAGCATAATTTGTTACATTTCTATGCTAATATTAGGGGCTTTATTTTAATGGACCATTATAAATGGGTCGCGTTCTTCCCCAACTTCTCTCTCTCAACTGCTCATACAAAAAGAGGGATAGTGGGGAACAGAAAAGAGAGACATAAGTTGGAAAACAAAGGTAGTGGGAGAATGAGGTTGGGTTCGTAAGGGCTATTACTGTAATTTACTCAATATGGTTAAGAGTTTGAATGGAAATCCATCATGGGGTTCTTTTTCAAACAACTTATAGGAATTGGGGTCTTACTTAGAAATACAAAGATATGGGGTCTAATATAGAAATAAAGAAGATCTGGGGTCACAAATTACAAATTGAAGACTAGGGCGCCTAGTATTTAAAAAGAAAAATCGATAGATTTAGGACATAATATGAGAAAAACGCAAGCAAATGTTCATGGCACTGGCATAAGCAAACATGTAATTAGAAAATTATCATAGACAAGCTGGAAACTGTGACAATTAAGACAAGTCAAAGCTAAAACATTTCCTAAGACATCACTAGCACAGCACCCAAACTAAAAGAACTTTAAAGTCATCAACACTGCAATTTACGACTTTTATCAAATTTTGATTGCCCACGGAAAAATTGCACCGTAAATATCTAACACAGTCAATAAGAAGTCAATTGTTCCAAAAAAATTATTAAATTGTAAGGAACTGACCTTCAGCACGCTTCAGAGCGTTCTCAGGCCTCGCAAACTGCGCCATGATTACCCAAAAGATCCAATTACGCCTGCTTAATAATAGCAGGCGTAATCAACACCTGTATTAATCGAAGATTCAGATCAAATTTGGGAGAAATCTCAAACCCTAGCAGAAATTTTAACAAAAAAAGAGGAAATTTGTGAAACTAGGGTTTTGATTTGCTTGCCGTTCGGATGAGAACTGGATGGAATTGGGGGGAAATCTGAAACCCTCGCGCAGCGCCGGAGAAGAGCGTAAAGGGGGGAGGATTTGGGAGAGCGCTAGGTTTTATGAGAGTTTCCGTATGTTGCAAACGAATCGGATTGATGAGAACAAATACGGATCCGATAAGAAAATCGAATTCGGGTTCGGATCGGTTCTCTTCAATTTATCTTTTATTCCAACTTTTTCGATATTAGTTCCTTTGAATTTTAATGTTAAATATATTGGATTAGTCCATCATTGAAACTGCTATTAGATCTCCCAAATCTTACATCTAATTGCTGTACTTATAATAGAATAATAGGAGGGATTGATTTGTAAACAACTTATGAGAATCGTGGGGCCTAATTCCAACCTCAAAGATATGAAGGACCAAATAGCGGATTCAATTATAATAGGGACTAAGTCAAAATAATATAGGAGAAAATTTTAAAATAAACCCAATCCCAACTTTTATCCCGAACACCGACCCTTTCCTAGTTTTATTACAGAAATCGACCCAATTTTTTGCCACGTCAGCTTTGTGACCAAAAACTACGTTGTTTTAAAAAAAATCGTGATGTTAATTAGTCGAGTAATGAAGAGCAGCGGCCACTAAGTAAAGATGGAGTAATATGATTAAGGCCAAATAAGTCTGGGTTCCCAACTCTGACAAAATTAGTCGGGGTTGGGAACCCCGACCATTTGGCAGAAAGTCTGCAAGGAGGACTCGGCCAATTTGAAAATTGGCTAAGTGAGGAAATAGTTGGGGTTCCAAACCCCGAAATAAAACCCCAACTATTTCCTAGCTACGGTGGGGCCGCGATCGAGTATAAAACTAGCTGACCCCCACCAGACTTATGTTCTTCGTTTTTTTTTCCATCCCCAACTCAGGTCCCTAGTCCATCTTCCTCCTCAGCCTACCCGAGCCCCCCCCCCCCCCTGAGCCAGATTTTTCGCAGATTTTCTCTCCGAAATTCAACAAGAAAGTCTCACTAGTTATTTCTCTTCCTTCTCTCTTCTTCCACATTTAAAAATCTAGGATTTTTCTTTTTTCTTCAATATTTAAATCTAGGGTTTTTATTAAAATCTAATTTCGAGGGTTTGAAATTTAATATGAATTGGATATCTTTGTGGTGATTGTCAATCCTTATTTGTGGTATGGTTTAATTGAAATTGAAATTCTAGGGCATAGAATTCTCAATTTGCGGTTTAGGGTTTTCATTTATTTATTTAGGGTTATATGATTATGAGATTGTTGCATTGTATATAGGGATTATGAGATTGTTTGCATCTAGGGTTTCCTCTCTTATTCAATGGCTTGATAATATTTTATTATTTTTTCATTTAAATGATATAATCTAATTTTTCAGAGGTTGAATAACATGGTTATTATCGCTTGTTCCTACGATGAAAAAATTAACTATGGAATGAATAATATGCCGTTGTACATGGAGGTTTAACGATACTCTTAATGATCTCGGAATCATGTAGTTACTATGACTTGATTAAAAAATTACACCAAGTTACGAAAATTGATCCACGAGAGTACCGACTAAAAGTAATATGCAATTGGCCCATAACATTTGACAGAATGTCCACAGTTGAAATCTCAAACGATCATAATATGAGTATTATGTTTAATTTGAGCAAGACGCAACCAGCGGCAGAATTATTTATTGAAAAGATTACATTTAGTTCGAGTCAAATGTTCAAACCTCCAGGAGAGTTCTCACGCATGTTAGACTTGAGAGTTGAGTCTGACGATTTTCTTTCATCTGTAAGCAAAATGGAGAGGACTCAATTTCAATATCTAAGTGCACCTTCATTTGGGGGAATGTCAAGTGTCATGAACAATGAAGTCCCTTATCAAAATATGAGGGCGTTAAAAGGGGCGGCGATTGAAGAGGATGAAAGAAGCGACGACTCTGAATGTGAAGAACAAGATAGTGCACCAATTGATAGCAGGCAATTTGTGATTGAATATGTTGAAGAGAACTCGGGATTACCTGACGAGGCTTATGTTGATAATGAATATGTTAAGTTCGAAGAGCCACCTCCCGACGAGTTTGAAGATAATGAGTAGATTTGTTCTTCCACAGTACAAGAGGTTGGCATCGGGCAATGTTTAAATGGTAGAAGAGATGAGGACTTCACTTCTAAAGTTGGTGATTTATTTGAGACTAAGGACCAATTGGTTGATGCTATTCGTGATTATGCTATCAAAAAGAATGTCGAATTCAAGCAAGTTAAAAGCAAGCGCATAAGTTTTGATGCAATTTGTTTTATGAATATAGAAAGAAAAGGTCAGGCGGAGGGAAATAAAACTGATTACGCATGTCCTTGGAAGTTATATTCATTTGCCGGAAAGAAACATAATCGGCGTTTTAAAATCACAAAATACTGCGGTGTTCACACATGTAGCAATTCGATCTTGGAGCAAGACCATAGTTGTGCATATGCCTCTTACGTAGCGCGGTTGATTATGCCAAAGTTGAAGAAGAAGCTTGATCTAAATCCCGGTTAGATAATTGATAGTCTTAGATTCGAGATACATTGAAATATCATATAGTAAAGCATGGAATGCAAGGAGAATTATGATGACCAAAATATTTGGTGATTGGGAGAAGTCTTACGCGACACTTGCTCAATCTTGATGTGATCAAAAGAATCAATCCTAGAACTGAATATAGACTTATAACCAAAGTGATCTATCTGTTCGCGGAGAAAAGTGGAGTTGTTGACATTCTCATTAATCTGCAATTCGAACTCGTTACAAATTTATCTTTTACAACGGGATT
>JBAKGM010000081.1:20589017-20618342 GCA_037177215.1 Asparagus racemosus | reverse complement strand
CTTTAATTTCTTTGGTAATTTGCTAGTTATAGTCCACTCACCCAAACCCAAGCCTATTAGCCACTTTAACTTATACCCGTTAAGCTTGCCAAATCCGTTTAATAAAACCCTACCTCAAAGACACTTTACACTTTTCTCATCTTCATAAAGCTTCTCAGAATCAATTGGCAAGAGGTCAACGATTACGCCTGGTCTTCCTCAGCGGGAATCTATCTGTCGCAAATTTGGAATTATGGCAGAAGAGAGCCGGTGGGGAAGACATTAGAGAATATGAAATAGAAAACATTTATGGGTTAGAGTTTTATTAAAAGTATTTGGGAGTTTAATGGGCATAAGTTAAAGTGGTTAATGGGTTTGAGTTTGTGCAAGAGGGGTATAACTAACAAACCACTGAAAAAGTTAAAAGCAACCCCCCACCCCAAAAGCAAAATTAACGAAATTTTCACTAGGGGGCTTATTTCAACATACTAATTGGATATGGGGGCCTAAAGTCAATTTCAAAGATTTAGGGGGCTAATATTGAATTATTGAAGATTGGAGTGGGGTGTGGGGGCCGAGGTGGGGCGGGGGGAGCTGACATCAATTTCAAATTTGGCGGGCTAAATATTGAAGATTTTGGGGGCTAATATCGAAATAACCCTAAAAGAATCAAATTAAGCAGCTGGGAAAAAAAAACCAAACATGGCAACAAACTTAAGTAATATTATTCTTTGACCATGAAGTACAGCTCATTAAATGATTTTTCCACATGTTTATAAAGCAAATACGGCAATGGGGGGAAGAAGCAGACATATATTATAAACTACAAAACTTAAGATCAAAAAACAATTAACTGAAGGGCTGCTCTTGGGAAACCTCTTTGATGTTTTACTTAATCACTTTTTTTACAATCCAAAACATCGATGAAAAAATTAAACACAATGAAATAAAATTGGTTTGGAAACATAGTTCGCTTGGAATATCCTTTTTCATAAGCAGGAGCGTAGCCCTTTGCAAATGAAGGCGCGCTAACTTATAAATGAAATTTTGTCAATGATTACCTATTTGAAGCCTGTTTGGCGAAGCAAAACATGTGCATGAAGAAAGTGCTTTTCTAAGTATTGTTTACACAAGCATATCCAACAAACAAACATGTATGTACATATATACATATAAGTATACTTACAAATCAATCTATCATATCATATCATATACGTACGCACCCACACATGTGCACGCTTGCGCTCACATAAACATATAGGTGATATCTTATGAGTTGTCACCGGTGCTTTAAAAAGGAAAGGTGAGATCAAGGCGATGAGGTCCCATATTGCCTGAGGAGAGAGATGATGAGAAAGGCAATTGCCTGAGTGATTGTTACTTGCTACTATCAGAATTCAATAAAACATAAGGTTACGAGCAATATGTAATTAAACATAATGTCAATGAATCCCAACATAGAAATTAACCACGACATAAAATTTGAAGTCTCATAATATGATGCAAACGAGACATAGACCCCATAAGTATAGTAGATAACAAACACTAAATAGTAACTGCAACTGGCAACTGCTAACATAGATAATTAAGAGAAAGTTTGAGCTTTCATGTTTCAACTTGCGGCATGCCTCAAAACGATACAGGCATTAAGGAAGAAAACAAAACCCAAAAACAAAAAGAAAAAAAAAAGAATTCAACCGAAGAAAATAACAAAAAATTCAAAAGCAAAAAAAAACAAAAAACAAAAAAAAAACAAAAAATCAAAAACAAAAAAAAAAACAAGAACAAAAAAAAGCTTTACTTTGTATAACTTTCGCACACTCAAAATTTCAAATAAGAGGCATCTTTCGTGCCTCGCTCACACGCCTAAGGCCAGTGTATGATGCGCCTAGGCGAGCTCCTGGAAAAAGGCCCTCGCCTTAGTAATCTTCATCATCTAGCGATAAGCAAGGCAGCAAAATACAATAGCGCCTCTCTTAGCCACCTAGCTAAGGAATGATGCTTTTAAAACACTAGTTGCCACTTGTCACCTTATTCGACGTGACTTGCATGTGTAGGAGGTAAGCTACATAGACTAGAGGGGAAGCCCCCCAGCAGGCCTCATCAGACTAGTCTGACTAGATGCACCTTACTATTATATCTTAGTTTCATTTTGTTAACGAGGTGACAACTCATATCCAACAAACATAAAAAGATAGACTAGTATCCTCTTGAGTGGAGAAGGAATCTTCTCCTATCTTTTGACCCGTGAGATTTAGCATTCAATTCCTAGACGATCCATAGTCAGATGCGAGAAAATCCAGACTAAATAAGTATGAAGGCTAACTTAGGGATTTAGGAAAATCTCCACATTTAATGTAGGGCTATATTTGGTATTTACTTTTTTCTTCTCTCTCCCATCCCTTTCATGTTTCTACTTCTACTCATCCTCTTTGATACCAAGCTCATAATGTCAAATTATATTCTGCTAGTTCTCCCCTTTGATAGAGAAGAAAGAGAAGAGAGAACACTTCATAACCTCATGAAAGATGGAGCTAATACATTAAAGAATCACCTCAATTTCATGCAGAGACTTGGCAAATTAGAATCATCTGATTTTCTAACACAATAGTTATAAAGAAATTACTACAAAATTAAAATTCTCCCATTTGCTAAAGGTTATTTAAATAAGGTTATAAGAAATTTCGATAAGAATTACGAGAATTTTAGTTTATTACTTATTTTAAATTTAATCCATAACACTTGTGAAGGAAATTTGTCGATGAGTTTCATGAAAGAATAACTAGAGATGTCAAATTCATGTTTTTCAAGAATTCGTTGGTGGGTTTACATGCTAGCTTAGCTTTAGAGTTGGTTATAATTGAGAAGAGGTACAACCTAAGATTTGATAGAATTCCAAATCTGAAAAATGTAACTTTATAAAGACCCCCACTCTACCCTTTATTTTTAATTGATTTGACACTATCACGTGTAGAATTTCTTTCAAATCTAACACCACACAAATCTAGTCCAGGACATCCAGCAGTCAAAAAGATGAGGACATTCCTTCTCCTCTTAAGAGGAGAATAGTTTCAACACACGCACACACGCACATGCCTGCCTAGGTTTCCCAAACACTTCATCTAGGCTCTTGTATCTGTGTCCGTGTTCGTGACCGACACTCCTTGGAAACTTCTTGAATGTATACATACATTTATTCATATGTGTACTCAATTATATAACACACACTTTAATTAAAAAAACTCATGATACAATTCTCGAACATACATTGCACACTTCACCTCAAATTTATGCAACTGACTAAACTCGGGACAACTTTGTAAGTATGATTTTAAAGGGTTGCTTGGGTATCTAGTTCAAAAACAGGTGATTTTTAATTTATAATCTACTTGATTAAAGAAACATAAAAATGATATAAGGATTTTAGTTTTCATAACATGTGAATGAAAACAATATCGACTTCATATATATTATTAATTTTAATATATATGTATATAGCCGTGTCCCCGTAACCTAACTTCTATAATTTTGTCGTGTCCCGTATCTGCACCCGTTTCCGTGTCCGCACTCATATCCGTGCAACATAGATGCCCGCGCACCTGTACCCGTCCATACCCGCACTCACAGACAGGCATGTGATTTGTAACATGGATTGTCCATTCCCACTAGGAGCTTAACACTGGTAAGGTGAATACTGCTCAAGATAAGGGCTTCCTTGTTATTCTTGGGTACTTTACTATGTTCATGTCTATGGTACAAACAGACACAACTTCACAGCAAAAACATTATATACCAAGGGAAGTGAATGAAACAAATAACCTAGTTGAGAAATTATATTGAAGAATAAAGTTCTATTGCAATATTTAGCAACATAAGCTACTCCTGAAACACAAATTTAGCATGGTCCAGATTTAGAGTCTAAACAATGTATGATGAGGGACAAGAGAATAATTTTATTATTATTATAAAAAATTAATCAAACTGACCTTTCTCCACTGTTCACGTCTTCATGTACAGGAACTTCATGTTCCTCCTTTGTACTTTTGTTTGTACTGTTTCTATCACTTGCATTCTGTCTTTCCATTGAGCTTCGAGCTAACCGAAAAAGACTGTCCCGAATGCAGAGCCTGACTGTAATGTCCAACTAGAGAGAAAATGTTTACTGTGTTAAAGTTGATGATTGTAAGAAAAGATATAAGAAAATAAAATTATTTATAAGATGATATAACCTTTCTCAGGGAATCTTGAAGCTGATAATATATGGTTTTCTCCGAGGAGTTATCATCGGTCAATGCATTTATTCTCTGGGAACTATCATGTTCATGTAATATGTTGAGACCTAATGGTGGTAGTTTGTTTTCATTTTCTTCCATGCTACTATCGCTTTTCACAACACCCTGACCTTTATTCCTTTGAAAATTTTCTTGAGAAACCGTATCTTCAGCACCCATAATTTGATGACCAAATTGCTGCTGCTGTTGCTGTATAGCTAACATTGCCTGTGCTTGTTGTCGCCGTCTCAATTTTTCTATCTTTTCTTGAGGAGTCATTGCCGATGCTTTGGACTGCATCTCCGGTACCATATTTGAACTATTTGAATAATTTAAGGGATCTGGATAGTTTCCAATAGGAACGTCGGCTCTTCCATAATTGTCAGCTTGAACATGTTGCATCACTGGAATACCGGGAAATGGGTATGCAGGATATCCATACTGACTGTACATGAACTGCGAGGAACCAATATTTTCAGCGTCATTTACTTTCCTTTGTTGAGCATATGCTGGAGATGGAATGGTTTGTGAAGGAGCCATAATAAAAGGATGCATATTTTGGCCTGGAAGTTGCTGAGTTTGACCTAGATTTTCAGGCCAAGGGGCATGAAAGTTCTGTAAGGCCTTGTTCTTGCTCCTTTCTTCAGCTTTCTTGCGAGACTTCAGCAGTTTCTTTTTCCTATCATCCTGCACACACTCTTATTGATGTAACATGATCACACGATATCACTTCCGTTGATATTTAACAAGTAAAAAAAAGGATAACAAGTATCAGCACTTTAGTCCTATCAATCCATTTCGGATCATTAGAAGTTGCATATTAACTAATACTGTAAGGGTGCGTAAGCATTAAACTGATAATCATAAGCCACAAGATGTTTTGTTGTAAAAATGCAGCAAACACAAATTAAATGAAACACGTCTATTGTTTAGGCAAAAAGAACGAAAAATAAAAGATAACGACTTATGATTATTTGTATATCATAGGAACAGCTTGCATACTTTCAATACATATGCTAGTGCCTTTGGTAATGAAGACCAAGGATGTTTTATAGTGAGAAACCACCATGGATGGACTTTAGGCACTGAAATTAACACAACAGTAAAACTTTGGCATACAAGAAAATTTTATTCAGCATGGTCTATAGAGGATATATAATTAATAATCTCTAACAGGGTCATTATGAAATGGAAAGGTTTTTCAGATAACTAATACAAGTAAGCATTTCTAATTAATATGTTGTCTCATGGCATAAAATTCCAATTTTTACATTACAATTGAATTGTTTATTTAATGAAAAAGGGCATATTCAACAAAGAAATGTGGATGCTAAAGAAGAAAGTTAAGTAAAAATGTCAGGTTGCATGTGAATCCAGTCACACATAGTATAATACTAACTATAAATATGCTATTACCACCTTGCAACAACAATATTTATAAGCAAAATACTCATACATACACCCATTGTAAGATTCAATACTAAATATGCTATTAACTATCTTATTAAAAATATGTTTATAAGCCACGGTGTCTTAATGATATTTTGTGTAATATGCATTTCATATGCACATGACTACTCTGTCTACTTAAGGATGTATTAGTAAACGTACATGTCAAAAAGTTGATGGTTTGGTCATGACAGCGAAATGTATCCATTTTTGTACAACATCATTTAAGTCAAAGTTAATCCATATATGAATTAAAACCAGTGAGAAACACAATGATCTAAAATTCTTGAATTTGGTTCATACCTCTATCCAAATCCTTTTTTTCCAATGAATAAGCAGGATCAATCAAGTTCTCACCATATTCCCTAAAGGGATCTACTGTATAGCTATCTAGATGTTGGATAGTATATTCTCTTTTAAGACAATACACACGACAATGTTAACTTTCAGCAAAGGTTTTCATGTCTAGAATCTATCCTATGGGTATCATCCAAGGCAGGATATATGTAATATCCCAAGGTTTAGTCCCACATCGGATGTTTATGGAGTGATTGAATGGGTTAAATGATGGATCTTGATAGCCAAGTGTAACATTAACTAGTCAATTTTCTCAGTGGATTGAGCCAAACCATGTGTTGCACTCCGTGAGTCTTAGGCCTTACATTGCGCCAACAATCTTGCGGGCCCTGAGCATGATAAATGCTATCAGAGCAGCTAGCCAGCCTGAAATGTGGAGCTAAGTGCTATGTAGAACTAAGTGCTACACAGCGTAAGTGCGGTGGGAGCCATCTCTAGAAGACCGTAGGAGCCACCTCTAGAATCCACATCGTTCGGTGGTGATACTGGGACGGACCAATTGTCATGCTGCGACAAGGACGTCACGCAATTAAGGTTGGGTGATTGTGATATCCTAAGGTTTAGTCCCATATCGAATATTGATTGAGTGACTGCATGGTTTAAATGATGGGTCTTGAGAGCCAAGTGTAACATTGACTAGTCAATTTTGACAGTGGATTGAGCCAAACTATGTGCTGCACTCCGTGGATCTTAGGACTTACATTGCGCCAACGGGCTCCAAGATCCGAGGTGTGACAATATATTCCTTCTCCTTTATCAAAGCTTGAACAATCTTTGGCTGGAGGGGAGAGGTTGCCAGCAGTGATCTTCACGCTAGCTCTTCTTTTCCTCTTCTCCCTCCCAACTAGACCAAGCTTCTCCAGGTCTGTTCACTTAACAATAAAGGGGAGACATTTTATTGGGTAGGATCCAACAAAACTTCATTCCAATCCATCAAGGTTGAAGACTCAACCAGAGAATGGCCAGAAGTACTCAAGACAACGACCAGAGAATTGCCAGCATGAGACCATGAATAGCAGATATGGGAAGGGGATGTTGTTTGAGCACAACACAGGTTGGGAACAACTCACTCTGTGAGCAGCTAAAATTGAACATTGCTTGACTATATGGTTCTTGCAAAGTGGCTACTCATACAAAGCTATGTCTCCATTGGAAACTCAGAAAGCGGAGCTACTCAAGCAGAGGCCTGTATTATCTTTAGCGATGTGCTGCACTACACAAGGAGAACAATTCACTCCGTCTTAACATACAATAGAGCAGACCCTTTGGTGCAATGGAGTGCAACAGCAGGGTTTACATGAAGAGACATGTCAGTTTTATTAGCCGGGCTAGTTGAAATTGACTAAGTGGTATTTACTTGGAACAAGGTTGGTTGTATCAGAATAGCTCATGAAGACTGCATTTAATTGTACACAAGACTTTGTTCAAACTGATGATTCACATTTTACGGAATGAGAAGATTGAAATTTTAATACATTTTCTAGTATTTTCAGTACCTTGAAATATCAGTGAGGTTTGCATAGTGCTACTCACCATTTCTTTTAGCATGAAGCTCTTCTTAGAATATAGGGCTCCTAACTTTGAAGTTTGGTTGCATATCAACTAGCTATTGATACAACTTGTTATTAATACAGCCAAGGAGGCATTCTAGTGCATCAAGATTGACTTGACCAATGTGAGTGATTATCATCAATGCCGAAGAAGGGTTGATGGCCACTATTTGGAACAAAGACTAGCCTTCAACTAATTAATACAATAACATGATGGCTCAATTGAGCTATGATGGTATATAACATGCAAGGTGTCATATGTGGAATGTGATGAGCTTTTTGTATGCGTTATACAAAGTTCTCTTACTGCTTATGGCTATGAGGTTAGATGTGTAGCTTCATGGTTTGCCTTGAAGAAATTATTTGGATCAAATCTGCCTTTGGTAATAGATCACATTTTTCTTGAAAGAGAACAAGTGAACATTGGACATGTGAAAATTTTAAATTAAAAAAAAACACTGGATATGTGCCTTTCGGATGAATATCCTAAGTGGTCCAGATACAGGTTTGTAGAGTACAACCTATCTATTTGGAAGCTACTTTTGATTGGGACATAGGGGTTTTATCATTTAGGGATCGATCATGATTTGAATTCTATTAAATCAACCAAGAAGGTGTAGGATATTGAATCTGAAGCAAAATTGGTCGTTAACTGTGAACTCACCAACAATCAGACTATAATGGAGTTAAAGCATATAATGTGTTGGAGTATTTTGATTTAGCTGTTAATTGACTCATAATCACAAGCTCGTGAAGGATGAGGATGTGATTTTGATGAAAGCTAAGATGAACAGACTTGTGAAATAAAATAGAATTGCTGCTATTGTCTTCTTAATATAGTAGACTTTTTATCCTTTTCTTTTGTGAGATCAAATTATTTGTATATATCCATCTATTTGTATCTATTCCTATTGGGGATGTCTCGTTAATATCTTTTTAATGAATACCTCACAGTTCTTTTCTCAAAAACAAAAAAACCAATCTTTGGCTGAATCCTAAGTTCCCTGGTGAAGTATCCTACTAGATGTTACTAATTGTAGCAAAAATAGCTGGGAGAAATCACTCAGATGGTTTTCATCTCCGATATCAAAAAATTTGGATTCAATATGAAACCACCTTGGAATGAGGTGAGGTTCCTTTTTGTTCCTCCCAGCTCTACCTCATAATTCAAAACCACCACTAAAAAACTGGATGTTTAACCAAAGAATTCCAATCTTTTCTGTACAGGCATGGATGACATTAAAGTGTTACTCAGACTGTAGCACTACTTCATGAGAAGCTTTGATTTGATATAGTATATTTTCAACAAATAAAAAGGCAAAATGAGATAGAAAATACTGCCATCTAACACTTGGTCCACAGGTTAGTAGGAAACACCTAGATATCATCCACTTGAGATAGCTTATAGTACTTGTTTATGTCAGAAAGTTAATCTTGAAATTGAGTGGAGGATTAATATTGGATTTAGAATTAAGCGAGCCCTTGATCTTCTCCAATAACTGATCAAATTAGAAGACAGTAGATCCCTGCATAAAATACAAACATTAGAGGCCCCAGAGGAGATTTCCTCCGGTTGGCCCTCCGATGCTCAAGTCAGGGTTTGATCAATTCGATAGGAAGTATGTCAAATAGGGTTTAAAGTTCATAGAATTCAGACCATAGAATGATGGAGATCTCTTATGCTTTATGTGGTGTGTCAAGGGCAAATCGGTAACTTGGATTGACTGGCGGGGTAGTGTCTCACTGACACCTTCTCTTTGTCGATGACCGATTGGCCACTTGGCTGAGAGTCACCCATGCCACATTAAATGTGATCGTGACAAAACAACAGTGTGGGTGTCGTCCAAGTTATTATCACACCTGACCTGCATTTAATGTGATGGCGACTAGGTGGCAAAGCATGGGCGATGCTAGAGAAGCTAACATCATGCCTGGTTGCGTATCAAATGCGGACGCATTTGCGATGTGGTCGGTCATCCATCTGACCCGTGATGTGTGTTCTCTAACATGGTCTGACATGGTTTGACCCTAGGAGATTTGAGAATGCCTCCCGATCCGAACTGGGGTTATCGAAAGAGTCGGACAATTTACTCAAACTGTGGTGATATCAAGAGGGGTTTCTGATTATATGACCCAACCCTCTTGACACATGCCGGTCCTTGGAGATTCATTAAATTCACAATTTTTAGGATATAACACATTTCACTCGGACTCGAGAAACCGGGTACGAGAAGAAACTGACTTGCCTCCACCTTCCCTTAGATTTGGACGGTCGTGGGTAGTGCGCTGTCGTCAGTAACGATTTCATGCTTCAATCTTCGAAAGAGGACGCTTCAGTTATCGAGAATTACTTGCAGAATTTTAGGGATTTGAGTTTTGTAGGTTCAGGTATATCCACATGTCAGCCATCCGAGTTTAGTCAGTGTTTATAAAACGCTTTTCCTCCTCGGCCGTCATCTTTGCACTCTTTAACTTTCAAAAACCCTAGAAATTTCTGTTCACCTTTATCAATTTTCTTTGATGGCTTCCAATTTGCAATCATCTCTGATTCATCGTGGGGCAAAAGCAGCACTCCTTTGCAGGCATACATCGAAACCAAGACAATCTCCAAGTTTAGACGAAGGCTTTTGGCATTCTCGCTTCCTGCACTTTGTCTCTTCCTGCATCCAGTTGTCTTATCTATGGTCACAGGAGTCATGAGGTGCCAATGTACAAGTACCATCTCGATTATCGTCTCCACTTGCCCCAACACCCTTTCCTTGAGAAGGTATTTTGGGCACTTGGGATTCCACCGGTGCAGTTGAAACCGAACTAGGTAGCTTTTTTTACTACTTTCCTTGTCATTTGTCATCAAGTAGGTGTCAAACAGACCTTGGGAATCCTGGGTCATTTATTATGTATCAAAATTAGGTCAGATGAGGGAAACTTCTATCTCCAGTCCACGGGTGGGTTTCGTCGGGTTACCAACATTCTAGATACCAACAATACATGGAAGAAGTTTGTTTTCCTGCTTGGAGTTGATCCCTTATTGGCTTGCTCTTCATGGCCCGAGATCCGGAAGGATGCTTTGAAGGCGGAGGCTCTTTCTGAGTCGAAGAGGCAGGTTCTAGAGAAATCCGAGCTTACAAGGATTTGCGCCGGCATGAGAACCTTTTTGATAGCGTGGTCCTTCGATTCGCTGGTATTTCTCACATGGAGGTCATGCAGGCGGACTTGGCCAGTGCTGAACTTTTGGCTGGGGAAGTGCATACGAAAGGGCTCCTCGCACTGAGCTCTCTGGGACGAAAACGTCTTTGCCTTTAGCTAGGGATGAGGAGGTTTGGGACCTTTCGCAAAATCTAGCCGAGTTGGCTGCTCAACTCAGGATGGGTATTACAACCTCTTCTGCTCGAGCCAAGGGGCCTTCGAGGAGGAAAAAGAAGATTGCTTCTGGGATCGTCGTCTTACCGAGGGTGGCTTATCTGGGGAGGCACACATGAAAACGGGGGTTAAAGTGGCCGGATCTAGATCGGAGACGACAGAAGTGACACCGGCCCCTTCGAGACTTCCTCCGTTCACAAATGTTGTTAATTTGGACATCCAATCTCTACCGCCAACTGCCAATCAGGCGGAGGCGAATAAAGAAATTCTATTGACCCCTCTGCCATTTATGAGGGCCGACCGCCTGTTGAAGGCGAAAGTGTTACTTTTCCTAGGGGTGGAGATAACCCCAGTCCTTCAAGGAGGTCGGCGAAAGAGCTGGGTGTAGAGGAAGATCCAGGAGAGGAATCAGAAGGGGGCGAGAGCACGCTGATGAGTCGGTGGTGAAGGAAGAAGTCCATGCGAGGGATCCATTTGAATGGTCTTTTGCTCACCACCTTGATAAGGTTCCTAACCCTAAGTGGGAGAGGCTAAGGTTGGTCCTCATCGAGCTACCAAAGACCAGGCCTCGTTATGAGAAGGCTCATTCTGGCGAGTCACCTTTGTGCTGAGCTGTCGACTTGATTTTAGGGGGTCGGTCCTGGAGTCTCAGCTCAACCAGACTTGTGCGATGGAGTGGATATATCTACCTCGGGACCGCTGTTACATAGAGTGCCCGAGCATGGCCCGCATCATGTTCTACAGAGTTACTTAATAAAAGGCACACTCATGAAAAGTGAACTCTTTGGTCGGTTCAAGTCATCCAGCGAGCTCGTCAATAAGCTTCAAGAGGAGATCACAACTCATATAGCTACTTATGAGTCGACTAAACATGTGGCTGCTTTGAGGACCGAGGAGTTAGCCTGACTTAAGGGGGAACAGGCAGAGTTGACCCATGAGCTAGGTCAACGTGCCAAAGAGGTCGAGTCTACTACAGAGGTTGCTCGCCATCGAAATGTGCTTTTAGAACGATCCTAGGAGGAAGTGGCGAAGCTAACAGAAGAGACCAAGACTTTGAGAGAGGAGTTGGACCGGATCTGCCTCGACATACAATCTGTCGATGCTTAGATTAAGCATCTGCAGGAAGAGGTTTTGTTTGAAAAGAGGGAGAGGATTCGCAGGAGTGTGCTTGGGATGCTCAACTCGCGGCACAAGATTTGAAGGCGAGATGGGATGAAGAGAGAACACGTCAAGTTCTGTCCGTTATGAAGCGATCCAAGCAGCTTAGAGGGCTGAGAAGCAGTGTGCCTCCCTCCTCGACCGAGACCCTGCGGTGAATTGGCCCTATAGAGGCTAGAGGCTCTCAATAAAGAGGCGGTTGAGAAGCATCGTCGTAGTTTCCTTAGAAAGCTAGAGATTGTTGTCACTTGTAAGGTAGGTTTTGATCACCTCATCGCCCAACTTTCTTTTGAGTTGAGAGGACTCAACTACGAGTATCCCAAGAGGGTGCTGGTTTGCTTGAACCTTATCAAAAAGATGGAGCTAGATGATAGTTTGACAGTGGTGAGGGGTCAGGTGAGAGTTTGGACCAAACAGTCACTGGTGATGGGGCTGGCCCATCCAACCGACCTAGGACTATGACTCCTTAGTTTTTTCTTTCTTTTGTTGAGTCTTTTGTATAAAAGTCCTGTAAATGTTTGTAAGCCTATCAATGAAAAAGGACTCGTTTTGCCTTTGATTCACTTGTATCTGCTCTTGGCGTTTGTTTGAGAGGGTTGAGTTGCAAAGAGTTTTGCGTTGTGCCTTGGTTATACTCGTGAGAACAATACCAATGTCTTTGAATGCCTTGGACGAGTCGGTGAAGATCGAGTCGTAAGGGCTTTGCATCGCACTTTGCTTTTGGTTGAGAGACCGACACGAAGGTCTTTGGATGCCTTGGACTGGTCGGTGAAGAACGAGTCATAAGGGCTTTGTGTCGTGCCTTGGTTTTACAATTTACTCATGAGAATGATACCAAGGTCTTTAGATACCTTGGATGAGTCGGTGAAGACCGAGTTGCAAGGTCTTATGATCATCATCACAAGATGTTTGGGAGAGGCACTTCATTGTTATGGGGGAATCCTTGGTTACATTTACTGAAAGTACTTTTTGAGGTGTTTAATATTCCAGGGGTGCTTGAAGACTTCCCCGTTTTGATTTTGCAATCAAAAGGTTCCCAATGGACTTCTTCCACAATCTTGTAGGGTCCTTCCTAATTTGCGGCGAGTTTTTTATGGTTCTCTTTTTTGTTGAAGACAGCTTTTCTGAGGGCCAAATCTCCTATTTGGAACCTTTGAGGTCAGACTTGGCTATTGTAATGTCGAGCGATGTGCTACTGACCAAGTATTAGAGATCGGAGTGCCTGCTCTCTTATTTCATCGACAAGGTCGAGTCCACTTCTGAGGCCGATTTAGTTGGTTTCTTCATTGAAGTATTGTAGCCGTATGGTAGGCATTCTGACTTCTACTGGGGTAACCACTTATACTCCATACGTCAGTCGGACTGGTGTTTCCCCAGTAGAGTTTTTGTAGGTCATCCTATATACCATAAAATACCAGGGAGTTCGACCCAAGCTCCTCTTTTTTGGCCTACTTTCTCTTCAATGCTTGCAGTATGCACTTGTTGGTTGCTTCTGCCAGTCCATTGCATTTGGGGTGTGTTACTGATACGAATTTGAGTCAGATCTTCCGCTCCTTCGTAGAAATTGCGAAACCCTTTGCTGTCGAATGGATCCTGTTATCGGTAATGATGGTTAAATGTATTCCAATCTATTGATGATTCATTTCCAGACGAAATTGCGGATATCTTTTTCACTAATTCTTGCTAGTGGGTCTACTTTTATCCATTTAATAAAGTAGTCTATAGCCACTATCAGGAACTTCCGTCGTCCAGCTGCTATTGGGAATGATCCCAGCAAGTCTAATCCCCATTGAGCAAAAAGAAAACTGATTGATGAGAGTGAGCTCAGTTGCTGGAGCTCTAGGGATGTTTGAGAAGAATTGACAGGCTTCACACTTGGGCTGTGAGTTCCTTCGACTCTGCTAAGATGGTTGGCCAATAATAGTCTTGCCTGATGACTTTTCGTGCTAAAGTCCTAGGTGTGATGTGGTTTCCACACATTTCTTCTGGTCAGAGGCATTGGAGGTAGGGTCTCATGCTGTTGCTGGTGTAGAAGAGCTGGTAAAGTTGGTCTTCTATCATGAGTTACTTTGGAGCCTTTCTTTATAAGATCCTGGCTTCCATTCGCTTCTAGCAGAATACCTTTGTTAAGTACTGGATGAACAGATCTATCCAGCACAGTTCCGACTGGTGGTCCACTTGCATGACTGAGTCGACCGTTGGTTCTGCAATGCTGGGCTTTTTGAGGGTGTCTGCGTAAATTGGTCCTGTCTGCGTAAATTGGTCCCCATCCTGCCCCTGAGCTCAAGGAACCAAATGGACAAAGCATTCGCATGAGCGTTGCGGACCCTGGGACTTGTTCGATTGGAACCCCCTTTAGTTTGCCTAACAGTTCTTTGGCTTTATCTAGGTACTTTGCCATTCTGAGGTCATTTGCTTCATATTTCCCTTGGATTTGATAAACGATGAGTTGGGAGTCAGCCATTATACATACATATTCTCCCTCGGCCGCTAAAGTGGTTTCGAGACGGGCTAGGAGAGCTTCACACTCTGCTTCATTGTTCGAAGCTAGGAAATCAAAAGCAATTGCATATTTAGAAATGCGCTTTTCCGAGTTGCACAATTCCACTCCTGCTCCGCTGCCATTTTCTCTGGAGGTGAGTCTACTTTCAATACCCACCGCAATAGGAATTCAGGCTGGTCATATCTAGGGGTATTGCTTTTCTTGGGCGCGGCTTTCCTAGCTGGTTTTTCAGTTGGAGGTGGAGTTGGTTCATACATGTGCGAATCATTCTCCGAGCCCAGGGATTCAATTATGAAGTCGATGACAACGTGAGCTTTGATGGTTGTGTGGGGCTCAAACTAGATATCGTACTCACTGAGTTTTATGGCCTAGTTGGTCATTCGTCCGGATGTGGCGAGGCTACCAAGTACTTTCTTCGTAGCCCAATTCGTTCGGACTATTACTGTGCAAGCTTGGAAGTATGGTCAGAGTCGCCTTGCCGTGGTGATGAGGGCGAAAGACGCCTTTTCGATGAGAATTTTGTTGAGCTTTGTCGTTTTGAGAAAGCGATTATAACATAGTAGATCGGCTTCTGAACATTCTTTCTCGCGGGCCAGAATCAAGCTTACGGCTTCGGCCGAGATGGAGAGGTATAGATAGAGTTCTTCTTGGACGGGCTGCTTAGCAAAGGCTTGGTGCCCAAGTATCTTTTGAGTTCGACGAAGGTGTTGTTGCATTCTTTTGTCCACTGGATGTTGTCTCTAGGCCCTTTGGCTCCCCTCAGGACTTTGAAGAATAGGAGGCTCTTTTAGGCCTATTTGGAGAGAAAACGGCTCAAAACTGCTATTCGTTAATTTAACTTTTGGATATCTTTGGTCATCCTTTCGATTGCGGCTATCTTTCAGGTTGATTTCGATCCCGCATTAGGTGATCATGAACCCGAGAAACTTACCCGGCTACGCACAGCAGACAAATTTTGCGCGGTCGCGTTTCATCTGATATCGGCGGAGAATGGAGAAAGCTCCTACGAGATTTGCACTATGGGAAATAGGGTCCTTGGATTTCACCAGGATGTCCACATATGCTTTCACATTGTAGCCGACTTGTTCTTTAAAGATTTTGTTGATTAGCCTCTACTATGTCACAACATTCTTGAGACCGAAGGGCATTACTCCGTAGCAGTAAGTCCCCTGGTCTGTGATGAAGAAAGTTCTCTTCATCGTGCTCTGCTATCTTTATTTAGTTGTAGCCTAAGGCGTCCAAGAAGTTGAACATTTCATGTCCCGAGCTCCCATCAACTAATTGGTTGATCCAAGGGAGGGGAAAGTTGTCCTTAGGACAAGCTTTGTTGAGATCGGTGAAATCGATGTACATCCTCCATTGGCCATTGGTTTTTTTACTAGTACGACATTTGCTAAACATTTGGGATTTAGACTTCCCTGATGTATCCTGCTTTTAGCAGTTCGTTAACTTCTTCTGCTACTGCATGCTATCTTTCTGGTCCGAGATATCTTTTCTTTCGTCAAACAGGTTTGTAGTGCCAGTCGACGCACAACTCGTGAGCCATCACTTTAGGATTTATGCCTAGAATGCTTCAGGTCCCCAAGTGATAACATCAGTGTTCCCGCATAGGAACTCAATTAGCACTTGTCTCTGAGGCTCGGGCAGTTTTGACCCAATTAGCACCTTTTTGTTTCCATCGATGTCGAGCATGATTTCATCTAGTTCTTCGACAAGGGTGGTTCGTTCTCTGTTATCGTCCTTCTGTAGATCTGCTTGGGGCTTTTCAATTGCCAGAGTCTGAGGTCCCATTGCCCTTCATCGAGAGCATGTAGCATGATTTGACTTTGTGCTAATTGCTCCGTGCAATGTCGACTCCTTCGAGGGTAGGGAATTTTATTATCTGGTGGTAGATGAAGGGGATCCCCTAAAGATGGTTCAGGGAGTTCACTCATGATTATTTTGTAGGCCGACTTAACGCCCATCACAATAAACTGGACTCGAACGGTGGATTGGCGTGGGCAGTCACCAAGAACCATTGGTGGGGTGATCACGCCTTTTAACCATACGTAATGTCCCCAAAAGCCTACAAGAGGGCTCAAACACGGTTGTAGCTCAGATTTGTCGATCTTCATTTGGTTGAAGGCGTTCACGAACAGGACGTCGGCAGAGCTGCCCATATCGACCATTATCCGCTTGACTTGGAACCC
Source organism: Asparagus racemosus (assembly GCA_037177215.1). Classification (NCBI taxonomy): domain Eukaryota; kingdom Viridiplantae; phylum Streptophyta; class Magnoliopsida; order Asparagales; family Asparagaceae; genus Asparagus; species Asparagus racemosus. The sequence goes on along the minus strand of JBAKGM010000081.1, from coordinate 20,601,526 downwards.
ACTGATTATGGAGGAAATAATGATGGGGTCATCATGGGGCATCATCACACCTTTCAAGTCAGCATTTACGAAAGTTATGGACTGGTCTATCTTAAGTTTCTTTTTGCACAGGTTTATTTCGAGGGCTCACCGAGCCTACTTTTTTTAGCGTTGTTTGACATCCCTCCAGCGGCTAGGCTGCCACTAATGGTGTTGATTGTGCCTCTATCACCACCCTTCTTTGGTTAACCTCTTTGTTGGTTTGGTCGGGGTGATCTTGACTATCCTTCTAGGTTGTCTGGGTTCAACCCTTCCTTGTTGCGGTAGTCGGTTAATTTTGAGCAGTCCTTTTCTGATAAGGTCCTCGGTGTCCCTTTAGAGGACTCGGCAATTGTCTATGTCATAGCCGTGGTCTCTATGATAGCGACAGAATTTTTTGGAATCCCTTCTGTGGGGGTCTAAGGTCATGTAGGAGGGGGCTTTGGTTAGATGCCCTTACTGCTAGATTTCGTGTAAGACTTTGCGAGAGGGGTGAGTTTATGAGGTCGAATGTGGGTCCATTCGTCGCGTTCCCTCCGCTCACTCCTGTCTCTTCCACCTTCCTTCTTATCGAACCGCCCGGATTGGAAGCTTGACTTGAGTCGGTCATTGTCGACCTTTTTGCTTCAGAGGGTCGCTGCTCAGGCCGCTTTTTTGTGAATGCGGCCGTCTTCCGCATCTATGTGTGACAGCTCTAGCCATCGGTCGAAATCAGCCACATGATTCATTATGAGTGAAACCGACAGCTTCTCGTCTACCAAACCCATGATTATTCCGGCCATCGCAACCATGTTGTCGGGGTCATTTACTTCTAACCGTTTGGCTTGGAACCTCTTGAAGTATTTTCTGAGGGTTTCGCCCTGTTTTTGCCTGATTTGCAGCAGGAGGTCGAGAGGTGCCTTCTTTTTGGTATCCGCTAGAAAATAGTGGACAAACTTTTGTGAAAGTTGCTCGTAGTTATGGACGGATTTCCTTTTCAGGGTGTTTCACCACATCTTAGCATTGTTGCCAAGAGTGATATGGAAAGCCTGACATATGACTAGGGTTGGTACATGTTGCATGCACATTAGATCAAAGAAGTTTTGCGCATGTTCGGCTGGGTCTTCGCCCTTATACTTCTCGATATGCGGCATCTTAAATTTAGGGCAGGAGAACCATAATGTCATCAGAGAGGCGAGTGTTCCTTCAGATAACAACCACCATGTTAAAAGTTCGATTGTAACCAGAGTTACAATCGGCTTTGATTGTTGGGATCTGGCTCGCTACAGTCGCATAGGTGTATCCCATTCCCAACGACGCAGCTCGAGGGTCATGGCTTGAGCTGTTGCACGTCGTTCTTCGTCTTCCAACCTTTGGGACCTCTCCTAGCGTCGAGGTGGCGGACAGTAGAGAGTTTTGAAGAAAGGATCTTAATTATAAGGATTTAGATAATATTTGATCCATAGGATCTGAGAATATCTTTGGAAAGAGAAACGAAACTTTTTTCCCCACATATGCGATATTGATAAGATGAATGGTGCCCACATGATCACACCTAGCATGATATTTTCACATACAAAATATCTATTGCAATTTGCACATATTTGGCATATTATAATTTAATACCAAGGAGAATTTTTTTAAAACCTTTTTTTTAAAATAATTAGCAAAAATGACATTTTTGCTAATTATTTAGCAGAATCAACCTTTTTTTGGCCAGCACAACAAGGCTGGCCAAAAAGAGGTCGATTTTGCAAAATACGGTCTCGAAAACACACGGAACTAGTAGTCCCGTTTGTTTAACGCTCACTAATCAGCGTCTGAACACCACACAGAAAACACACGGGACTAGTAGGAACTACTAGTCCCGTGCATTATACTCCACAGAAAAACACACGGGACTACTAGTCCCGTGTGTTAAGCAGACGCTTCTGCTACAGCCCAGCAAGTACACGGGACTAGTAGTCTCGTGTATTTGTCGGCTCTATAAAACCCTAGCCGTGCCCAAAAATTAGGGCACAGCCACACTCCAAAACTTCTCGCTCTCTCCTCAAATCCTCCGAACCCAAACTCTCTCTACTCTCGTTCTCTCCCTTAAATCCTCCAACCCAAACTCTCTCCACTCTCGCTCTCTCCCTCAAATCCTACAAACCCAAACCGATCTCTCTCCCCCACCCCATTCATCCTCTCCCACATAACCTCCTTCTCCCTCAATTTTCTCTCTCCCCTTCTCTCCAAACCCAAACCAAGGCTCTTCCCCAAAATGTCTCTCTTGATTCACTTAGGCGTTGTTGAACTCCAACGCCGTCTAATCTCTCCAACGCCGACGAACTTCAACTCTTCATCAAGGTAAAATTTTCTAATTTTGTATAATTTTTTAGTTACAATTGTAGTAAGAAAATAACCCTATATTTAGAATAACTTTATTTCAATTTTGATAAACAATATGGTTCGGTTAAAATTTGATAGAAAATTTGATAAGATATATAAAATTTAATTTATGAATAATATAGATAATTTGCATATGATGAATGTTAATATTTCAGTTCCGATGGCGAACGGACTACCCATTATTTGTTTCTTCAATGGGAGAGTGAATGTTGGAATGAATAATATGCCTATACACGAGGAAGAATCTAAAAAATGTTCATGTTACCTAAAACATGCAACTTCAATGGATTGATGAAGGAAATATACAGAGTTACTAGAATTAACCAAGGAGAGTATGCAACTAAAGTGTTTTGTAATTGTTCGATAAATGAAAAAATAACTGCTGTAGAGATCACCAATGATGAAGAAATGATTGACATGATACAACTTGTGGATAGTGCGGAAGGTTCGTTGAGCTTTTCATCGAACTCATGAGGATCTTCATGATGGTCGTGAGGAGATGGCACAGGAGGAGGATCTCTTATATGCACGCCGACAAAATAGACGAAGACGAGGTGGATCTTGCACACAGGACAATGAAGCTGGTCCGTCACAGCCACACACGCAACGGAGAGCGAGCTCGTACAAGCTCAAGTCAATAGAGGATGAGAACGATCTGAGCGGGTACGAAGAGAGACAACGGGAAGGGTCAGACTTTTAGGTTGTATGTGATACTTTATTGGATTTTCTGCTTGGACTCTATTCAAATAAATATACTTGATACATTTGGATTTGTGACAATATGTTGGCATAAGGATATACAATGTGTTGCTGTGGACTGTTATCTGTTGTGTTGTGATGTTTTGGATTGATTATGTGTTTTAAGTTATGTTTGTTTCTTAAAACTTATAAGTTAGATAAGGATTATATTGTTTAGATATGTATATGAGGTGGATTTAAATTTTTTGTGCACATGAAATATTGTATATACGCAAGATATAAGTCGGACTAGAAGCGTGCATGTTTCGTGCATATTTTGGACTCTATAAAACCCACGAGACTAGTCCCATTAATTTTCTGCTAGTGTGCTGAAAGCCAACGGGACCCACGAGAATAGTAGTCCCGTTGGCTTTCTGTTGCTGCAAAACTCATGGGACTACTAGTCCTGTGAGAATTCTGAAGGTACTTAGCAGCTGATTAGCCAGCTCTAAACACACGAGACTACTAGTCCCATGTGTTTTGAATCTCATATTTTGTAAAATCGACCTCTTTTTAGCCAGCTCACGAATATTTAGCAAAACGATCGGTTTTGCTAAATATTTTCCAAAATGGGTTTCTTTCAAAAAATTCTCCCCCATTCCCAACGACACAACTCGGTGGTCATGGCTTGAGCTTTTGCACGCCATGTCCCTCTGTTCAGGTATCTCTCAAGTATTTATAACAAAACGGGTTTGATGTTGTGACAGTTAAGGAGTGGTTTCCTTGACCTGCTCTTCGTCTTCTTGCCTTTAGGACCACTCTCCCCGCGTCGAGGTGGCAGGCAGTGGAGAGTTTTGAAGAAAGGGAGGCGGTCAAGGAGTTCGTTCGAGAAAGACACAAATTGATGTTGGAAAGACTGTGCTAATCTCTGAGGATTCATCTAGCTAAGCTTGACTGATATAACCGTCACCAAAGGACTCTTCGGGAGTGCTTAGCTTAGGGATCTGAAAATGGTTAGGATCAGCTATTTTTGGCCTAACAATGGGCGCCAAACTGTTTATGTCAGAAAGCTAATCTCAGAATTCTGTGGGAGATTAATATTAGATTAAGAATTAAGGGGGCCTTAATCTTCTCCAATAATTGATTAAATTAAAGACAGCAGATCCCTACACAAACAACAAATTTTAGAGGCCCTGGAGGAGATTTCCTCCGACTCCAACGCTCAATTTAGTGTTTGATCAATTCAACAGGAAGAATATCAAATAGGGTTCAAAGTTCTTAGAATACACACCTGAGAACGATGGAGATCTCTTATGCTTTATATGGGGTGTTTGGGGGCAAATCGGTAACTTGGCTCAACTGGCAGGGACAGTATCTCACCGACACCTTTCTTTGTCAATGACCGATTGGCCATTTGGGCTGAGTCGCCCATGCCACATTAATGTGATAGTGACAGAAGAACGGAGTGTGGGCGTCATGCAAGGAGTCATTATCATACTTGACCTGCATTTAATGTGATGGCGACCAAGTGGCGAAGCATGGACGATGCTCGAGAAGCTATCATCACGCCTGGTTGCATATTAAATGTGGGCACCTTTGACGAGACAGTCGGCCATCCATCTGATCGTGTCGTGTGTTCCCCAATGGGGTTCGAATCAAGAAGATCCGACGATGCCTCTCGATCCAGACTAGGGTTATAGGAAGGGTCAGACAATTTACTCTGATTGTGGAGATATCAAGAGGGGTTTCTGACCATATGACCCGACCCTATTAACACATGGCCGGTCCTTGGGGGATTCATTAAATTCACGATTTTTAGGATGTGACAGTAATGTCAGTACAGAACCACTAGGTTGTTTGATCTACATATTTTCAGCGAAGAAGAACGCACAAGTCAACATCTAGAATCTAGTGTCATGTATACATGATGACACTTTCTCCACAGAAAGAAACCCAAAGTCCTATTAACATTCCATATCATCATAAAAGATAGTGTCAAGCAAAATCCCTCGTCAATTATAATGCAGGGTCACCCACCCATGTACAGAAACAGTAATTAAGTCATGTTCCTGAATTAAAACTAATAATCTTATCTTGCCACCTAATATATTAATAGCCAGCCAACAACAATACCATCATGCTATGCAAATATATTATTAGTGGTTCATCTTCGAAGTTTGTGTTCATTGAAATAAATGAATGAAATAATAAATTACAAAGTAGAACAGCATAAATCATTAAAAGTCTATGAAATTTGAAAAAGAAAGTAGAAATGCTTTGCAACCTACCATTTCTGCAAGTTGGTTACTTTGTGGGGTTTGAGAAAAACCTGGCTCTCTTGTTTCCACAGTATCCGCTGTCTGCTAAAACAATTAAGAAAATGTAGAAAAGAAACATTTTCTGCAATAACTACAAAAAAAAAAAAAAAGGAAAACAGCAAGTTACGGACCTTATCATCCACCTTCCTCTTGTCACCAGAATGTTCAGCTAGCTGAAAGGAGGAACAGCCTTGATCAGAAGGCTGATTGCTGGTTAATGTTATATCCTGCGAGCAAGAACCAATATACTTTTTTTCAGTCACTCCAAGATTTCGGGTTTTCCCACATTTCATATGAAGACATCAAAATCTAGCTTTAAGGCATAGAAATTGACTTACAGGCATAGGAATTGACTGCATAGAGCTACCAATCATATCTGATGATGAGGAGAGAAGCTCGTCCATATTGGTAACCATATCGTGGCCAAAAATGGACTCGTTTCTGCAAAGTCATCACCTTACAAGATAAGTTTTCACTTAAAACAATATTTCAGCATGACAAGGAAGAATAAAGTGTATCATAAGACAGTTTAGTTCCAATGCAATGTTACAGGTAGTTACCTGAACATCCTATCCAGGTCATCAAAGTCATTGATATTAGCCCAGTCACAGTCAAGAAAGCTATCATTTCCTTTATCATCACGCGCACCACCAAAAGGTTCAGGTTCACCATCCAGCTGCACTGTATCACCACCATAAGTAACTAAATGATTTATGCGAAAGTAAAACTTCTTTGCTGTTTAACAATTCATGAGAATCACAACATCCATCCATATTACCAGTCATTTTATTAATTAATCCTTGTTCAAGGGAGCCATCATTATTTCCATTATTGTACCCTGTATTCAGTTCACTATTTAAGGATGGCAAATCAGGCCAGGGGTCCATCTCAAGCCTTGAACTGGAATGATCTTCATTTGCAAGACAGCAGCTGTTTTCCACACCACAGCCAGGAAATTCATCGCTTGCTCCAGAACTCTGCCCGGCAAACTGTAGAATAGAGCCAGCATCATCATTCCCCTCTTTCTTGTTGCACTCTTTGAAAGTAAATGCTGGGTGTTCAGAGTCTTTAGGATAAGGCACAATATGGTCTTCATTTTGATTTAATTCACCCCATATTGTTTCATTGACCTACGAAGATCAAAATAATTGCATATATTCATTTAAAAGGTGAAAAAAGGTCATGTTGATATACATTATAAGGAAATCAATAAAACTGAAAATAATAGACTACGTTCATTGAATTCACATAATAATATCAACCATTTGAACTGAAGGAAAAAATATATTCTCATGCAAGGACTTGCAGATCAGAAGGTTGCTTGTGAAAGAAGGAATCATAGGTTTAAGATAAACAGTCAACATAAAGAAAATTTTTTCGTTTAAAAAGAAAGGTTGGGAGTTACTGCATATTCACTCAATAGTTTGTTGGAAAAAAAAGAGCAGTCGTCATAGGCACAGTAGATGCTAGAGTAACCACCTACCCCACTAACTGTTACTATAGCAATATTGTAGCAACACTGCTCACCGACCGCAAACTCCCCTATAAATAGGCCCCTCGGTGTTAAGTTGAGATCACTCCAGAATCACAGTATCTCCAATTAAGAGAGAAGAAAAAGAGGGAGAGAGAAAAATAGAGAGTTTCTCCTTATTCTATAGAGAGATTGTAACTCCTAAATTTTCTTCATAGTGGATTCTTCTATTCTTACCCGTAGTTTTTACCCCAAATTCATTTAGAGGGTTTTTCACGTAAATCTGTGTGTTCAACTTTATTATTTCTGCACTACTTTAGCTGCGACCCTGCTCTATTGAGCTCTGGTTTTCCCAACAAGTGGTATCAGAGCCTGGCTTAGGGTACGTGTTTCTGCTTATCGTCTGCTCTGTGGCTGCCGCTAAAAGTGAATCCTCCACATCAGAAAATAAATTAGATTATCGTTTACCCTTCGAAGGTATTGGGCACTATTCATGAGGGTGGTACTATTCACGAGTACGGTTACTATTCACGAGGACGGTTATTGTTTATAAATACGGTTATTGTTCCTGTGAAATAGTAAAAATTATTGTTCGTGATAGAAACAATGGCGGTGAAGTTTGAGATTGAGAAATTCAACGGGAGTAATTTCTCACTGTGAAAGTTGAAGATAAAAGCTATCTTGAGAAAAGATAATTACCCAGCGGCCATTAGAACAAGGCCGGACGACATCGCAGATGATAAGAAGTGAAACAAGATGGACGGGAATGCTATTGCAAATCTCCATCTGACATTAGCAGATAAGGTGTTGTCAAGCATAGAAGAGAAGACAACAAAGAAAATCTGGGATACTCTAACAAAGCTATATGAGGCTAAATCCTTGCACAATAAAATTTTTTAAAAAAGGAGACTTTACACTCTGAGGATGGCGGAATCTACATCGATGACCGACCACATCAAGACCCTAAATGTACTATTCTCCCAACTCACAACGTTAAGGCATACAATCGGTGTGAATGAACGTGCGGAGCTTCTACTTCAAAGTCTACCTGATTCGTATGATCAGCTCATCATCAATCTAATGAACAATGTCCTTACGGACAATCTAGTCTTCGACGACATTGTAGCCACCGTTCTGGAGGAAGAAAATCGGTGCAAGAATAAGGAAGACAGGCTGGCAAGTTCGCAATAAGCGGAGGCCTTATCGGTGATGAGAGGAAGATCAACGGACCGTGGCTCTAGTGGGAGTCATACCCATGGTAGATCAAAATCAAGAAGTAAGAAGAATATTAAATGTTACAACTGTAGTAAAAGAGAGCACATGAAATCGAAGTGTTGGCACAATAAGAAGAGTGGAGATAAAAAGCCTACAGAGCCATCAACATCTCAAGGATGCATCGTCAGCACATCAGACGATGGTGAAATTTTATACAGTAGAGAAATCACTGCTGATGAAGGCAGAAAAAGATTTGCTGATGTCTGGCTTCTAGATTCAGCAGCCTCCTGGCACATGACCTCTCGAAGAGAATGGTTTCACAAATATGAACCTATCTCAGGGGGATCTGTATTTATGGGCAATGATCGTGCCTTGAAAATTTTTGGTATTGGCACTATCAAAATTAAAATGTTTGATGGTACAATACGCACTATTCAAGATGTACGGCATGTGAGGGCTTGAAGAAAAATCTATTGTCTTTAGGACAATTAGATGAGCTCGAATGCAAGGTTCATATAAAAAATAGGATCATGAAGATTGTTAACAGGTCGCTTGTGGTGATAAAAGGAGAAAAGATAACTGCAAATCTATACATGCTCAAGGGAGAAACCCTGCAGGAGGCAGATTTATGTGTAGCATCAACCAGCCGTGGAGAAAAACAAACCATGATGTGGCACCGTAAACTAGGCCACATGTCAGAACGAGGCTTGAAGATTCTCTCCGATCAGAAGCTATTTCCTGGACTCAAATCGGTAGCTCTTCCATTCTGTGAGCATTGTATTACAAGTAGCATCGGCTATAAAGTTCAACACATCGAGTTCTAGAAGCAATGCTATTCTGGAACTGGTTCATTCTGATGTACGGCAAGCACTAGCTACATTCATGGAAGAGCAAAATACTTTGTCCTTTATTGATGATTATTCCAGAAGATATTAGATTGACCCCATGAAGAAGGCAGATGTATTTCCAGTCTTTAAAACTTACAAAGCGCGAGTCGAGCTTAAATCTGAAAAGAAGATCAAATGTTTGAGGTCAGATAATGGAGGAAAATACACAAACGGTGAATTTTTTGCATTCTGCAAATAAGAATGCATCAAAACACAATTCAGTACTACATATACTCCTCAACAAAATGGAGTAGCAGAGCGGATGAACAGAACTCTTTTGGAAAGAATAAGAGCAATGTTGACAACCGCAAATCTGAATAAAGTTTTAGGCGGAAGCAGTAAAAACCGCATGTTATGCGGTGAATCGATCTCCATCAATCGCAATACATTTAAAAACGCTGATGGAGATGAGGACTGATAAGCCAGCTGATTATTCTAACCTCTATATATTTGGAAGTCCAGTGTACGTAATGTACAATGCCTAAGAAATTCCAAAACTGAATTTAAAATCTAGAAAATGTATATTCTTAGGATATGCTGACGGAGTAAAGGGATATCGCCTGTGCGATCCCACTACCCACAAGGTTATCGTCAGTAAAGATGTTATCTTTGTAGAAAATCAACTACAAAAAGAACAGGAAGAAAGCAGTTCAAGGAAGGACTCAGAGACTGTAGCTGTTTAGGTAGAAAATGATCTAAATTTTTCTGAAGCAACACCGGAGCATGATGTACAAGAACCAGTCGAGTCCGAGGCTCCAGAAATTCAAAGGTCATCTTATGAGAGAAGACTACGGACTTGGCACTTAAAGTATATTACGGAGAGTAATATTGCATACTGTCTTCTAACAGAGGATGGCGAATCATCAACTTTCCATGAAGCTATAAATAGCACAGATGCATTTTCGTGGATGGCAGCAAAGAAATTAAAGCTCTCCATAAAAACAAGACTTGGGATCTTGTGTCACTACCACAAGAAAGAAAGACTATTGAAAATAAATGGGTCTATAAGATCAAGCCAAATAGCGACGATTAAGTGGAGCGGTATTGTACTAGATTGGTGGTAAAAGGATATGCTCAGAAAGAAAGTATTGACTTTAATGAAATATTTTCTCCTGTAGTTCGACTTACAGGAGTTCGAGTAGTCCTGCCTATAAGCACTATATTTGACTTACATCTAGAGCAGCTAGATGTGAAAATAATTTTTCTTCATGGAGATCTTGAAGAAGAAATTTATATGCTCAAACTAAAAGGTTTTGAAGAAAAAGAAAAAGAGAACTTAATTTGCAGGTTAAACAAATCTCTGTACGGTCTAAAATAGGCGCCGAGGTGTTGGTACAAGAGATTTGATTCATTCATCATGAGCCTTGGATACAACAGACTCAATTCAGACCCTTGTGCATATTTCAAGAGGTTTGATAAAAATAACTTTGTTATTTTATTGTTGTATGTTGACGACATGTTGGTTGCAGGCCCCAACAAAGATCGTATTAAAGAATTGAAGGCTCAATTGGCTAGGGAATTTGAAATGAAGGATTTAGGAGCCGCAAACAAGATTCTAGGGATGCAAATTTACCGAGACAGAAATAATAGGAAGATTTGGCTTTCTCAAAAGAATTATTTGAAGAAAATCTTGCGGCGCTTCAACATGCAAGATTGTAAGCCAATTTCTACCCCACTTCCTGTTAATTTCAAGTTATCCTCCAATATGTGTCCTAGCAGTGAAGAAGAGAGGATGGAGATGTCTCGAGTACCGTATGCATCAGCAGTGGGAAGTTTGATGTTCGCGATGATTTGTACAAGACCAGACATTGCACAAGCAGTGAGAGTGGTTAGTCGATACATGGCGAATCCTGGTAGAGAGCATTAAAATGCTGTAAAAAGGATCCTAAGATATATTAAGGGGATCTCAGAGGTTGCATTATGTTACGAGGGATTAGATTTTATTGTCAATAGATTTGTTGATTTTGATTATGCAAGCGATCGTGATAATAGCAAATCTACCACAGGCTATGTGTTCGCATTTGCTGGCGGAGCTGTAACCTGAGTTTCAAAACTGCAATCAGTTGTGGCTACCCCAACAACAGAAGCAGAATATGTAGTAGCTACACAAGCTAGTAAAGAGGCGATATAGTTGAAGATGGTGCTGGAGGAACTCGGCCATGAACAAAAGAAGATTCCTCTCTTTTGTGACAGTCAGACTGCGTTGCATCTAGTAAGGAATCCAGCCTTTCATTCGAAGACAAAACACATTCGAGTATAATACCACTTTGTTCATGAGAAAGTGGAGGAAGGAACTGTGGATATGCAGAAAATTCACACCAAAGACAACCTAGCAGATTTTTTGACAAAGTCAGTGAATACTAACAAGTTTATCTGGTGTCGATCCTCCTGTGGTCTGATGGAAATGTAAGCAACATGAAGATGGCAAGATAGAAAGAATGGTATGAAGCTATGATTGACACTCAATCAAATCTTCAAGTGGGAGATTGTTGAAAAAAAGGTGTGCAGCCTCCAAAAGCGCAGTCGTCACCTACCCGCTACAGTAGTAATACTGTAGCAAACACTGTAGCAACAGTGCTACCCAACCATAATCTCTCCTATAAATAGGCACCCTTAGGCTTAAGTTGAGATCATCCTAGAAACAACAACTCCTCTGCATATAGAATTGAGAGAAAATAATAGAGAGATTATCTCCTTATAAAGAGAGATTGTAATCCTCCTAAATTTTCTTCATAGTGAATTCTTTTTATTCATGCCCGTGGTTTTTATCCCAAATTTATTTAGGGGGTTTTCCATGTAAATCTGTGTGTTCTTTATTACTTCTGCAATACTTTAGCTGCAGCTTTGCTCTATTGGGCCCTGGGTTTGTCCCAACAAAAAGGAGTTTTCTTATAACACTGAAACTTAGCAATTTACTAATATTTTGAAAGTTATGCAGGTTATTCTGATGTTTAGCTATTCATTTTCCACTAAAGTTTTCATCAATATGAGAATTAAGGAAGATGAATGAAATTTTAAATATTTTAACAAACATTAATGAAATATAAATAATATAAGTTATTGGTAATTCTAACTACGAGAACCAGGTAGTTATATGTATTTTGAAATACAAAATTATGAAAGTTTCACTTAAGATTTTAGGAAGAAAAATATTTATGGAAAACAGTATTATATTTTTGTTATGTTTTTGTTTTTTTATTTTATTATTATTATTATTATTTTGAAATATGGTTCCTCCACAAATGGAGCAAAACCAAGCTAACTAACAAAAAATATTGATATCTAACTAAGAAGAAAACTCATCCGACAAATCCTCGAACCAGAATTTTTCTAACTCTATTTCTCGCTCTAGTGCAGTTAGCTTGTGCGTGACCTTATTTGGTTCTCCGGGCAAATAAGAAAAATCCGGTTGCTCACAACACACCCACTCCTCTCTTAATTACTCAAATATTGATCCTAAAGGATGAAAATCATGATTCACATCGCAAAGCTTTTGAACCACTCTAAGGCAATTAGATTCGACCATAGATATAGAAATATCAGTTTTCACTA
>JBAKGM010000081.1:20543983-20563179 GCA_037177215.1 Asparagus racemosus | reverse complement strand
CAATCAAAGAAGCATTTTCAATGGAAGATGCAAGAAAAATTAGTAAGTACTCATAAAATTTCATACTTTAATCTTCAGTACAAAATGAAATATAAATTTTTGAAATCATAAACTAATTGTATAATGACATGTAGATGTTCTTGCAATAGCAACTAACGTGACGCCGGTGATCAACTATGTTACGAAATATAACAAACCAGATAGTAGGAGGAAAATCACGATGATGGATAAAAGGTATATATGATACTTATTTTCAATAGCGTAAGAAAAAAATTAAGATTGACATTCTTTCTTTTACAAATACAGTGAATGACGTTATTTGATGCAATAAAAACTCTTATCGGATGCATAGCAAAAGAATTCATTGCAGAGAAAAAAGAGCTAATTCCTAACACTATTTAAGTAATAAATTAGAAAAACATAAAAAATCATAAAAAATTTCATATATATGAAATTGACCTTTGTTCTCATTGAAACATAAAATAATCAGAGTGCATATTTTTAGATGATTGTGTTGAAAAATCAAAAACACACTCAAATCAAGGCAAAAATAGATGAAAAGCCAAAAGATGAACGAGCCAAAGGAAATATGATAACACAAGAAATCTAGTTTAAGTTGATATAGACGATGAAGACACTACTCTAGAATTGTTAGGAAAAAATAAATATGCAGAAGGATTGATCTTGGCTCAATTAAAATACGAAAAAGAAGGAATAAAGGGCAACATATATTTTATACTATAGCTTAACATTTTGAGTAAAATTAGGAAACTTTAGAAGGAATTTTCATGCAAATTGTTATAATATTTTTATATGTTTATGTAAATGCTTTTATCATATAAAATTATACTAGAGTTACCATTCATCTTTACTTTTTGTCGTTTTTATTTTAAGTCTATCAACAATTAAGATCTCTTACGTTGTGGAGGAAAGTATGTGTCCTGTGTTGAGCTTATACAAATCATCTTACTATTAAGTATTTTTTTACTTTTACAATAATATTTTTTTTTGTAGGTCAAGTTCTTTTTGTAGAAATTTATTTATATTTTTTATCCATCAACAACAGATTATTGTATTTTTCTTCATACGTAACACTACATTTAATAACTAAAATAAAGAAATAGGAGATGGATAATCTGATAAATAAATATATTATATGAAGTTTGATCTGTACAATTGAAAAAAGTAATATTGTGTATCCAATTATATAAAAGTATATTGGACATAATTTAACACACAAATCCACTTCATCAAAATTTTTAAAATATTTTAAAAAATTATGGCAAATATCATAATCTAGGTTTACATATTTGGACTCAAAATGAATATGACTGATTTATAACAAGAAAAAAATAAATAATAAATAATTTTGATAGTGAACCACTTGCAATTTGCACGTGCATAAAAACTAGTAATAAAAAACGTGGGAAATGCAAGTCCAATAATAATGTAGATTTTATCAGCTGTATGAGGGCGGGTTAGCATAATAGAAAAACTTCTGATTTGACCCAAATAGGATAATCCCATACCTGATCCACTAATAAATAAGGCAGTCTAGGCATATAGTACCTCTACTCAGATACTCGAACAAGTGGGTATCCATACCCGGCCCGCTAATCAATTTAATAAACATCTCAGATTGGGCTTAGATATGAATTGGAATTTCTTTAATTGAAAATTAATGTTTGCAATTTTGAAAAATAAATATAAATATAAGTTTATAAACAAATATTACATGAGCAGATTACTGTATATTGCAACTACAAAATACTTTAGAAGTAAAAGAAAATCATAATCCAAATAATTCATCAATCATCAAAATAACTCGAGGGTCACCTACTTCTATTTCGATAGAATAGGAATGTTATTCCTCATACAATTTAAAATTCAAAACAAACCTTAAAAAGTTGAGAGTCAAATCTCATCTTAACATGCAAAGTCAAATATCTTGTCTAAAGTATTCAAAAAGAAGTAAACAAATCTGAAATTTTAAAATCCAAATAAATTTATCTAATCCTATTATACCCTAAAAATTACTAAGTTCAATAAGCCGTTAAAAGTTGGTCACGTATCAAATTAACGGGTCGAGTCGTATGACCAAAAGGCCTGACTCTGATATAAACACAGTTTGACCAACCAAGCTACTTTTCTAGCTAACCAAATCTAAGACGAAATGCGTCTTCAAGTCGGAATCCGTCAAAGAAGTCTGAGTCTAAGACGAAAGGCGTATTTTGGTCAGACTTCACTTGGGAACATCCCAAAGGATAGAATGATCTATCAGCCTCATCAACGTTGTTCACATTCAATGCATGGTCAGTTAGTGCCCATGCTCCGCCACCCAGTCGCTATCGGATTAAATGCATGGCTTTGTGTCATAATGACTCCTCAGACGCCACTCACATTTTTGCCATTCTATCGCTATCACATTAAATGCGAGGAAAGTGCCCCTTCACATCCACCCAACCGGCCGCCGACATGTGTAAACTAGAGGCAGAACGCCACCTCTGCCAGTTGGGTCAGATTACCAATATTGCCCCCACAAATCCGTTATAAATCGCGGCCATCTCCACTAGACTAAGGTATGCCTGATCAAAACTTGAGACTAGATTCTGCATTCTCTCTTCAGATTACTTTATCCATCACTGATTTGAGCGTCGGAGGGCACGTCAGGTGAAATCTCCTCATGGTCTCTAACGTTTGTTACTTGTACCGGGATCCGCTTGCCATAGTTTATCAGCCATCAGAGAAGATTAAGGGAACCTAAACTCTTCTAAATATCATGCCACTCATATAATTAACTTTTTAATATAAACAGTTTGGC
Organism: Asparagus racemosus; assembly: GCA_037177215.1. Lineage (NCBI taxonomy): Eukaryota > Viridiplantae > Streptophyta > Magnoliopsida > Asparagales > Asparagaceae > Asparagus > Asparagus racemosus. The sequence continues at coordinate 20,560,358 of JBAKGM010000081.1, read as the reverse complement.
GCCCACCATGGGGCCCACTACTTCTTCTCTTGAGAGAAGGGCTGATCCTAATCACCCTCAAATCCCTAACTAGCACACTCCCGGAGAGTCTTCTAGTTTCGGCTATATTACTTAGGCCCAGCTGGATGAGTCCTTCTAGAGGATAGCACAATCACTCCAGCAACAGTTCACTTCATTTGCGAATAAACTCCTCAGCCGCGTTCTTCCTTTCTAGCCTTCTACATCACCTGAAACCCCTCTCCCAGAAGGGCAGCTCTAGCAGCTGGAAGATGAAGAGCGAGTTAGGGAGACCACCCCACAACCACCACAATACCAAGTCTGCTTCAATGTCGATTCTCGGCATACTCATCAACCCCAGGACATGATAGGCAAAAGCTCAAGTCACTATCCTAGTCACGCCATGCAGGCGACATCGTGAGGGATGAGATACCTGACGACCCAAACCCCGGCAACCTAAAAAGATCATTCTGCGGTTAACCTAACTTCTAGTTAAGACCAGACATTCAACATGGTGGCCAATATCATTGAAGGAAACACTCCCCTCTCAGATGAAATCATGAACACCCCTTGCCCTAGGTTCAAGATGCCACACATTTATAAGTACAAGGGTGAAGGTGACCCGACCAAGCATGCATAAAAAAATTTTAGCTTAATGTGCATGCAACATGTGACGAATCTAGTCATATGCAGAGCTTTCCCCACACCCTTAGCGATAGTGCCAAGATGTGATGGAACTCCCTGGAGAGAAAATCCATCTGTAACTATGAGCACTCACTCAGAAGTTTGTACACTACTTCTTAGCAGACACAAAGAAGAAGGCACTATGCACTCTCCTGTTGCAGGTCAAGCAAAAGCCTGCTGAAACTCTAAGAGAATACTTCAAGGGATTCTAAGCTAAACAGCTAGAGGTCGAAGGCCCTGGCAACATGGTGGCAATAGCAGCAATAATCGCAGTTCTAGAAGATGAGAAACTATCTGAATCACTCATTTTGAACCCCGTGATCAACTACTACTAGCTCATGGCCAGAGCTCGATCACACATGGACGCGAAAGACTCTTGCCTCCATAAGAAGGCAACCTGAATAGAAGCTTTTAGAGATGAGTCTTCTAAGGGCAAAAAGACTGAGGCCGACCAAATTTGAGTCTGAGCCCAAGTCCAGATCCGGCTAACCCAATAAAAGAGACCAAAGAAGGGACGCAACGAGGAGACCAGCTCTCGTCCCCCCCCCCCTCTCCCCTCAACTCTCCCTTCTCATAGGTACTACACCAAATCTTGCGGGAGGGACACCTCACCAAATCTTGTCCTCGCATGACCTCAAATTTCCACAATAAGGACTCTCGATAATACAGCCGCTACCATAGGGACCACTGCCAAGACATTGATGACTGCAAGATCCTATAGAGAGACATCCAAGACCTCAGTATCAATTTTTATGTATAAAACCAAAGCACTAACCTTGTGACTTGGTGTTCACTGACTCATCCAAGACACTCAAAGACCTTGGTATTGGTTTTCATGTGTAAAATCAAGGCATTAACCTTGCAACTCTGTCTTCACGGACTCGTCCAAGGCACTCAAAGACCTAGGTATCAATTTTCATGTGTCAAACCAAGGCACTAGCCTTACGACTCTATCTACACTGACTCATCCAAAATACTCATAGACCTTTATATCGGTTTTCATGTGTAAACCCAAGGCACTAATCTTGCGACTTGGTCTTCATCACTCATCCAAAACACTCAAAAACCTTTGTATGGATTTTCATGGGTAAAACCAAGGCACAACCTTATGAATCGGTCTTCACCGACTCGTCCAAGGCACTCAATGACCTTGGTATTAGTTTTCATGTGCAAACCAAGAAGCTAACCTTGTGACTCAATCTTCATTGACTCGTCCAAGGTAATCAAAGACCTTGGTATCGATTTTCATATAAAACAAAGGCACTAACCTTGCAACTTGGTCTTCATCGACTCGTCCAAGGTAGTCAAAATTCATTGATATTAGCCTTCAAGAGTAAACCCAAGGCACAACAAAGAACCCTCACAACTTGGCGTTCATAACGTCGTCTGAAACACTTAAAGCCCTTGGTATCAGTCTTCAATAGTGAACCCAAGGCATAGAGAGGAATAACTCAGAACTAAAACCACAAACAGGTTCGAGTCGCATAAAATGAGCCACTTTTATTAATTTGTGAAAATTTGAAGCACTTTTTACAACAACTTGATGAGTAAAGAACATTTACAATATAAAAAAATCATAGGGCAAGAACAGAAGATGAGGTCTCAGGTCAGTCAAATGGTGAACTTGAGCCAGTTTCTTCACTGGATCCTGTCTCAGCCAAGCCCTCATCCAACTCGCCATCTAACTCCTCACTATCCTCAACGCTTGTCATTCTGCCGGACACCTCAAGCATCTTGAGGACGTCCAGGCAAACTGTCACTCTAGAGGGGTACTTAAATCGATCGAGTTTGATTTTGAGCTCAAGAGGGAGCTAGGCCATTAAGTCATCAAAACTCACCTTACAAACGAGAGCGACCTGGACTTTTCTAATAGGACCAGTGCAATACTGCTCGATCAACTGATCTTTAAAGGCCCTCGACTCCCAGAACACTAGCTACTCTCGGAGGTCTCGAATTTGGTCGATGAGGGAGCTATGTTGCTGCTCAGCCCTCTGAGTAGCTTGGGTGGCATGATCAGCATATTTAATTTCATTTTATATCCCTATTTAGCTTTGTTTTGGTATATATTTAATTGCTACTCAGTAATTTTAGTGAATTTTCAGGAAAATTTGATTTTGAATAAAGAGAAGCCTAAAGAATCTTAGTGAAGCACATTAAAGCTAAAACGCCCATACTCTAGAATAATAAATTAAGTCACAATCAGATCTACAGCAGGGAATCAAGAAGAAAGAAAATATTGAATTACTTGGAGAACAGGAAAAATAAAACCTAGGTCAAATTCAGATTTAAAATATCAACCACAAAGAAAAGATAATTTCTCACATTCCAGAAGTCAGAATCCAACATATTATATATGAAAATAGTTTATCTTGACAAGACGGATCCATCCAGATTGGTAGATTTCTCAAATTCCACCGTCATTATCTGACTCTTGTAAAAATTTGAATTAAATCAGATTTTATACTGTTGTTTGTATTATGGAAATATTTAATTAATTGCTAACCAAGTCCAACCATACGGTTGTGAGGGTTACTTGGAGATCAAGTTTAATCTAATGATTGTAATCTTCTATAGTATAACTAGGGGTCTAAGACCATTGTATTTTATACATTCAATTCCTGAGAATAAAATTCTTCTTTCTTACTTACTATTTTAGAGTAGAAGTTCTTCATCTTATTATTAGCTTTGTTCAAGTTAGTAAGTTCTTAATTTCTGCCTTTATTTTCTTAATTTTTTTCCTTTTTTTTCTTCTTTCTCTTTAGTTTTTTAATTCTTTTGTCAACTTTTAATCAATCAGGAGTTAGCTACTCACCCTTAAGAAGTTTAGGATAACGAAGCTAAGTGACTAATCCAGATTAATAAAAAAGATCTCTTTAGGTTAAGTAAAGAAGTTAAATAGTTTAGATTGATAAAAGCTAGGGTTAGTTATAATTTGATAGGTTATAGACTTTAATTAGGGATAACCTATACTTAGGAGATTAAACCCTAGTAATAAAAAGTCTACATTAATTAATTAAAAAGATTAGGATTAACTAACTGATAGGTTACAGTTTCTAATGAAATATAGCTTATACTTTTAGGGTTCTAGTAAATAAAAGATTAGGGCTAATTGATAGGTTATAGTTTCTAATGAAATATATCTTGTGCTTTTAGGGTTCTACTAAATAAAGAGATTAACTAACATGTCTAGTTTAGAAACCTAGTGGAGTTAGCCTAATAGAACTTTCTTAACAAATTTTCTCAAATGACGACCTGTGCTACAACAAAAGCTATGCACCTGCAAAATACAATAAAATAACACATCATGGTGTCACTTCGGAGAGACTCCTAAAAAGCTATCTCCTCCCACAACCTCGCCCTCAAGTCCTCCACCTCGAGCCAAGCCTCCTGGGCCCGCTCCTGGGAGTCCTCCCTCTGCCTCCTCTCCACCTCAACTTCTAACTCGAGATATTTGATCAGCTTGTCGGCAGCACCAAAGTCATGGTAGGCCTTATTAATCTCCCCCACCATGTCCTTGATCTCTCTTCGGACAACTTTTATAATCACACCTCGATGTCAGGAGAGCTAGGTAGTAGCCTTGACTTCCTCAGCCTGTCGAGCCAGCTTGTGCTCGATCTCCAGTCGATCTTTCTTGAGTTGATCCAACTCACTCCCCTTTGAGCAGGCAACAACTCAGCTGACTCACGAGCATCCCTCTGAACCATCATCTCCTTCCAAAGCTTGACAAAGATCTTTGTGGGCCGACTCAAGCCTGCTGAACAACTTGGTCTACACAAGAAAGCCTCTGGCAAGATTGCTCCAGAGAATCTGATGAAGGCCGAGGTTAGGTACCTCACTCAGCAAGACTTGGTTGCTGTGGAGGTAAATTTAATCAACTGTGTAGGCCTAGTCAGACCTAGATTCTAGGATCGACCCTATTGAATCTAGCTGACGAACCAGTACAAAAATAAAGTTGCATGTTGGCTCCCTTTCATGTCGGGGGCCAATCTTAGCCGATCCAATTAGGGTCATCCTCAACCTCTCCCACTTAGCAGGAGGGAGTTCACCAATACGGTGGAGAAAGAGCCACTCGAACTGACCCCTTAGAGGAAACTCTAGAGAAGCTGGCTCCTCCGCAACGATCGGCTCCTCTCTAACAACTGCTCCTCCTCAGTAACCATCTCCTTCCCGGGTCTCCTCAAAAGCTCAGGGGCTTCACTTGTTTTTGGCCTGGGCAGTAGTGCCGACTTCACCTTCGACAGGGATTACAACCCTCAATGACTCTAAAGTTGGATGAACCTCCTTGGTGACCTCCTCTTGCTCGACAGCTAACTGTGGAGACTCGCTACCCAAGTCAATGACATTAGAGGGAGGAACCTCTGAAGTTGGAACCCTACTGGCTAACTTGGGCATATGCTCACTCGCCTCACCCTCTAACACAAGAAGGGTCTGCACGCCACCCACAGTAGGATGATAGTCCCTGGCAATGACCTTCTTCCTCTTCCTCTTCTCAGACCTCTCAGCTTGGGAGGTGGAGGTTGCCAAGCCCATGCTGAGTCTAGCTGCAAGCTCAGCCAGATCATGATGAAGAGTTTGGACCTCCTCATCTGCCAACTTAGCACGCATGCACTTTCAGGGTCCTAAGAAAAGACCAGCGTGAGGAGCCTGTTTCGACTATACTTCAGCAGCCAAATGTGTGGTGCAAGTAAGATCCTCCTCCATAATTACTGTAAAGGAGATGTCATTAGCCCAAAACACTACATTATCAAAAAATTTCTCACATTGACGAGACCCCTTATAGTCTCAGATCTTCTTCAAGCCTTGCTTCTCCACCTCGGAGAGAGCCCCCACTTTCAAGCCCTACTTCTTGATCTTTGACCAAGTAGGGCATGCCAAAATCGGGTCAGCGCTAAAAATAAAGAACTTTTCCCTCCATCTTTTATTGGTATTAGGGATGTCCAAGACCATTCGAAAACCACCGGTCGACTAGAGGTAAAAATGCCCCTCATCCCTGTTAGCCTTGGCGCATAGCAAATGACCCAGAATCCCTAGGGTCGGCTTGATCTCTACCCAGTGATAGATGATGAGGAAGACGACTAAAAAAACTTCCGAACAAGGCCTTCAATTGCACCGGCGACACTCCAAGTGCTCGAAATACCCTCTAGAGAGAAGGGTGTAGAAGCAAGCGAAGACCAAAGTCAAGATGGTGTAGATACATTAGCACCAAATCACTTGCATGATGGTAGATGGCGCAGTCAGGACAGAGAGTGTGAAAGAACTAGGGATGTCATTCACTTTCATTCAAGCTTTGAGATCTTCATGGAATATTGAAGATTTGTATAAATAGAGTAGGAAAATTTGTCACCTGTTACCAACCGAAACTGGAGAAGACTTGTTCGCGAGAAAATTTGAGAAAATATAAAATCGGTGTTATTCTCTCTAACTGACTTGAAAAATGAATACAATCTCTCAAAATAATTCCTCTCTAATTGACTTAGAAAAAGAAAGAAATTATAAACTTCCTCGATCAGTTACCCGATTTACAAATGAAGGAAAGATCAACGGAGATCATTCCCTTTGTTTAACCTGGGTTCTTCACGGTAGCGATAGGAGCTTGAATCTTGTATCATGTTGACTATCTGACCGTCTCGACTCGTGGAACCACGTTGAAATGAACTCGCAAAGAAAGTTTAGAACTCTAACGAGTTTGCGAACTCAAAAATGAGTTTGACCCCTCCAAAGAAGACTTCTTGACCCTCTTTTCTCCGTGGAAGCCCCTCCCGTTTTTATAGCTGATTTAGGGGTGTAACCGCCCCCTTAAAGCTCTCCTTGATGAAGGTTTAATGGGGTATAACCACCCTCCTTAAATCTCTCCATGATGGGGTGATTATCCCCTTAAATCATGGGCAACGGTTTAGAAACCGTTCAGCTCTTGTTTGAATGAGTCAAATGCAAGAAATGCAGAGGTGAGCTCTACATTTTAGCGCGCTCTGCATCTTAGCGAACTGTGCGTCTTAGCGAGCTCTGCGTCTTGGCGAGCTCTGCATCTTAGCGAGCTCTGCGTTTTGACTTAAAACACAGAGGTGAGCTCTGCGTTATGGTGAGCTCTGTGCTTTGACTTAAAACGTAGAGATGAGCTCTATGTTTTGGTGTGCTCTGCATCTTAGCGAGCTCTGCGTTTTGACTTAAAACACAGAGGTGAGCTCTGCATTTTGGTGAGTTCTGCGTCTTAGCGAGCTCTGTGTTTTGACTTAAAACGCAGAGGTGAACTCTGCGTTTTGGTGAGCTCTGCATCTTAGCGAGCTCTGCGTTTTGACTTAAAACGCAGAGATGAGCTCTGCATTTTGGTGAGCTATGCGCCTTAGCGAACGCTGCATTTTGACTTAAAACGCAGAGGTGAGCTCTGCGTTTTGACTTAGAACGCCGTGGTGATAATGCGGAGGTGAGCTCTGCGTTCTGATTTAGAACACTAGTTTCATTTTTGACAGTCTACAAAACTGAGAGCTAAAAGCCATCAGTGCAGATGATCGAAGCAGATGATCGAAGCAGATGATTAGAGTTCAAAAGGTCAAGAACGCATAAAATTCTAGGGCTAGAAGTTCAGAGAGTGTACCAAGAAAAAGAGGAGGTGAAGAAATGTATAAGCATTCCATGAGCGACATGCGGCCAAATCCGAACGATGAGCTTGAATCTCTAAGATCCACTGATGATTCTCATCAATCAGAGCATCCCATCATGAAGACCAAGCACACGATCTACGCTAACGTCAGCACATCAAATCATAGTTGTTTTCCACAGGTTGATTCGAATCCTTGAGGCAGTGAAGAATGAAACGGTTTGGTTTCTCTCAAAGTCAGCGTCCCCAAGTCCAAGCAAAAGGGGCCAATGTTATACCCTAAATATCACTAAGTTTAATAAGCCCTTAAAAGTTGACCACGTGTCAAATTAACAGGCCGAGTCGTATAATCAAAAGGCCCGACCCAGATATAAACACAAGTTGAACAACAAAGTTAACCTTTCTAGTAGACCGAGTCTGAGACGAAAGGCGTCTTCAGTCGTGCGTCTTCAGTCGGAATCCATCAAAGAAGTCCGAGTCCAAGAGGAAATTAATGTGTCTTTTGGTCAGACTCCACTAGGAAACATCCCAAAAGAGGAATGACCTATCAGTCTCATCAGCACTGTTTGCATTTAATACATGGCCAATTGGAACCCATGCTTGCCGCCTAGTCGCCATCATATTAAATGCACGGCTCAGTGCCATAATGACTCCTCAAACATTACCTTGCCTGAACTTTCTCCTTAACCATTTTGTCGCTCTCACACAAATTCTCACCGTTGGATTATATTGATTTATCAAGATTAAACAAGTTTAATATTTGTTGAAGACCACACGGGACTTGTTTCCAAAAATTTCTAATCTGGCTATTTCTTTCTGGATTTTGATATTTCAATGTTCGGAAGTAATGCTCTCGCAAGCAGCTAGCTTTGTTTGCGTCATAAAATATTATTTGATTCGGGATGATTACATAAAGTAGCACGTGCATTATAATTTTTTAAGGATTCACCCACAGAAAATATTTAGCATACCTCTGGTAACCTTTTCTGCACTCATATAATTTCATAAGTGCAATTTTAAGCGTGCAAACCATGTTATACAACTGCTAAATTAGTTTGTAACATGAAAGCATATGGAAAAAGAAACTAAGTAAAAACATTAAAAACGAATCTTATAAGACAAAAAAAGCAGTAATATAGGAAACAAATCTCATGTATCCCTGCATGATATTGGAGTGATTTAATCTTAATTAATCAATAGAATCCAATGGTGAAAAGAGGTATGTGCAACTAAACTAATTATATCTTAAATGTATTGTAACCCTGCCCATTTTGATTAACTTATGTTTTTTTTTTTCTTTTTTTGTTACGAGGAACTTTAGCTGGTATTTATGTGCTTTGATACTCTAATGTTATGATGAGAGTTGAGAATCTTAATTTACACTATTAGAAGAGTCTATCTATAATTAAACATTGCTGACAAATTTTTTGATTTGTCAAGATCAACTTGCCAATTTTTTTGTAAAATTACCTGAAATAATTTTTTTTTACCTTTCTGCTTCATGCTTGTTCATAGCAGGCCTTATCCCAGTACTCTTAATATCTCTTTCACGTCAAATAAAAATCCGGTCCCCCATTTCTTCACACAAATCAAAAACAAACCAATGACACAACAAAACATGTCTAATATCCAAACAAACACATCCCTTTGTATTCTTTTGTTTGTTATAACCACTAGCTAACGTCCAAAGTCTTCAAAACATGACCAAAACCAACTCCACACCCCCCCCCCCCCCCCCCCCCCCCCCACACACACACACACACACTCAAAAAAAAAACTCTATATATCATCTTTAGCTTGATAAAAAAAATTCAAGCCATAGCTCTACATGAAGAACATACAGATATATGTTGCTATAGGGTTAGCAATATTATCTATCTTCTTCTCTATTGATTTCTTGAATGATCGGAAGTTGTCGGTATCGAGGGCGGATGTGATCCCAATCCCTGATGGAGCAGTCGGGCCAGAGAGCTTTGTGTTTGACCCGGACGGTGGTGGGCCCTACACTGGGGTTTCCGATGGCCGGATATTGAGATGGGGTGGAGGAGAGCTTGGTTGGATTGAGTATGCTTTTGTTACTCCTAGAGATAGGTAAGTTCTCTTTGCTCGGATTTGTTTATGGTGCTTGTGTGAAGGGCGTAAATTTATTTGTCACATGTGTAGTTTAGAATATTGGTATAACCTAGTAAAATCATGGGTGTTGGCCATTTTTTTTTTAAAGCTAAATGGTGAGTGATAATTCTTATAGTTGTTTTTATTGCACTAGAAGTTATGATGAAGATTACATGTTTATACTAAAATATATTTAGCATGTTAAACATCTATTTTTTGGGTTAAATTATCAGATGTACGAAGCACTAACTTTTTATGATTATTTAATAAAGAAGAATTAAGAAAAAGGATAAATTTATTAAATAATCCACTTTTAATATTTAATTATCGAAATAGACCTATTTGATATTTATTTATTATTTTTGACCTATTTTGGCCACATTAGCAAGAAACTGGTCAATTTTGAAATCTCATTTTTTGTTAGTCACCCGGGAGAATCCTGTGTAATTAGTAGTTTAGTTAAAGTAAAAAATTGAGGTTGCCATCCCTGTGCTTCTATGTGTGGAAACAATCCTTGATTTTGTTAATAACAAACCATCAATATTAGCCTTCCATTTATATACGCCTCAAACAACTAATTAAATTATTTTAATTGAACTGCTAATTAGAAGAAAAAAATGAGATTTCAAAATCAACTATTTTCTTACTGATGTGACTGAAATCGATCAAAAATAATAAATAATTATAGACTAGGTTCCTTTTAGTAATTAAATACTAAAATTGAATTGTTTAAAAAATTTTGTTTAAAAAAAACTCAAGAGCAAAGAGCATAGGAAAAAAATAGTGACATATAAAAATTGAGAAAGTCTAAGGACACTCCTCAAATTGACGAGCGTCCTTGGCAACTTGCTGAAAAATAAATGGGGGTGTTGGGTTCAAATTTTAGTAAGGGTTAGATTAGGGGTGTGTTTGGCAACTCCACAAAACTAGTTTTAGTTGGTATAACATTGGTCTAAAAGTTAGTTTTTTTTGTTTGGCAATAATTAAGCCAAAATTGAACTAGTTTTCTTTAGTTCAAATTTTAGCATCTAAACTGGTTCTCTTTTGAACCACCTCCTACATGGACCAAGTCTAGCCTAGTTAAGCTAAGACTAGTTTAAACCCAATCTAATTTTAGAATTGCCAAACACATCCTAGAAGTTAGGGTTGAGTTTATGGGACGCATGGCCCCCTCCTACAGCAAGGCGACAGTCGCTGCCTCATAAAAATTATGCACTACAGTACAAAACTCGAATTCAAGGTGACAGGAGACAGAGAGTCTAATCGTGTAATTGTGATTGCAGAGAGCACAACATTCTGATCATGTTATGAATTTGTGGCATTGTTTGTCGAGTTTACTGATAAACCCCTGGCCCTATCTGAACCAACTTTAGACAAATATAGTGAAGTTATTAGCGGACTATAAACCCTTGGTTAAGCGGGGTTCACACAACATACTGTTTAGCAACATCCTTAAGCAGTTGTTAGGCAACTCTTCTTTGTATCAGTTGTTAGGCAACTCTTCTTTGTATCGTTCCAATTTAATCAGATGTCTCTAAAATGATAAAAAGCCAATGGTCGATCCGTGTCTGTAATATGTCCGTCTCTATTTTTTTTTTAATTATTAGGCATTATAACATTTATAGTATTCACCTAGATTTGAACTACTCTCCTCGCCACCGGCATTGCTCCCACTTCTGCCGAGTTAACAAGGCATACTTCTACAGCATGAATCACTATGGCAGTTACAGGCCACACGCACCTCCTCCTTCAGTGGCCCTTTGCCTAGTGCCAATCTCGGCATGCTTCTCAATGTGATCCCCCCCCTCTAACTCGCCTTCTTCCCGCCGTGATCAGACTACTCTGATGATCAACGCAACCAGGGGGCATGCGCGTACTATTAAATGCTAACTTCGCAACAAGTTTGGTCATGGTGCGATGAAATGCTATCAGAGCTACGATCATACTCCATCGAGCTCTCCGGCTCCTCAAGCTCGTCTGACATCTACTAGACTGGCTCCTAACAACTAATCACCGGTGCACGGATCCTGGTGATTCACACCATATCACGTCATATCTTGTCAATATGTCTCAGGTTTACCTATTTCTCCTACTTGATCATCTCTTATTCACGGTCATTGTCGTTCATTTATTCGGTCTCATACTCTTCAAATCCCCACTCACGGTCATTATCGTCCATTTATTCCGTCTCACAATCTTCAAATCCCATCAGCCGCTGAATCGGCAACCAATTTCATTCTCATCCGTAACTAGCACCTAATAAAATCCAAACCAGCTGATGTATAGTTAGGAAACCAATCCCATTCTCATCTGATAGCATCTGAACAAAAATCAAAACCAGTTATTAATGTATTAGTTAGGAAACTGACGGGTCCAGCAACTGACTCTTCATTAAACATGTAAGGTCCTCAGTCCTCAGAGGACCGGCGTTGGACATTACTAAGAAACTAATGAGATGGTGTAACCTGGTCAGTGGACCAACTGCTAGGCAAAGGACACCTTCGTTAATTGTCTATGTGTCGCGCTTTATTTTATTGCCAGTATTGCATGGTCTAGCTGACTGTCAGTGTAAAATATAGTTGAATTTATATGACGTGAATTCTAAAGGACGATTTAAAATAGACATAAAGGGAAATATAGGATTATATATGCCGACCTCACAAATTTGATATGAAGGAATTATCGTCGTCGTTATTATGACAACGCAACGATAGAGTTTTGATGAGATGAAAATGACTTTAATGTTGATTTGATTACATATGTCGATGATAATATTATCTGGTGACTTCCCATATGCTTTCAAGCAATTATGACGTGGCACAGGGTACCTATCACAGCCTTTACTCTGTGTCCAGCGATATGGCCATCCGTGGGCTCTTGCTATCATCTCTGAAGTCTTCAATTTGAATCAAGTGTCATACGCAATTATTATTGTGGTTAAAGGTCCATTTAATAATATGGAAACTCTAAAGTTGTGATGAGAGTTTGTGGTTATAATTTTACACTGTAATATGTTTTCATAGATTGAACGTTCTTTTTATGGTACACGTTATGGAAATAGCATATGCAATAATTATTAAAGTATGAGTATTCAATTCCGTGCTGAGCACGGTCGTACATCATTGATTCAGCAGCAAGAATCAAAATACTCACATAACAAAAATTTAAAAATGGATGAGCAGTTAGGTATGATCAATCAAAAAGTTAAAATACATTTGTTAGTCATTGAAACTCAAGTCGAAATCCATGACAAAAAATAAAAAAAATTCAATGAGACCAGTCAAGAAGAAAAAAATGAACCTTTACAAATCGTTTAAACTAATGTTCAAATCTAAATTTTTTATCCTGATATTTCATAATGGCATAAATAACAGAATATTAAAAGTGGTGGTTAAATTAAATTTAAGTAGAAAATTCTTGAGACTTCAATGTTACCTTTGCATAACTAAGTAAGAATCAATGTGATTTTCTAAAAAAAACCCTAGCAACAAAGAAAATGATGGTGAAATAAGAAGCATTCTCCTGTACGATCGTAATCTAGTATGATATTTTTTCACCAAAACTTTTAACAAAAATAGCAAAACTTACCTAAGATATCCTTTCCCAGCTTGCTTTGTTAGAATTCAAAATTTTATTTTTTTCATCTGAATATCCGGGCAATTAACGGTTTGGCAAGTAGGTAGAATTTATGTGATTTGTTCTCAAAAGTAATTATTCTATTTTTTCGTCAATACATTCCGTTATTATGTTTTTCATGATTAAAAAAACTTTGTAGTTATTCCTGTTTTTTAAATTTTGGTAACATATATTAATTGATAAGATATTAATTTAGAATAAATATATTCGGTAATTATTTTTTCCATAATTAAAGATTACATAAATATTGCTGATTTTGATTTTTGATAAGATATTACTTGATAAGATATTAATTAAGATATATTCTACAATATATTCTGAAATTAGGATTTCCATGATTAAGATTTTTCATAATTAAATATTTCGTAAGACATTAGTTAATTAATATCAATATTAAGATTAAGATGGATGGTTTAGATTAGGTACATGTGACAAAATTTTTTGAGAAGATAAGAGCTGATATGGCAAGCTCTCGGAACGTTAAACTCTAAGGTTCTTTTTGGCAAGGGTTTAAGAGTGGAGGGTTAAGGAGAAGGGTTAACTTAGTTAACCCTTTACAAAAGGTTAAAAATAGTTTAATTCCATTTGGATTGGATGGTTAACATGATGGACTAACTTTTTTTATTTGGCAAATAAGTAAGGGTTAAGTAGGTTAATCCCTCTAATTTTTTTGAATACCAACATTGACCTTATTGTACATTTAGCTAAAATTTGCTTCATCTGCCTATTAAAATAATTGTCATTTTTGCATTATTTAAATAAATAAATGTTGAGAAGGCTAATAAAATCCATTTAACTTAGAAAAAATTTAACAATTTGTGGAATTACATTGGGCTAAAAAGATAACAATCATGTTAAACACAAACTATCATTTTAGTACAAAACTAAATGTTGAAGATAGATAATGATTTATACTTTCTATGGATTTAAAAATAAAACTAAAGATATGAAATTTAAAATGATAAGTATGTATAGAGGGATAATATCTATATTAGCATCATGGCATGAAATTAAAGCGTAAAAATAATATGCTATGGTTCATATATATCCTACCAAACACGTGTATCTAAAACAGATTAAGAAAATATACTGTTATAGAATAAGTCCAAATTTTGACACATAAAAGGATGATTAACTGCAAGGACATATTAGATTATAAATTACCTCAATTCACGTTGTAATTTCAGAGTCTTTTTGAAATAAATCGTCCTTTGAAGTAAAAAGAATTTATACAGATTTTTTTTTTTTTTTTTACATATTAGATTATTAATTACCTCAATTCACATTGTAATTTCGAAGTCCTTTTGAAATAAAAAGGTTTTTTTTTTTTTTGGTCCGCTGCATGATTTGAATTTGGGACTTCATAATCAATTTCTTCCACAAAAATAGTATTATTCTATACATTTCTTGTAAAATCAATGACAATTTACACAATCTAAATTTGTATAGGTTGAAGGAGTGCAAGGGATCAAAGGACGAAAACAAAGAGAATCTATGTGGTCGCCCTTTAGGTTTACAATTCAACAAGAGAACCAGAGATCTTTACATTGCTGATGCATATTTTGGGCTATTGATTGTTCATCCCGGTGAAAAATTTGCTACACCAATTGTTACTCAAGCACAAGGGAAATCTTTGCACTTTACCAACAGTTTGGATATCGATCAAGACAGTGGAATCATTTATTTTACTGATAGCAGCATGAAGTTCCAAAGGAGGTAACAGTTTTCTTGTATTACTTCAACATGATTAAGGTTATATTAGGTACGTGATATACAGGTAAGAAATTAAAATCATCTATGAAAATTTCAAAGAATTGAACTGAACAAACACATATATATTTACAGAGAATTCCTGAAAGCAATCATCTCTGGGGACAAAACTGGAAGAGTTCTGAGCTACAACCCACAAACCAAAGAAGTCAAAGTCCTACTCCATAACTTATTGTTCCCCAACGGAATCGCACTAAGCCAAGATGGCTCCTTCCTCCTCATTGCAGAGACAGCAACTTGCAGGTAAGTGCTGGAGACTTTTATCTTTATATAGAAAATACGTCATTGGCGCACATAATAACAACCACAACTACTGCGCATTTAGGCTCCCCCACCTGAGAGTGACACGACTTTATCATGTGACTTACTGGATTGCCCAGGGAAATGCTACAAATTAATCCAATCGAATCGATTACTAAGATACACTTAAAGATCTCTAGATTCAAATATTCATGAATATCTATTAAATATTAAAATATATTTACTTGGTTGATATTTATAGGGTGAATTTCACATAAGCCTTATGAATTTTTGGGGGAGTTGCGACTTCGTTTATCTCACATACCCAACCCCCACCCCAAAAAAATTTTGGGGCATCTCACAAAAGCCCCCTAAACTTTAACCTTCTCTCATTGGACCACCCCCCCCCCCACCCAAACCCCCCCCCCCTCCGGGATTGTAATTTTCAAATAACTAAAATGTGTTTTAGAGAAAAAAATTTTAAATCATGTCATTTGTCATTTACAAGTGACATACCCCCTCCCATTACTTTTGAGATTTTTCCTCTCAAGAAAATTTTAGTTATTTAGAAACAACATTTAATGGGGTCTAGTGAGAAATGTTCGTAGTTCTGGGGGGTTTTGTGAGACACCCCAAAGTCCTGAGGGGTTTTCTGAGATAAACAAAGTTTAAGGGGTTATGTGCAACTCCCCCAAAGTTAGGGGGTTATGTGAAATTAACCCATATCTATACTTTATGAATATTAAACTATTTAATTAAGAAGAAGTTTATTTACAAAAAAAAGATATTTTTTGTTAAAGAAATATATCAAATTTTGGGTACTTAATTTTTAAATAACATTTAAATCCATAATTAAAATTTTAAGTTTAGTAGATGTTCCTCATGTATTGTCCAGATATCTTGGATCCTTTAAATATGGAATTCATCAATGAAAGTCTTTAACGTTATCTCTGTCATTAACCTAGCTCCTTTTAGAATTTTTTGTTAAACCTAGTTGATGTATCAGTGACCTGGCAGGACTAAATTATAATCTCATTATTTATGCTGACTGGACATCCTCCCTCTCTCCTCTTGAAGGGGAAATTTTAAATTTGGTTTATTCTGCAGCAGCAAATGCTAGTCGTAATATGGGTTTGAACGAATCTGATTCATTCATTAGTAAAGCCGTTCCAGCCCAGTTCCAACAATGCACTTCTCGGACCGAGAAAGAGGAATTGCTTGGCGTTGCACATTAAAACTCATTAAAGCCCGATTCGCATCATTATGCTCGATAAAAGGGATGAGGGAAGCTCCAATAGAAAAATATTAGAAAGGAAAAATGCTTCTAAAATGAATCTGTTC